>NC_069403.1:59594201-59604201 GCF_026875155.1 Cherax quadricarinatus
ATATAATAATATAATAATAATAATAATAATAATAATAATAATAATAATAGAATTATTATTATTTTATTATTATTTATTTTATTATTTATTATTATTATTATTATTATTATTATTATTATTATTATTATTATTAATATTATTATATTCAAGCGGAAGCGTTAAACCCCTAGGAGTCTTGCAGCTTCTGGAGAATGGGATTAATCATATCCAATATGACTACTAGGAAGGGCAGTTCCTGTTCCTCTTCTCCTCCTCCTCTCTCCCCTCATTCTTTATTCCAGGGGCTTGCAAGAATTATGAACATAAGTAACCTGGACGCTGGCCGAGTAACAACGTCCTGGTCGAGTACAACAAAGAGTTAGTGAAGTTACTACAACGCTCCATGATCCTTACACAACATGAATTAAGACAGTGTTTAAATCTAAAAAAAAATGCTATACCCTAACTTTTACGTAGAAATCCGTTTAAGGATCTTCAGCTTCTGATTAATTCGATAATTTCATTAAAGTCAGATAAAAAGTGGACATCCATATTAAATACGCGTTTTTATTCGTGTTTGTCTCCATTACTAATGCAGATTAGCACAAGCAAGCGATCAAAAAATGCAAAACAAGCCACAGAGAGGTAGGGGATGGGGGGGGAGAGGGAAGGGGGGATGTAGGAGGTGGTAGGATGGGATGTGCAGC
Organism: Cherax quadricarinatus; assembly: GCF_026875155.1. Lineage (NCBI taxonomy): Eukaryota > Metazoa > Arthropoda > Malacostraca > Decapoda > Parastacidae > Cherax > Cherax quadricarinatus. The sequence continues at coordinate 59,594,888 of NC_069403.1, forward strand.
CGCTCAAGGCCTTTTGCACTGTTGCCAATGTTGCGGCAGGACCAATGTAACGTGAGGTATTAAATGGAAATATCTGAGAGTAAGTCTGGTGACTTATAGCTTTTTACTTCCTTCATCTTCAGGATGCCACTTTTGTTATCGGGGCTCCCATTTTGATCCAAATTGGGCTTAGACTCTGCAAGAATTTTTTTCCTTATGTTCTATCCAACGTCACAGTTTTAAGTAAAATTTTATAGAAATTACTATAGGTCTGTTTGTTTAAAATATAGGGTGTTTCAAAACATTGGAGCCGATAGTGGAATATACTGCTTTGAAATTGAGTCCATATCTTTGAAACACCCTGTATCAAAATAAAAATTACCTTGTTGAATTTGAACTAATATGTAATGCAAGTTTTTTTCCTTATACTCAGGTGGCCTGATAAGGGGCCGGATCAGAGGGGCGTTAACCCCCGCAAACATCCTTGAGGTATCAAGTATGAACGAGAGGCCATAAGGAACAAACACGTGCTAATGCAGACAAGCCATCACACCCAACTATTTCTGCAGGCATGACATCACACAGCACCATCCTCTTAACAACAGTCTGTATTTCACTGCTGCTAAAGCAGTCAAATGGGCGACTGCTTCACCAGTCTTTAACAGTAATTATCTCACTGTGTATTTTTTAGTGTGCTCGATGGGTCTGAGTTTTCACTTCGTGATTAAAGCTTTTTATCGCATTTATCTTACAGTTCATTTATTGCTGCTATGGCATATTATAATTATTTAATTTTTTAGTGACAACATAACGAACTAAACCCTCCTAACCTACCCTAACCGAACCTAACTTAACGTAAATAACGTAATGGAAAAAAATGCTGAAAACCGTTGTGAGTAATCCACAAACAATTCGCTAAGATGGGTTGTACATTCAGCTGTTGCTGGTGCAACCCATCATACCAAAACAGCTTCAGCAAGCAACGCATCACGCCCACCTGTTGATGTATTCAGCGCATCACGCCTATCTGCGCTTGTACCGGAGAGGCTTCTCAATGCCTTCCAGATTTCTGCATTTATAAAATATATAAAAAAAGTGAAGGCATATCATCATAACCTGAATCGCTGATGCGGTTCATAGTGTTAATGTTAAATTCTGTTAATATTAAACTTAGGTGAAATGCTTAGCTCTACGAGGGTCATACAGCGCCTGGGGAATGGGAGGTACACAGACCTGATTCAAGGGAAGGAATGGTAGCTCCAGACTCCACTTGCAGTTATGTTAGCATTCCCTTCTGCTGCATCAACTCTCGTAAGCAATGGACCTTGACCTGGATCAATAGCATAGATTTTCTTCCACAGTTAGAGTGAGTCACTAGAGGGCCATTTAAAGGCCAGTGACTGTGCCCAACCCTTAAGTGCGGCTTATGCAAATTAAACGTGTGGATGGAATAATATTTCTAGCAAGTATATTCACGTGGGTAGAACAATATTCTAGGAAGTATATAGCCGTAGTTAGAACGATATTTCAGAGTATACACATAGGCAGAACAATATTTATTGTAAGTATATACACGTAGGCAGAATACTATTTCCTACGAGTAAAACCATCAAACATACCCGCTTCTTCCGGTAGTCACTGCTGAGAAATGTAACGTTACAGAGATCCGATTACATTATCTCTTTCATACACAGATCTTTGACCTAATATTCGGCTTCAGTAATCAAGTCCACCACCTGCGGGATTAGTTGGATGCCACATCTGCAGCTGCCTAGAATGTGCAGTTCCTCGTGTGACAAGAACAGTTGTGTATCTGTCATTTACCACGTAAATATTTCTCCATCAAGGAGTAGAAGACAACTTGATTCCTTAAGTATGTTAAGTATCCCTAAGTATCCCCCGAAGAAATACCTTTCAGTGATTGAGTTTTTCGTTATGTTTTATGGTTCCTCAAAACTTTCGTCTATAACTTGAGAACGTCTTATCGAAGCGATTTCAACTTTTCAACGTTGAAGTACTGTACCAGGGAAAGGGCTCATGCAACTACCTGGGAGTGCAGGTGTCCTCTTGTCAAAGTTGTATAGCCCATTACTGAAACGTCATTTAGATGAAATAATTCAAGAAAGCCTCTTCTGATAGGCGTCATGCATTCAAAAACAAAAATGTATCCTATTTAGAAAATGGCTGAGATTCTTATTGGATTCTTATTGCCAGTTTTGTGTAAAATGACGATTTCCTCGTTATATCACATTAAACATAATTAAACGTATCTCTCTTCAATGGTTTCCATATTTAATGAGTGACATATCTTACAGAGAGGATGCTGCTCAGTAAGCCTATGCTATGTAGGTGCAAATTTGTCCATATGCTAAAATAGTTACAAAAATTGGACTCACCAGATGATACTATCAACGCTGTGATGGCGTAGAAAGACGCACATAACGCTAACGCAAGTGGAGACCCATAATGAGATAAATCAGCTGCAGAAATCACCTAAACCACCCAAATTCACGCAACCAAGAAAGTCGGTTGTCACCCCACTGTCATGCGAAGTGCGATTTCTGGGATAACAGGAAAATCCCTCTCATGATCCATCTGCCTGTAGCATGTAATTCCCTTCTACTCAGATACACTGTACTTGTTTTCAAGACTGAAGGACTGAATGCATCGACTCAAGACTGAGGAACTGATTACCTCATACACCTCCTTATCTCTCGCTGATTGTCTCTGTACTGGACCGAAGAAACCACTGGGTGTCGAAACGTTTGCAGAATAAAGATTTCCAAATATTTCCAAATACTGGTATATCCTACTTAGAAGGTTGTTGTTATTAATTTTGAAATGGTTTTGTATCATGTTTTTCATTCAGTAACTGGAGTTTGTCTCTTCTGAATTCAGTCAACTTTTAATGGCTACCTGGAGTCTACCTGGAGGTTATTCCGGGGATCAACGCTCCCCCGCGGCCCGGAGAAACGTTTCATGGTAAAAGCTGTGTAGGTGCAAATATTTCGAAATTACTTAAGCCTAGTTAATAAACTTGCAGTTGTTGGATTCTGTGCAAGAACTGGAGAATGCATCATCTAACTGGCTTTAAACTTTCAGTGCTGATATATATTTCTCAAACGAAGATTCTCTTTTGATTTCGGGTTGCGTTGCGTAACTCTTAATTTGCCAAATTAAGGAAATTGGTTCCTGTGAAATAGCTAGAAAACTTCTCTTTTGATCAACTTTAAACCTTAAACGCCGGTGAGTTTGGCTTGTGTTGGCTGCCATTTTTCATGAAGTTCGGATAATGAAAATACGGGTTTTCATGTGAATGCCTTATCCGATTATCCTGAATACTGGAACGCCGATAAGTAGATAATGTAACTTTTGAGCGGCTTCAAACTTCAAGTGCCTGTGTATTTTGGGATACTGATCTCTGTGACACAAGTAGAGAATGTCCTTTCAGACTGATTTTAAACTTACAAAGCTGGTGCTTAGAAGTGAATGGTTTCAATTAGCTTTGGGCAATGTTGAACCTGATTTGTCATTTGTATTGAAGAATAACAAAACAAGGCACAATATTGTATTGAAGAAGTTGGGATATTAGTTTCCATGCAATAACTAATAAATTTCTCTTCTGATTAGCATTAAAACATCAACTATACTATTTATCTGCATCAGAAGTTCATGCAACACTGCACAATTCCTACAGATTACACAGCGACCGCAACACGTCTAGTGTGATTTCGGATTCTTGGCGCTAGGCTGATTTTATATCAGATTTTTGGGGCTTAGAAAGGAAAATTTGGAACCAATGTTATGAGCATGATTAGTGTGCTCTGGAAATCACTGGGAAGGAGGCTACGTTTATCGTAATTCACGAGTTTGATCCAGTGAAGGAAAGGATAGCTTTTCTTTGGAGGTATATAGCCCTCCAGCAGCATCAAGCATCTTCATTAAAGGAACCAGCGACTAAAGACTCTTCAATAGATCATCAAATATACTCTCCATCAGATCACATCAACAGCGACTTTCCGCATGCTAGCAAAACCAGTCTGCCCTTGATGATACCTTCATCAATTCCACTTCCCGTGTGTGGGAGGCTTCCTGAGATAGTAATTCCCACGTATTAGTAATTTCAGCTCTGCTGCAAGAAGTTGAAGAGGCCTATCGTGGCGAAACGTTTCATTAAACTATCCTAATATTTCACATCTGTCAGTGTTTTATACCATTCCTTGACATACTGCAATGAAACCTTCGAAGCAGCCTTGGCTGCTGAGCCGCCCGTTAGCCTTACTGAAATCACAAATAACTCGCACATAGGAGAGAGGAGCTTACGACGACGTTTTGATCCGACTTGGACCTTTTACAAAGTCACTGGTAAATGGTCCAAGTCGGACCGAAACGACGTCGTAAGCTCCTCTCTCCTATTTGCGGGTTATTTGTGTATTGTTCCAGTCAAGTTTGAGTCCAGAAAAGAGAAGGCAACTCCATTTCCTTTAACCAAGAGCCTTTCACTAGTTACAGGACCCCCATCCCCTTAAATAAATAAAAAAATAATCGCCTGTGACCTTCAGCATGGCAGTACATGCAGCAAATCATGAATGATGTCTTTAAAAACAGGAAAAGTTAATAACAACGGAGCAAAACAGAGAGTACAGATGAGTTCTGTGTTGAGGAAAAAGAAGTGGTTAATTCAGTGATAAAAAGAAGGTTGTTTTACTGGTCTTATAGAAGAGCAAGACAAGAAGAGCTTTTATCTCAGAGTGTGTGCAGTGTGTTGACTACACCATGACGTCTGTGTGTGTTAGTTACTAGTTATCAAAGGCACTTGTAGATAGACAAGAGTTTGTGTGTGTGTGTGTGTGTGTGTGTGTGTGTGTGTGTGTGTGTGTGTGTGTGTGTGTGTGTGTGTTGTGTGAGCATGTGTGTGTGTGTGTGTGTGTGTGTGTGTGTGTGTGTGTGTGTGTGTGTGTGTGTGTGTGTGTGAGCATGTGTGTGTGTGTGTGTGTGTGTACTCACCTATTTGTACTCACCTATTTGTGGTTGCAGGGGTCGAGTCCTAGCTCCTGGCCCCGCCTCTTCACCGGTTGCTACTAGACCCTCTCTCTCCCCGCTCCATGAGCTTTATCAAACCTCGTCTTAAAACTGTGTATGGTTCCTGCCTCCACTACGTCATTTTCTAGGCTATTCCACTGCCTTACAACTCTATGACTGAAGAAATACTTCCTACTATCTCTCTGACTCATTTGTGTCTTCAACTTCCAATTGTGGCCTCTTGTTTCTGTGTCCCCTCCCTGGAACATCCTGTCCTTGTCCACCTTGTCCACCTTGTGTGTGTGTGTGTGTGTGTGTGTGTGTGTGTGTGTGTGTGTGTGTGTGTGTGTGTGTGTGTGTGTGTGTGTGTGTGTGTGTGTGTGTGTGTATGTGTGAGCATGTGTGTACTCACCTAGTTGTACTCACCTAGTTGAGGTTGCAGGGGTCGAGGTCCAAGCTCTTGGCCCCGCCTCTTCACTGGTCGCTACTAGGTCACTCTCTCTGAACCATGAGCTTTATCATACCTCTGCTTAAAGCTATGTATGGATCCTGCCTCCACTACATCGCTTCCCAAACTATTCCACTTCCTGACTTCTCTGTGGCTGAAGAAATACTTCCTAACATCCCTGTGATTCATCTGTGTCTTCAACTTCCAACTGTGTCCCCTTGTTGCTGTGTCCCATCTCTGGAACATCCTGTCTTTGTCCACCTTGTCAATTCCTCTCAGTATTTTGTATGTCGTTATCATGGCCCCCCTATCTCTCCTGTCCTCCAGTGTCGTCAGGTTGATTTCCCTTAACCTCTCCTCGTAGGACATACATCTTAGCTCTGGGACTAGTCTTGTTGCAAACCTTTGCACTTTCTCTAGTTTCTTTACGTGCTTGGCTAGGTGTGGGTTCCAAACTGGTGCCGCATACTCCAATATGGGCCTAACGTACACGGTGTACAGGGTCCTGAACGATTCCTTATTAAGATGTCGGAATGCTGTTCTGAGGTTTGCTAGGCGCCCATATGCTGCAGCAGTTATTTGGTTAATGGTGTGTGGTGTGTGTGTGTGTGTGTGTGTGTGTGTGTGTGTGTGTGTGTATGTGTGGTGGGGTGTTAGTGTGTGTGTGTGTGTGTGTGTGTGTGTGTGTGTGTGTGTGTGTGTGTGTGTGATGAAAGAGACACTTCTGCAACATCTGGGTATTTTTATTACTAAGAAGGAAGAAGCGGGGCTCATGATAAACGAGAAGAATGTGTCGACGACACAGGCGGCATACCAACAGGTATTGATATATAAAAAAAAGGAGGATGCGAGAAAATATTTTGAGCGAACCGAAACACTATCTGAACCAAAAGCTAAAATCTGCAATATGTCGGTGGATACAAATTAATTGCAAGAGATCTCTAAGACAGTGAATGCAATCCCAATATTTAAGAAAGGAGGCAGACAGGAAGTGTAAACGGTTTCATAAAGAGTGTCGGGTTTAGAGATGGCAAATCTTGTCTCACAAACTAGCTGGAGATCCTTAAGAAAGTAACAAGAGAAAAAGAGAGATGAGTGGACTGCATATTCTTGGACTGCAAGAAGGCATATGCGTGTCTAGCAAATGTAAGAACAGCAATTAGGATCGTTTATAATTTTTTTTTTTTTTTTGGGGGGGGGAGATTCTGTAAATTAGATATGGCAAAACATTCAGGGTATGCACTATCTGCCTGGAGCATGAAAGGAAATTTGAGAAGGTGCAGAAGTTGCCAGTGAGGTTGATCCTGGAGTTGAGATGCGAAATAAGACCAATCGATTCCTAAAGTCAGTACCGGATCAGCCGGACTGTGGTTCGTATGTTGGACTACGTGCGGCCATCAGTAACAGCCTCGTTGATAGGGCCCTGATCCACTGGGAGACCTGGTCATGAACCGGGCCACGGGGGCGTTGGTCCCCAGAATACCATTCAGGTAGACTCCAGGTAAGGTATAGGACAAGGACATTAAAATAATGTATAAAGTATCCAGACGACTTGAATCTTGATAAGGCAGATAGAGACAGAGTCAGGACTCAAGAAGTATCCCCATTTATGTTTTTAAAGTTGCGCAGAAGCACTTAAACCCCATCAATGACGTGATGTTTAATACATTTAGGGATGGACCGGTATGCACCTGGAGTTTACCTGGAATCGCTTCCAGTGGTCACCGCCCCCACAGCCCGATTCCAGCCCAGACCTAATGGTTGCTGGCCTGACTAATCAAGCTGTTAGCTCCCATATCCTGTAGTCCAACGGATGCACCACAACCCGGTTGATCAGGAACTGTTTTGAGAAATCTGTCGAGTTTCCGTTTGAAGGCAGCTAGGAGTTTGTTGGTAATCCCCCTTATGCGTGAAAGGAGGGGGCCGAAGAGTCGTGGTCCCTTAACACTTATTAAGTTTTCTCATTATACTTATTGCTCCCCTGTTTTTCATCTGAGGTATCTTGCACCGTCTATCAAGCCTTTTGTATTCATAAGCAGTAATTTCGCAATGCAGATTTGGTACCGATCCCTTCAGTATCTTCCAGATGTAGATTATAATGTATCTTTCTCGCCTACATTCTCAGGAATATAGCTCTAGGGACTTCAAGTAATGAGTTTATACAAGCTGTGAAGGTTCTCTGTGCATTTTCCAGCTTAGTAATTTCGCCTGGCTATTAGTGCACAACAATACTCTAGCCTAAAGAAAACAAGTGACCGGAAGAAAGTCATTGTTTTGGCATCCTTTGTTTTGAAGGTTTTAGTTACCCAACCTTTCATTTTTCTTGCAGTTGCTCCTTGAACGTGAGATCTGACATTATCACTCCCAGGTCTCTCCCATTTGACTTATGTTCTATTGAGTGGTTTGAGTTTGTCTCGTACTCTGATCTTGTTTTTATTTTATCCATTCTTCCGTGGAGTAAAACTGAAACTTGTCCTCACTGAACATTAATTTGCTGTCAGTGACCGAATGGAAGACTTGGTTTATATCAGACTGGAGATTCATTTTGTCTTCAATGGATGTTACTTTCATACTTATTCTAGTATCGTCTGCAAAAGAAGATACAGCGCTATGATTTATATACCTCTGTCGGAAATGATAATGAGAAAGAGAAGTGGGGCGAGTACCCTGCCTTGGGGGACAGAACTTTTTACTGTAACAACCCCTGATTCCTCTGTTTACTATTACTCTTTGTGTTTTATATGTGAGGAAGTTAAACATCCATGTGCTCACCTTCCCATTTATTTCTTTTGTACGTATTTTGTGCGCAGTTACCAAGTGGCCGAACTTATCAAAGGTTTTTGAAAAGTGATTGTATACTTCATCTGTATTTTCTGTGTTCAGGACCATCGAAGACCATGTTGTAATTCCCAAGCAGTTGCGAAAGACAGCAGCGACAAGTTTTAAACCCATGTTGACCTGGGTTGTGCAACTGATGTGATCCCACGTTAGTGGTAATCTTGCTTTTTATAACCATTTCAGAGATCTTGATAATGTGGGAGGTTAGGGACTATTGGTCTGTAGTGTTTTGCTTAACTACCACCTTTGTGGAGCAGGACGATATCAGTGGTTTTTAATGACTGCGGGATAACTCCAGAGTCTAGGCTTCTCCATAATGAATATTTAAGGCACATAATAAGGGTTTCTTGTAACTGAGTCATTATATGACTAACGTGAGCTTCAGAAAAAAATCCTGCATTTATCCAGACATTTAGGCTAGTACCATTAGCAAAGTAGATGATATGAAACATTTAGTTAGTCCCAAGGCGATCGGAAAGTGTAATGACCTGGATGAGATAGAAAAAGCAGATTCCATGCACAATTTACAAGAAATTGGGGCCTAGGACGTATGGAACTAGTAAAACCTGCAAGGTGGAGTCAGGAGACGACACCCCGGCCTCTGCAACTGCATCTAAGTAATCACACATACCACATACACACCTACATTAAAATGCTCACCACTACCTAGGGGCTCACAGCCAAGCATGCAAAGCACGAGAAAGTTCAGAGGTGTGCCACCACCTTGGTCAGGAAGTTCAGGGTCAAGAGACTGGAGCACTATTATAATTGTGTGAAATGATAAACCAGTGTGGGTCATTTAGAACACGAGTGGTGGCGGCTCGATTCTACATCCACTAATAACGAGATAGAATCCCCACTCTGGTAGTTAGGCTTTTCTTAAGAGGTATGAGGAAAGATTATTTTTTTATTTATATTATTGTAGAGTGTTTATTCTGTGGGGATCATACAGTGTAGGAGGCTCGATCCTCCGTCTTTAATCGAGAAACGGTATAAACCTTGGAAATAAATATCGACAAGTTGGTTT
>NC_069403.1:59606701-59609201 GCF_026875155.1 Cherax quadricarinatus
AGCGTGGAGGAACTACACGCAATCGTGGAGGAACTACACGCAAGAGTGGAGAAACTACACGCAAGAGTGGAGGAACTACACGCAAGCGTGGAGGAACTACACGCAAGCGTGGAGGAACTACACGCAAGCGTGGAGGAACTACACGCAAGAGTGGAGGAACTACACGCAAGCGTGGAGGAACTACACGCAAGAGTGGAGGAACTACACGCAAGCGTGGAGGACCTACACGCAAGCGTGGAGGAACAACACGCAAGCGTGGAGGAACTACACGCAAGAGTGGAGGAACTACACGCATGAGTGGAGGAACTACACGCAAGAGTGGAGGAACTACACGCAAGCGTGGAGGAACTACACGCAAGCGTGGAGGAACTACGCGCAAGAGTGGAGGAACTACACGCAAGAGTGGAGGAACTACACGCAAGCGTGGAGGAACTACACGCAAGCGTGGAGGAACTACACGCAAGCGTGGAGGAACTACACGCAAGCGTGGAGGAACTACACCCAAGCGTGGAGGAACTACGCGCAAGAGTGGAGGAACTACACGCAAGAGTGGAGGAACTACACGCAAGCGTGGAGGAACTACACGCAAGCGTGGAGGAGCTACACGCAAGCGTGGAGGAACTACACGCAAGCGTGGAGGAACTACACGCAAGAGTGGAGGAACTACATATAATGGAGGAACAACTACACGAAACAATATAACAACAACACATAACAGTAGAACAAGTGAGCACACATATTTCACAACAGTAGGCCAGTGGAAACATTATGGGTCGAGTAACAGCGACGGCTGAATCTTAATGACTTGGACCAGGTCATCAGGGCAAGTAGCAAGAACTATGAACACAGTTTGTATATAATATATATTGTGTGTGTGTGTGTGTGTGTGTGTGTGTGTGTGTGTTTTCCTAGCAGAGACTGTAGTAGGTAAACACCTCACGGTTAAAATCATTAAAATGAATACATTAACTCTATGCAAATTTATTGTAAAACTAGAAATTGCAATAATTATCCCTTCCTTGCTACAAAAAAATATCTTCGTACAATCCAGAAACACATCTCGGTGAACACATTGAATTCATAAACAAAGATGCTTTTTACCATATGGTTATAGTAAGTTAAAATCAGTGTGCGTTTTGTAAGTCCAGACACACACGACTAAGCTTTCAGAAATGCTTCAGAAAAGCAGAGCAAACACAACGTCCTCGCAGGAACAAACTATCAGAAAACTGTATCCCAATGTAACCCACAGTGACTAAGTGCCAGAACGCGGAACACAGTGTACATCCACAAAATACCTCGCGTGCTGAACTTACTTTTACTGTGTTCACACATAACAAGGTGCAGAGACTAAGTGCCACCCATGACATGTGTAAAGTGTGTGTTTGGCTGTAACTTGTTTATGGATACTCTGAACGAACGTTCAAAGTATCCATAAACACGTCAACCTTTTCTTCCAGAAGCAAAGTCAACAATGGAGCTAAAGAAGAATAAATCACAATACAATGGTTCAAGGGCAGGTCATCTGTGCATGGAAGTCAATATGACGAAATCCGCATTGAACAATGTGACGGAACAAAAGTTTAACATTGAATATGATCGTCAGAATTAACTCTATAACGAGGTTGTTTAAGGTATGTATTCGAGAAAGTGTGATGTGTTAATGGAGCCGCTGGATAGTATACCAACCCATCTAGTGTCTATGAGAAGAGTGATATCTGCCTGCATGTTGGTGTAGGAGGACCCACACACACCAGATAGAGCTCAGCTGTGAGTCTTGTAACTACAGAGTAACTATGCAAGTGAAGAAATTTGGTTATCAAGCAGGGAAATTATATGTACCTCCTGCCAACTCTGCATTCTATAACGGGTTCTGACACAGCAGCTCAGAAGTCAGGTTGTTTTCGCATCCGAGGAGTGCTTGCTGAGATGATAATACGCAGCCATGTGCTACACGAGTAGATGATGCACACTCAAGTAGTAGTAACAGTAGTAGCAAGTTTATTGAGATAACAATAAGAGGGATGAAGTAGCTAAAGCTATCGCCACCCCTGTTCCATCACACGTTGACGTCACATCACCGTAGTAAGTAGTAGGTTCGCCGGTAATATCCCGGCCCGGGTCTTTTCCAGATGGTGACCTGACGTCACATCAACGTGTGATGGAAAGGGATGGCGATTTCTTTAGCTCCTCCAGACCTTTTATTTTTGTCTCAGTAAACTTGCTGCTTCTGCGACTACTACTTGATATTACCACACCTTACCTAACCTAACTTGCCTGACTCCCTTTCCTTAATTTATTATGTTTCAGCTCTCTGTATTGGATTAAAAAAAAAAAACCTTTCCCCCAGTGAGCAAAACGTCTTCTAATATATTATCCTAATTGTTGCATTTGTGTCTGTATTCTACAACTCCATTGCCAGCAATTTCCTATATCCATTATAAAATCTAGATTTATTCAACTTGAACCTGTTGCTACGAGTCCTATTATAGTTAATTAT
>NC_069403.1:59611701-59632677 GCF_026875155.1 Cherax quadricarinatus
TTGTTAGGATTGTTTAGGTTAGTTATGTTACGTAATGTTTTGTTGTGTTACGTTATGCTATGTTAGGCAATATTATGTTAGGGTTTAGGTGCTGTTGATGGTCAGTGTTGATGTTGGTAGTGTTAGTGGTGGTTATGGCGTTGATGCTGGTGATGGTGATGGCTGTGGTGTGTGGTGGTGATGATCGTGGTTGGTGATAAGGTAGTAGTTATATTGTTTGTTGATAACGGTCGTAGTTGGTCGTGGTTGTGGTACTGGTGGTGGTAGTACTGGTGGTGGTGGTTTTCAAGAGTTGTAAATATGTTATAAGTATCTTGCTTTTGTTGACGAGAGAGAGAGAGAAGAGAGAAGAGAGAGAGAGAGAGAGAGAGAGAGAGAAGAGAGAGAGAGAGAGAGAGAGAGAGAGAGAGAGAGAGAGAGAAGAGAGAGAGAGAGAGAGAGAGAGAGAAGAGAGAGAGAGGAGAGAGAGAGAGAGAGAGAGAGAAGAGAGAGAGAGAGAGAGAGAGAGAGAGAGAGAGAGAGAGAGGTACTTCATTTTACAATGTAATTTTCAGTGATACTTATATCATTTTGTAATGATGCTGATATACGTATCTTTCTCCAGGACGTGTGCCAGCCGCGAGTAAGATTAAGAAAGAGGCCTGGACAATACCTCAGTAAGTTGAAGCAGACCTAAGACGGGCAAGGAAAGATTTCAATTGAAATTAAATAAATACTTCCTGTTTTATCCAATTTATTGATGCAATGTATAGAAGAAACTTCATCTCATTACTCCATTATCAGCAGTTAATACGCTGTTTAATGACATTTGCCAGATAAAGATCAACAGGTCGTTAATGTATGAGGTTGCCTGATTAATTAGTGATTTTCAACAGGGAATAAGTAAGCTGAATCTTTTGTATAAACATTTCAGACTGTGAAGAAAAGACACACGACCCAAGTTTTCACCGAGACGACGTTTCACTCATCAATCTTGAGAAAAGTACTTTTCTCAAGATTGAGAAAAGTACTTTTCTCAAGATTGAGAAAAGTACTTCTCTCAAGATTGATGGACTGAACATATCGACTCCAGGCAGAGGGACTGATTATCTTATTCTCGTCCTCATCTTTCACCGTTCTTGTCTGTATTGGACTGAAGAAGCGACTGGCTGGCAAAACGTTTCCTCAGTAAAGATTCCCAATGTTGCACAAGTGTCTCGTTCTTCAACTTGTCGGTTTCTTAAACCATTATATCACACCTGATGAAGTTGTACACAGTGAGACACGATGTCCCAACAAAACCTCGTTCAGTAAGCTTTTATTGGGACAATATACTATGTGGTTCCAATTTCAGACTGTACTTAATCGCACGTATACTTAATCTTATAAGCTTATGTTTATATTTATTTATATTTATATTTATTTACTCCTCTGAAAATAATAACAAAATACCAAATTAGAACTGTATTCACCATGTAAGTTTTCGGTTATTTTTCTGTGTCATGTTCCCTGCCACAATAAACAGGTGAGAGCACAAAGGCACGATGACGGAGTTGATGTGTCAGAAGGGGTGAGGTGGGCAGTAAGGTGTCTGCTGGTGGCCTTGGACGCCACCTATTTGTACTCCCCTATTGTTGCGGGGGTCGAGTCCAGCTCCTGGCCCCGCTCTTCCCCGGGTTGCTACAGACCCTATCCTCCCCGCCCATACTTTATCAACCGTCTTAAAAAAACTGTGTAGGGTTCCTGCCTCCACTACGTCATTTTCTGGGCTATTCCACTCCTTACAACTCTATGACTGAAGAAATACTTCCCACTCTCTGACCCATTTGTGTTTTCATTTCCCAATTGTGGCCCTTTTTTCGTGCCCCCCTCCTGGAACATCCTTCCTTGTCCACCTTGTCCACCTTGTGTGGTGTGTGTGTGTGTGGGGTGTGGGGTGTGTGTGGTGTGTTGTTGTGTGTGTGTGGTGTTTGTTGTGTGTGTGTGTGATTGTGAGCATTTGACCACCTAGTTGTACTCACCTAGTTGGGGTTCGGGGGGTCATCCAAGCTTTTGGCCCCCCCTCTCACGGTCGCTACGGGTCACTCTCTCTAAAACCAGACTTTATCTACCTCTGTTAAACTATTTGGGATCCTGCCTCCAACTCGCTTCCCAAACACCCCATTTTCCTGACTTCTCTGGGGCTAAGAAATACTTCCTAACCCCTGTATTCATCTTGCTTCAACTTCCAACGGTCCCCTTTTCGGGCCCCCATCTCTGAACATCCTGTTTTTGTCCACCTTGTCAATTCCCCAGTATTTTTGTAGTCGTTATCATGGCCCCCCACTTCCTTCCTCCAGTGCGTGGGGTTGATTTCCCTTAACCTCCCCTCGTAGGACATACATCTACCTGGGACAGTCTTTGCAAATTTTCACTTTCTCAGTTTCTTTACGTGTTTGGCTAGGGGGGGTTTTCCAAACGGGCCGCATACTCCAATATGGGCCTAACGACAGGGTGTACAGGTCCTAAACGTTTCCTTATTAAATGTGGGAAGCTTTCTGGGGTTTGCGGGGCGCCCATATCTCCCAGCAGTTATTTGGTTAATGTGTGTGTTGTGGGGTGTGTGTGTGTTTTGGTGTGTGTGGTGTGTATGGGGGTTGGTTATGTGTGTGTTGGTGGTGTGGTGTGTGTGGGGTTGTGTGTGTGTGATAAAAGAGACACTTCTGCAACATCGGGGTATTTTTATACTAAAAAGGAAGAAGGGGGTCTAAAAAAAACGAGAAGAATTGTCCGACACAGGGGGGCATCCCAACGGGTATTGATTATAAAAAAAAGGGGAGGGGAAAAATTTTTTGAGCGAAACCGAAACACATCTAAAAACCAAAAGCAAAAAATCTGAAATAGTCGGGGGATACAAATAATTGCAAGAACTCTAAACATGAATGCAACCCCAAAATTTTTTAAAAAGGGGGCAGACAGGAAGTGTAAAGGGTTTCATAAAATGTGGGGTTTAGAAGGGCAAATCTTGTCCACAAACACTGGAGATCCTTAAGAAATAACAAGAAAAAAGAGAATGAGGGGACGCAATTCTTGGACTGCAAAAGGGCATACGGGTCTAGCAAAGAAGAACACAATTAGGATCGTTTTAATTTTTTTTTTTTTTTGGGGGGGGAATTCTTAAAATTAATTGGAAAACATTCAGGGTATCACACTGCCTGGAGCATGAAAGGAAATTTGAAAAAGGTGCAGAAGTTGCCGGGAGGTTGATCCTGGGTTGGATGCGAAATAAACCAATCGATTCAAAAGTCAGTCCCGGGATCAGCCGACGGGGTTTTTGTTGACTACGGCGGCCATCAGAAACAGCCCGTTGATACCCTGATCCACGGGAGACCTGGCAAGAACCGGCCACGGGGGTTGGTCCCCAGAATCCTTTCAGGTAGACCCGGGTAAGGTAAAAAAACAAGGACATTAAAAAATGTATAAAGTACCAACCTAAATTTTAAAAGCAATAGAGACGGGTCGGGACCAGAATATCCCATTTATGTTTTTAAAAAGTGCGCAAAAGCATTTAAACCCCCATCAATGACGTATGTTTAATACATTTGGGGATGGACCGTATGCACCTGAGTTTACCGGGAAATCGCTTCCAGGGGCCCACCCCCCCCACAGCCCATTCCACCCGACCAAAGGGTTCTGCCTACTAATCAAGCTGTTAGCTCCCAATCCTTAGTCCAAGGGGATCACCAAAACCCGTTGATGGGAACTGTTTTGAGAAATCGCGAGTTTCCCTTTAAAGGGGCGCTGGGATTTGTTGTAATCCCCCTTATCGTGAAAGAGGGCCGAAGACTGGTCCCTTAACACTTAAAAGTTTTCCATTAACTTTTGCCCCCCCCTTTTTTTCACTAGGTACGCACCGTCTATCAACCCTTTTGTATTCAAAGCATAATTCGAAATGCAATTTGGTACCGACCCCCTTCATATCTTCCGATGTAGATTAAAATTATTTTTCCCTCGCCTACATTCTCGGGAAAATTAGCTCTAACTTCAATAATGATTTAACAAGCGTGAAGCCTTGCTTTTTTCCAGCTTAAAAATTTCGCCTGGCATTATGCACAACAATACCTGCCAAAAGAAAACAAGTACCGAAAAAAGTCATTTTTGGCCCCCTTTTTTTTTGAAGTTTTAGTTACCCAACCTTTTCATTTTTCTGAGTTGCTCCTTGAACTGAGATCGACATTACATCCAGTCTCCCCCATTTGACTTATTTCATTGAGGGTTTTTGAGTTTGTCTCGTACTCGTCTTGTTTTTATTTAAAATCCATTTCTTCCGTGGAGAAAACGAAACTTGTCCTCACGAACTTTAAATTTGCGTCAGTGACCGAATGGAAGACTTGGGGTTTATATCAAGGGAGTTCATTTTGTCTTCAATGGTGTTACTTTCATATTTATTCTAGATCTCTGCAAAAGAAATACAGCGCTATGATTTATAACCCTGTCGAAAGATTTTGAGAAAGAGAAGGGGGGCGAGTACCCCCCCTTGGGGAAGAACTTTTACGGTTAAAAACCCGTTCCCTCTTTTTACTATTACCTTTTTTTTTATATGTGGGGAATTAAACATCCATGTCCACCTTCCCATTTATTTCTTTGTACGTATTTTGTGCGCATACCAAGGGGCCGAATTATCAAAGGTTTTTGAAAAGTGATTGTATATTTCATCTGAATTTTCTGTGTTCAGGACCATCGAACCATGTTGTAATTCCCCAAAGCATTTTGCGAAAACCAGCGAAAATTTTTAAAACCCATGTTGACCGGGTTGTGCAACTGATGGATCCCCTTTAGGGTAATTTTGCTTTTTATAACCATTTCAGAGATTGATAATGGGGGATTAGGGACTTTTGGTCTGTTGTTTTGCTTAACACCCCCTTTGGGGCAGGAGATATCATGTTTTTAAGACGGGGGATAACTCCAAGTCTAGCTTCCCATAATGAATTTTAAGGCACATAAAAGGGGTTTCTTGTAACTGACATTAAAGACTAACGGAGTTTCAGAAAAAAACCCTGCATTTACCAACATTTAGGCTATACCATTGCAAGTAATAAAAACATTTATTTTGTCCCAAGGCGAGGGAAAGTGAAATGACCTGGATGGATAGAAAAAAAATTTCCAGCAAAATTTTACAAGAAATTGGGGCCAGGACGTAGGAACAGTAAAACCCAAGGTGGATCAGAGACGACACCCCCCTCTGCAACTGCACAAAGAAATCCCCAAACCACATACACCCCTACATTAAAAGCTCACCACACCTGGGGGCTCACAGCCAAGCATGAAAAGCACGAGAAAGTTCAGAGTGTGCCCCCCCTTGGTCAGGAATTCAGGTCAAAGACGGGAGCACTTTTAAAATAATTGGTGAAATGATAAACCAGTGGGTCTTTTTAAACACATGTGGGGGCTCGTTTCTACATCCACTAAAAACGAGATAAATCCCCACTCTGGTAGTTAGGCTTTTTTTTAAGGGGTATGAGGAAAGATTTTTTTTTTTTTATTTATATTTTTGAGAGGTTTATTCTGTGGGACATACTTGGGAGGCCGTCCTCCTTTTTAATCAAGAAAGGGTATAAACCTTTTGGGAAATAACTACGACAATTTGGTTAAAAAACACGTAAGAAACACTGGGACATATTTATTAAAATTTTGGGTCCTGAACCTTGACCGAAAATGATCAAGGTATCAGACCGAAAAGTTTTCAAATATGTCCTATGTTTGCTTACATGTTTTTTCTAAACAGTCAAGAATACACATATACCAATCAGTGTTCACTTTGCCTTCCCCCCGGGAAAAACTGAGGGAGTTGACTTTAATCTTAAGGGGAAAATTAGGGTATTTGGTCGAAATATAACAATTCAAGACACGAAGACGGAAGCGGGTCGCCCACAGGACCCAAAAGATGCCAGAATAACTCTTCTGTGCAAGAGCAACAAAAAAAAGGGAACGAGCAAAAGTAGAGCATATAACCTAAATAAGGAAAGCTTCGTTTCATATCCTAACACGGGGATAAAGCACTCTCGGGATATATACACGGGGAAACACCTCTCAGGTATTTTTAATAATATATATAAAATATATATATTATATATTATATATATAATATATATAATATATATATATATATTTAATATAAATATATAATAATTATATATAATATAAAAACCTGAAGGTTTTTCCCCTCCAGTTATATACCTGAGGTGCTTTATCCCTTTTGGGGATTAGGTTTTTTTGCTGGGGAAAAAATGTTACGTAAACAGAAAGGGAGGGCTTTAACCTCATTAACCAACCGCCAAAAATGCACGTTTCTGAAACAAACTTTTTTTGGGGACAACGTTTCCTCTATGTAGAGCCCCTCATCCGGAACATAAGGAAAGAACATTTCAAACCTACGGGCCCATGCAAAAGTCCAATCCCCCCACTTGAAAAGAAGAGCACTGCTTCAGGCCTACTGGCACAACAAAACTTTTCTTTTCCACTGTTCTAGTCATTACATTGGATCCACATAGAAAAAATTTGCACCGATAAGGGGGGATGAGGGACTTTTTCATCAAGAAACCCATCAACAAGGACTTAAATGGAAAAAAATGTCCTTAAAAATTTAAAAAAATTTAATTTGCAACACAAAAACACACACACACCACACACCACACCACACCACCCCACACAAAACACACACACAACACACCACACACAAAAAAACCACACACACTAGTAACTTTTATTTGCTTTAAATCAGTTTCATTATTTTGATTTTCCTCCCTTAATTAGCTGTATCTTTATTCTTTAAATTTAATATACCTTTATATTATTAAAACTACCGCTACCTTGTATTTATTGTTAAATTCCGTTTTTGTTTTTGTATCTTTTTTTAAATTTTTGAGTCCGCCTAGGCAGTGAGACAACTACACCAACGTGAGGAACACACGTAACCTGGGGGAAAACCCCGCAAAGGGAGGAACTACACGAAAGTGGGGGAACGACGCGTAAGATGGGGGAACTACACGCAAGCGGGAGGAACTACCGCAAGCGGGGGGAACTACACGAAGTGTGGGGGAACACACCAAGCGTGAAGAACTACACGCAAGCGTGGGGGAACTACACGCAAGCGTGGAGGCACACCAAGCGTGGAGACTACACGCAACGTGAGGAACACACCAAGCGTGGAGGAACTAAAAAGGGGGGCCCGCAAGAGGGGAGGAACACACGCAAGCGGGGAGGAACTACACGAAAGCGGGGGAACACCCAAGCGTGGGGGAAACTAAAACGAAGCGGGGGAACTACACGAAAGCTGGAGGAACTACACCAAGGGGGGACTACACCAAGCGTGGAGGAACTACCGAAACGGGGGAAACTAAACGAAGAGGGGAAAAACTACACGCAAGGGGGGAACTACACGCAAGCGTGGAGAAACTACACGCAAAGCGGGAGGAACTAACCAACGGGGGGAACCCGCAAGAGTGGGAGAACTACACGAAAGGTGGGGGAACTACACGCAAGGGGGGAACTACACGCAGCGGGGGCCTACACGCAAGCTGGGGGAACAACACGAAGCGTGGGGGAACACACCAAAGGGGAGGAACACACCATGAGGGGGGAAACACACGCAAATGGAGAACACCCCAAAAGCGTGGGGAAACACACGCAAGCGGGGAGGAACTACACCAAAGCGTGGGGGAACTACGCCAAGCGTGGGGGAACTACACCAAGAGGGGGGAAACTACACGCAACGTGGGGGAACACACGAAGCGTGGGGAACTACACCCAAGCGGGGAGGAACTACGCGAAAGATGGAGGAACTACCGCAAGAGTAGGAACTACACCAAGCGTGGGGGAACACACGCAAGCGTGGGGAAACACACGCAAGCGTGGAAACTACACCAAGCGGGGAGGCTACACGCAAGGTGAGGAACACACCAATCTGGGGGAACTACCCAAGAGGGAGAAACACACGCAAAGTGAGGAACTACACGCAAGCTGGAGGAACACACGCAAGGGGGAGGAACACACGCAAGCGTGGGGGAAACTACCCAAAGTGGAGAACTACACCAAGCGTGGGGGAACACACGAAAGAGGGGAGGAACTACCCCAAAGCGTGGGGGACCTACACGCAAGGGGGGGAAACAACACGCAAGCGTGGGGGAACTACACGCAGAGGGGGAGAACTCAGCATGAGGGGAACTACACCAAGAGTGGAGGAACACACGCAAGCGTGGGGGGAACTACACCAAAGGGGTGGAGGAACTACGCGAAAGAGTAGGAACTACACCAAGATGGAGGAACTAAAACGCAAGCGGGGAGGAACACACGCAAGCGTGAGGAACACACCAACGTGGGGGAACTACACCAAGCGGGAGGAACTACACCCAAGCGTGGGGGGAACTACCGCAAGATGGGGGAACTACACGCAAGGGGGAGGAACACCGCAAGCTGGGGGAAAAAACCAAAGCGTGGGGGAGCTACCGCAAGCGGGAGGAACTACACCAAGGTGGAGGCAAAGGGGGGAGGAAAAACTACATAAATGGGGGAACAACAAACCGAAACAATAAACAAAACACATCAGAAACAAGTACACACTATTTCACCATAGGCCAGGGAAAATTAGGGGCAAAAACAGCGACGCTGAATTTTAAAAATTGACCAGGCATCAGGCAAGTAAAAAAAACTAAAACACATTTTTGAATAATTATATTGTGTGTGTGTGTGTGGTGTGTGTTTGGTTGTTTCCTAGCAGAGACGGTATAGAAACACCTCACGGAAAAATCATTAAAAGAATACATTAACTCTATGAAAAATTATTGAAAACTAGAAATTGCAAAAATTTACCCTTCCTTCTACAAAAAAAATCTTCGTAAAATCCAAAAACACATCTCTGAACCATTGAATTATAAACAAAATGCTTTTAACCATATGTTTAAGTAATTAAAAATCTGTGCGTTTTGTAAGTCCGACACCACAACAAAAGCTTTCAGAAAGCTCAAAAAAGCAGAGAAAACAAAACGTCCTCGCGAACAAACATCAGAAAACGTATCCCAATGTAACCCACAGGATAAGTGCCAAAACGGGGAACACAGTGACATCCACAAAAACCTCGGGGCTGAACTTACTTTACTTTTCACCATAACAAGTGAGAACTAAGTGCCACCCATGACATTGTAAAGTGTGTTTTTTGGCTGTAACTTGTTTAGGGATACCTAAACGAACGTTCAAAATCCATAAACACGTCAACCTTTTTTTTCCAAAAAGCAAAGTCAACAAGGAGCTAAAGAAAATAAATACAATAAAAGGGTTAAAGGGGCCGGTCATCTGTGCATGGAAGTAAATATGAAAACCCGCATTGAACAAGTGAGGAACAAAATTTTAACATTGAATAATCGTCAGAATTAACTTTTAAACGAGGTTTTTTAAAGGGATGTATTCGAGAAAGTGTGATTGTTAATGACCGCGGATAGTAACCAACCCACCTAGTTCAGAAAATGATTTTTCCCCTGCATGTTGGTGTAGGGGGACCCCAACACCCAAATAGACTCACGTGATCTTAACACAATAACTATGCAAAAAAAAATTTTGGGTTATCAACGGGGAAATTAAGTACCTCCTCCAAACCGCCTATAACGGGTTCTGAACAGCACTCAAAAGTCGGGTTTTGTTTTCGCATCCGGGGAGGCTTGCTAGATGAAATACGCAGCCATTGCACACAAGATGTCACACTCAATAGAAAAACAAAAAAGGCAATTTATTGGAAAACAATAAGAGGATAAATAGCTAAACAGCCACCCTGTTCCATCACACGTTGACGCACATCACCAAAATTTTGGGGGTTCCCCGGGTAATACCCCGCCCGGGGTTTTTTCCGATGGTGACCTGACGTCCATCAACGTGTGAGGGAAAGGATGCGTTTTCTTTAGCTCCCCAATTTTTATTTTTGTCTCAGTAAACTTCGCTTTCTGCGACTACACTTTTTTACCACCCCTTACCTAACCTAATTTCCTGACCCCCTTTTTCCTTAATTTATTATTTTTTCAGCTCTCTTATTGGTTTAAAAAAAAAAAAAACCTTTCCCCAGGACAAAACGTTTTAAATATATTACCAATTGTTGCATTTTGTTCTTATCTAAACTCCATTGCCCAATTTTCCTATTCCTTAAAAAAACTAGATTTTTTCAACTTAAACCCTGTTGTTTGGGGTTCCTTTTATAGTTAATTATTTTCTGCTATTATTTGTATCTCTTTATTCCGTTTTTTCATTTGAATTTTTTAATCTTTTTTTCAAACCTTTTCCCCAAGGAGGTAAATTAAATTATTTCAGCTTATCTATAGAAAGATTTCATTATAGGCATGATAAATAAGGAAAAACTCGGGTGATATGTCCCCAAAGATTTATAAAAACCGATAAAGGTTTTAATTAAGGGTAAGTTTCCCCGACAGTTTTTTGGGGTAAGGGCCGGTGTGACTATGACAGGCGAAGCTATCTGAAAAACTACTAACTATTTCGGGAAAGACAATGTTTTATTACAGACGGTCGGGCAAACGAAAAAAACGAAGGCTCTCCCCATCCCCCCCATTTTTTTTTTGCTAACCCGGGCGTAAAACATGAAAAAAAAACCCCATACCACAAAAAAACGCATAAACGTATAAAAATGGAGAAACGGATGGAAACATGAGCTACTACGCTACTACTACCATTACTACCATGAAACTTAGACACATGTAAAACATCGGGGATTTTTATTGGATAAAGATACCCAGATTTGTACATGTGTCTAATTTTCACTTGTGGGCAGGTAACCATTTTTGTACTTTACTACTTTTACAAATCATATAACAAAAACCAAGGGAAAAAATTCTGGTATTCGTGGGTAAAAGTTGCAGAGGAAGTGTGGAGGGAATTATAGAGAAAAATGAAGAAGTGAATTTAACCCACCGTCCTCATATTTGAAATGGTTGGATCATTTGATTATATTGTACACGGGGTTTTTCCTTAAGTGGGAAAAAAAGGGGGGTCAAAAAAAAATTACCAGGGCCCATGAGAAAACCGTAACTTTTTGTTGGTAACAAGCATAAATCTCGCAATTTTTTTCCTTTCAAAAAGAAAGGTGCCTCGTAGATGTAAATTTTGCGGGGACAGACAAGAGAAGAAGAGAGAAGAAGAGGAGAACAACAAAACAGACGGGAAAACAACTGACGAAAATATATTCACAACAAAGCAATTCACGCATAATACAAATAGAATCATTGTGCCTAAAAAAGAAAATAAAAAGAAAACGTCTTTTAAAAAAAAATAACGTAGGTACGACAAAAAAAATAATAATTTTTTAAGGGATATTCACTGGGGGCTAAATTAAAATCCACAAGACGAGAAAAATTTTATCAAGATTTATTGACGTCGGTACGACGCTGCGGGACTAGGGATGTCTTGGGTTTTCTTTTCCTCTCTCTTCTCCCCTCTCTCTCTCTCCTCCCCTCTCTCTCTCTCTCTGTCTCTGCCCTTTTCCCTCTCTGCTCTCTTCTCTCCCCTTCTCTCTGTTGTCCCTCTCTCCCTCTTCGCTCCCCTTCCCCTTCTCCTCTCTCGTCTCTCTTCTGTCTGCTGTCTTTTCTCTCTCCTCCCCTCCCCTTCTCCTCTTCCCCCCTCTTCTTTTCCCTCTCTCTCTCTCTCCCCTTCTTTTCTCTCTCTCTCTTCTCCTCTCTCCTCTCTCTCTCCCCCTCTTTTCTCTCTAAGAAAAAGAAAAAAAAAAAAAAAAAATAGCAAAAAAAGGGAAAACAAGAAAATAAAAAAAATTTAAATTTTTAAAAAAAAAGGGGAAAAAAAAAAAAAACTAATGAAGTCAAGCCGAGTCAATGACTCGACATATAAGGTGAGATGGGAACAAAGAGCAACACAACTTTTTAAAAAAAATTTCTAACGAAGCAGTTTTACAAAGACAAGGTTCTCTTTTGGGAAGCAGCTAAACAACACTCTGAAACCACAAACTGAACACACATTTATCCGGGGGAGGGTGAATCTTCCCCTTGTCTTGAAGGGTTCTTGTTATTCGCTCCAAATGTTTTTTTTGTTATCATTATCAAAATAACATGATGTGATCTTGAATGATAAAACTAATTTTGCTACTTAAATATAAAAAAAAAGAAAAAAGACACCCGACATTGTTAACCTTAAATCTCTTAAGTTCCTCTCTGTTCCTTTGAACAAACGAACCTTTTTTTGAATTTGGGTTCCACTTTTTTTCATTTTTTATAGGAGGGGTTAGGTTAAATTAGGCTGTTAAATTTAGTTCAGTTGGTTAACTTTCTGTCTAATAAACACAGAGTAACTAAAAAGAGTTTTAAACGATGCGCCACGGAAAAACTCGCCCACAACCCATTTTCACTCCTCCTTTCCCATCTTTATATTCAAAATAAGGGTTTTACTTAATTTCTGTGGTCACAGTAAAGTCTGGTTTTTCAGGCCTTTTTTCCGCCGTGAGGCCTGGCATGGACCGGGAAGCGGCGGGGGTTGGGCCCCTGAACTCCCCCCATAGGGAAGGATACTAACTTTTTTTCACTTTTTTTTAGGGTTGTTTAGGGTTTGTTATGTTCAATTTTTGTGTGTTACGTTATCATTTAGGCAATATAGTTAGGGTTTAGGGGCTGTTTTTGGGCAGTGTTGATGTTGGGAGTGTTAGTGGGGTTTGGCGTTGATCGGTGATGGTGATGGGGTGGTGTTGGTGGGGATGTCGTGTTGGGGATAAGGGATAGTTATTTTTTTTGTTGATACGGTCAGTTTGGGGGTTTTGGGGACGGTGGTGGTATACTGGTGGGGGTGTTTCAGATTTTAAAAAGTTATAATATCTTGCTTTGTTTACGAGAGAGAGAGAAAAGAGAGAGAAGAGAGAAGAAGAGAAAAGAGAGAGAAGAAGAGGGAAAAAAAGAGAGAGAGAGAGAGAGAGAGGAGAGAGAGGAGAGAGAGAGAGAAGAGAGAGAGAGAGAGAAAAAAGAGAGAAGAGAGAGAGGAGAGAGAAGGGGAGAAGAGAAGAGTACTTCATTTTTCAATGAATTTTCAGTGAACTTTTACATTTTTTTAATGATCTGATAACGTACTTTCTCCAGCTGTGCCAGCCGCAGTAAAATAAGAAAGAGGGCCCGGGCAATACCAGTAAGTTAAGCAGACCTAAGACGGGAAGGAAAGATTTCATTGAAATTAAAAAAATCTTCCGTTTTTTCCAATTTATTGATGCAATTATAAAAAACTTCATCTCATTACTCCATTTTCCAGTTAAATTTCCTGTTTAAGACATTTGCCAATAAAGATAACAGGCGTTAATGTATGAGTTGCCCATTAATTAGTGATTTTCAACAGGAATAATAACTGAAACTTTTATAAACATTTCAACTGTGAAGAAAAAAAACACGACCCAATTTTCACCGAACACGTTTCACTCCCAACTTTAGAAAAACTTTTCTCAAGAGAAAAAGTACTTTTCTCAAATTGAAAAAGTACTTCCCAAGATTGAGGACGGGAAAATATCGACTCCAGGGAAAAGGGGGCTGATTATCTTTTTCTCTCCTCACTTTTACCTTCTTGTCTGTATTGGGCGAAGAAGCGACGGGGCAAAACTTTCCTCATAAAATTTTCCCAAAGTTCCAAGTGCTCGTTCTTCAACTTGTCGGTTTCTTAAACATTTATCACACCTGATGATTGTACCAGTAACACGAGCCCAAAAAAACCTCTTCAGTAACTTTTTTTGGGGCAATAACTATGTGGTTTCCCAATTTTTAGACTTATTAATCGCACGTATACTTACTTTTAACTATGTTTATATTTTTTTAATTTATATTATTTACTCCTCTGAAAATAAAACAAAATACCAATTAAACTTTTTCACCAGTAAGTTTTTTTTTTTGTATTTTTTTTGGTCAGTTCCCTGCCCAATAACAGGGAGGCACAAAACACGATGACGGAGGGGATTTCGAAGGTGAGGTGGGCCTAAGGGTTTTTGCTTTGGGCCTTGGGCGCCCCATAATATACCGGTAGGTAACATATCACCGGGCGAAAATTCCTAAAATGGTCTAAATTTTCCCGCAAAAAACAGCACACACTGGACTATCTCCCCCGCTCCCTTTAGTCTCCTGGGGAAAGAAGAGAGTACCTCGATGCGGACCCAGGCCCCCTTGTCGAGAATTAACTCCGTTTTTTTTTCCCCGAATCAAAACTATTTCTTTTCCCGTTACCCCGTTTTCCTTTTCCCTCGAGAGGGAAGGAAAGGAGAATCCGCGGGGAAAAATTTTTTTGCGATCCGGTTAAAAATTTCCAATGAAATCGTTTTCTTTTCTGTAAATTCATGAGATTTCACTATCAAACTACAACCGGGGAAACTAATTTTTTTAGGGGGCTGGGCTGAGACCGGCACAGAAAGGGGGAAAAGGCCGACCCAAGGAATAGACTTTTACCGTAGACGACAAAAAAAATATTCTCAACAAAACGGATCAGAAGGAAAAATAAGGAACGGGTGTTTATATTTTAAAAACTCCTCTAATAACACACTCCAAAAGGTCAAGAATCCTCGGAGCACGAGTTCACACTTTTATATTGATACCCTTTCACTTTCGAACCCTTAATCCTTTTGGGGATTAACCACTTTCCCCAGGGGGTGTACTGCTCTTGGGGTGGATCACCCCTAAGGTTGACAACTCCCTCAGGGCTTGTACAGCTCCTAGGGGGGGGGGCCTCCCTCTCAACCCTCTTGGGGGGGGCCTTGCCCTGAACTGCAAAAGTGATGACATTTAATAACCACCTCCTGAGTTTGGTTTAAAAACTTTTTTAATAACAAGTTAACCTTCTAATTTCAAAGCACGCCTCTCTCTTTCCCCCCACCTACAGAGAGCGGGCCTGTTAGTTTTCCCACTTCACCCCCCCCCCTTTAAAAACTCTCTGTCCCCTCTGTTTCTGTCGTCTGTCTTCTGTCTGTCTGTCTGTCTCTTCTCCTCTTTCTCTCTCCCTTCCCCCTCTCTCTCTCTCTTTCTCCTCTCTCTCCCCTCTCTCCTCTCTCTCCTCTCCTCTCTCTCCCCTCCACTACCCTGTGTGGCATCCCCTGCACTCTTCCATCCTATCCCTTTGACTACACTCTGAGATTGTAACCTTTTTAAAACTCTTCTATACCAAAGAATCATTCTCACGCTACTCCCCCCCAGGTCTGCCTGGTTTTCCCCAAAGTCGTTTAGTGTCTCTCTTTACGCACCTAGCGGGAAAAACACCTTTTTTTTTTTCCCCTCCAAAATTCCCTAAGAAAAGTCTTTCCTAAGGAAAAAACATAGAATTTACGAGAAGTCAGTTACTGACTTTTTCTCCTCGAGGAAAGTAAGGGTTTTTTTTACTGATCTGGGACCCAGTGCAGTGTACATCTTTAGGTTGCTGAAGTCGTCCCCCAAAAAAGTGTGCATCTCGCTGGGTTTTGCAAAGACAACCACCTGACAAATTGGGAACTTTTTTTCCTAATTCTATTTGCAAAGGGAAAACCCATGTTTTTTTTCCTTATCAAGCCCCCTTGGCAATACCTTTTCCCCGGGCATCGGAAAACGTGCTCGATGTTGCAAAGCGTCACTGTTCTTAAACCAAAGAAGAAGGAGGGGAGGGAAGGGGAAGGGGGAGAAAAGGATGAGAAAAGGGGGAGAGGAAAGGAGGTGAAGGAGAGAAAAAAGAGGAAATGCAGGAGGAGGGGGAGGGCCCCAATTTAAAAAATAAATTTTACTATCAAAAGTCCAAGTCGGACCGAAATGTCAAGCTTTTTTCTCCTGTGCAGGTTATTTTTTGGGTTTGTTCCGTCCCCAGTATTTTGCCTTTTTTTTTAAGCTAAGTTTTAAACGTGAAGGTTACTGCACTACGATTTACCTCCGTATTTTTGGGGGTCCGGGGAAAAACTTTTTTTTGGGTTTTTTAACCCAACTTTTTTTCCGTTATTTCCACCTGTCAAGTTATTTTTTCCATAATATGGATAATAATAAACCTCAGCTAAACAGGAGAAAAACACCCTCACGGTACTAACCTGTTACTAACCTTTAATTTTAAACCCGTTACAAAACCCTTTATTTACCCCCGGTACCTAACCTTGTATTGCCTGTTACAACCCGTGTATTTAACCTGTGTTCAAAACCCTTTTATTTTAACCCCTTTCATTTAAACCCTTTTATTTAACCTGTGATCTAACCTGTATATTTAACCTGGAAAGCAGGGGTTACAACAATTGCGATTTTTTGGCCACTAATTTACGCTGTCATCAGAATTATCTTTTAAACTGTTATTGTTAATTTTTGTCAGGGAAAATTTTCCGATGTAATTTAATGACACACATCCCGATGCCCCCTTTTTTTTTTTTTTTTTTTGGGGGGGGGGGGTTTTTTTTTGGGTGTTTTTTTTTTTTTTGTTTTTTTTGGGGGGGGGGGGGGTGTTGGGTGGGTTTTTTTTTTTTTTTTGGAAAAATTTAGGATTGCGGAAAGAGGGGGCTAACCCCCTTTTATTACTTTCCTGACAACCCACATGGTTTGTCTCCTTTAATAAAAATTTTTTTTGTAATCCCCCCAAGTTAAAAAAAATAACCTGGGAGGGGCTTTTCCCCCAAAGGGGTCAGGCGCGGTATTCCCCCTCCCGGTGGGATAAAAAAATTTAAGTCGGCCCCTTTGTTTTAAGAAAAAACCTCTTGCAAATAACTTTAGGTTTTTGCGAAAAGGGGGCCTACACTTTTCCCTTCCCCCAAACGGTTGGCTGCGACCCAAACTGGGTTTATTTAATAATAAAATAAAATTTTTTAATATAAATTAAATTAAATTAAATATATTAATAATTTAAATTAATTTTAAATTTAAAAAAAAAAATATTTATTTTTAGATATAAAATTTTTTTAAATTTAAGAAAAATTTAAATAATTTATTTAAAAAAAAAAATAAATTCAAGGTGCATCCGGGAATTTGCAAGACGTTTTTGAATAATTCAGAGGGTCGGTTTAATAAAGTATTTTATTTTTAATATAATATTTATTATTTATTTAAAATATTTATTATAATTTTATAATTAAAATTTATAAATTTTTTATTTATAATTAAAATTTTAAAATTTAAATAAAAAAAAAAATAAATATTATAAATTAATTAATATATATTTTATAAATTTTAAAACATTTCCGGGAAGGTGGTCAACCCGGGAATAATTTCCGCTTTTAAGGGTAATTTATTTAATTTAAAAACTAAAAAGAAAAATTGGTCTTTTTGATATCCTGATTGTGGCACCTGTGTTTTTCAAAAAGGGGTGAACTTTTGGTGGGTTTCCCTAAAAACCTCCAAATTTTCCCGATGAATTTTTCTGAAAATTTTCTGTTAAAAAGTGTTATTCCAAAATCACGGGGGTTTTTTAAAAGCCCCGGCCCGATTTAAAAGAAAAACTTTTTTTGGGGAAAAAAAAAAAAACCCCAAAACCGTAAGGTTTACCCTTTTTTGCAAAACCCAGCAGCCCATTCCCCCCATGTAAAAACGACGGGAGCCTTTGAAAAATTTGGAAGTTTTTTTCCCCTCTTCCAGTTTAATTTAAAATAGTGTAAACCCGTTTTTGACAACGGGGGAAAACCCCCAAATTGATAAATTAAAACTACAAATTAAAAATTTTTTTAGAAAAATTTGGGGGGGCCTTTTCCAGAAAAAACATTGAAAACCTGCGTGGTTATAAAAATTTTGGATTCTTCCCCTCAACGAAAAAAAAAAACTTTAAGTTGTCCCCCGTTTTTTCTTGAAGAATTGGGTTTTAAACCATTTTTTTTTTTACAAAGAGTTCACCCCGAGAAATTTTTTTTTAAAGGAAGTATTCGGGGCCCGTTTTCCCAAAAAATTTTTGGGGTTTTTTCCGGAAAATATTACGGGGGGCCCCCCTGTTTCCCCCCAAAGGGAAAAGATTTCTACCCTGTCCCCAAGAACGGAAAATTTGGGGGCCCTTGCTAGGGGAATTTTTTGGACTTCCCTTTTTCCAGAGCGGGTAAAACTGGGGTCCTTGGGCCCCAAAGGAAGTAACAGGTTTTTTCCCCAAAAAGGAAAAATTTTTTGAGCCCTACCTTAAGGAATTTCGGGCTGCCTTCTTCAGAGGAAAACACCCCGCTCCCAAAAAGTTTCTGGGGGTGGTTAGAAAATTTAGGACCCCCCCTCCAGGAAAAAAAATTAAAAGGGGGCTTTCTCCAAACGGGAAAAAATTACTGGAGGGCCCCTTTGGGCTGGGACGGGAAAATTTTAGGTGCCCGTGTCCCAGGGAAAAGTATTTTTTTTTTAAACGGGAATATTACTGGAGGGTGCCTTGTCTCCAGGAACGGAAATTACTGGAGGGTGCCCGGTTTTCCAGGAACGGGAATATTTCTGGAGGCTGCCTTGCTCAGGAGACGGAATTTACTGGGGGCTGCCTGGTTTCCCGAAAGGAATATTTCTGGGGGTTTCCTGTGTTCCCGGGACGGAAGTATTCGGAGGGTGCCTGGGCTTCAGAGACGAAAATACTGGAGGGTGCCCTTTGGGCCCCGGGGAAAGGAAGTATTACGGAGGTGCCCCGTGTCTCCGGGACGGAAGATTTCTGGGGGCTGCCTGGGGCTCCGGGGGCGAAGTATTTCTGGGGGGGGCCCGTGCTCCGGAGAGGAAATATTACTGGAGCGCCTGTTCCCCCCGGGGAAGGAATTTTTACGGAGCTGCCTGTTCTCCAGGAGACAAGAAAACTGAGGCTCCGGTCCCAGGGGGACGGAAATATTACGGGGCTCCCGTGTCTCCAGGGACGGAAGTATTACTGGAGGGTTCTGTGCCCAGAAACGGAATATTTCTGGACGCCTGTTCTCCGGAACGAAGTATTACTGGGGGGCTGCCTGTTCTCCAGGGGAGGGAAAATTCTGGAGGGTGCCTGGTCCCCGGGGACGGGAAATTTCGGAGGGTCCGTGTCTCCAGGAGACGGAAATATTACTGGGGGCGCCCGTGGGTTTAGAGACGGAAGTAATACTGGAGGTTTCCTGTGCTCCGGACGGGAAATATACTGGGGGTGCCTGTGGTTCCAAACGGAATTTTTACTGGGCGGCCCGTGGCTCCGGGGAAAGAAAAATTACTGGGGGCGCCTGTGCCCCCAAACGGAAATATTTCTGAGGGGGCCGTTCTCCCAGAACGGGAATAAAATTTCTGGAGGTGCCGTTTCCCCCAGGAACGGAATATTACTGGAGGCGCCTGTGTCTCCAAACGGGAATAACGGAGGGTGCCTTTCTTCAGGAGACGGAATATTACGGAGGCTGCCGTGGCTCCAGAACGGAAGTATTCGGAGGGTGCCCGTGTCTCCAGGGGACGAAGTATTTCTGAGGCGCCTTGTCTCCAGGAACGGGAATTTTCTGGGGCTGCCCTTTTCTCCAGAACGGGAAATATTACGGAGGGTGCCTTTCCCAGGAGACGCAAGTATACGGAGCTGCCTGGTTTTTCCAGGAACGGAAGTTACTGGAGGCTGCCTGTTCTCCAGAGACGGAATATTACTGGGGGCGCCTGTTCTCCAGGAACGGAAGTATTTCTGGAGGCTGCCCGGTTCTCAGGAACGGGAATATTCTGGAGTGCCTTGTCCCCAGAACGGAAGTTTCTGGGGGCGCCCGGGGCCCCAGGAACGGAAGTATTTCAAAAAGGCTGCCTTGGCTTCCGGGGAAAGGAAATAACTGGAGGGTGCCTGTGGGCTCCAGGAACGGAAGTATACTGGGGGCTGCCTGTGCTCCAAGACGGGAATATACTGGAGGCTGCCTGGTCTCCAGGGGAAAGAAGTATTACTGGAGGCTGCCTTTTCTCCAGGAACGGAATATTACTGGGGGCTGCCTTGCCCCCAGGGAAGGAAGTATTACTGGGGGCTGCCGTGCTCCAGGACCCGGGAATATTACTGGAGGCCCTGGTCCCAGGAACGGGAAATATTACTGGAGGGTGCCTGGTTTTCCCCAAAAGGAAATTACTGGAGGCTGCCTGGCCCGGGAGGGAAATATTTCTGGAGGCGCCTGTGTCTCCAGGGACGAAGTATTCTGGAGGCTGCCTGTGTCCCAGGAACGGAAGTATTACTGAGGCGCTGGTTTCCCCCAGGACGGAATATTACTGGGCGCCTGTGTCTCCAGAGACGGAAGTATTACTGAGGCTGCCCGTTCTCCAGGAGACGGAGTATACTGGGGGCTGCCTGTGTCTCCCCGGAGACGGAAGTATTTCTGGAGGGTGCCTTGCTCCAGGGGAAAGGAATATACTGGGGCTGCCTGTGCCCAGGAACGGGGAAATATTTCTGGAGGCTGCCTGTTCTCCCGGGGACGGAAGTATTTCCGGGGGCCCTGTGCTCCCGGAACGGAAGTATTATGGAGGGTCCCCGTGCTTCAGGGACGGAAGTATTACTAGGCTCCTGTGGGTTTCCGGGGACGGATATTACTGGAGGTCCTGTGTCTCCCAGGACGGAATATTACTGGAGGCTGCCTGTGTCTCCCCGGGACGGAAATTTACTGGGCTACCCGGTCCCAGGGACGGAAGTATTACTGAGGCTGCCTGTGTCTCCAGGGGACGAAGTAATTTCTGGGGCTCCCGTGTTCCAGGAGACGGAATATTTAATAGGCCCCCTGGGTGTCTCAGGAGACGGAATATTACTGGAGGGGCCTGTTTGGGGACGGGAAATATTACGGGGCTCCCGTGTCTCCAGGGACGGAATATTTAAATGGGGGCGCCTGTGTCCCAGGAGACGGAAAATATTATGGAGGGCCTGTGCTCAGGACGGGAAATTTACGGGGGCTGCCGTGTCCCAGGGAGGAAATATTTTCTGGAGGCTGCCTTGGGGTTCAGGAACGGAAAAAAAAATATTACTGGAGGCTGCCTGTGCTCCCGGGGACGGAAGTATTACGAGGGGCCCCGTGTCCCAGGAGCGGAAAATTACTGGAGGGTGCCTGTGCTCCCGGAGACGAATATTTCGGAGGCGCCGTGTCTCCAAGACGGAATTTTTTAC
>NC_069403.1:59633177-59688177 GCF_026875155.1 Cherax quadricarinatus
GAGGCGACCCACAGTGAGATTCCGGTAACCCTCCGAAAATCTGGTTGCCCACTGCCCCCCATAGACTTGTCTATTCCTAAACATCATTCTATAAAACCTCGCTGCTAATGCTTTTATTCTCAAATCTCCCCTTACCTCCCTCATCCCCCAAGAAAAATATAAATAATCCACTATGACATACATTAATGCCCTTCCCACATCCCTTGGCACCCCATTTACATCCACCAATAAAGCCCGAAGGAATGACCACCCCCCTGCCCGTATATACCTTTGTTTAATATATATACCCCATTACTCTAGGACCCAACGCCAACAGGCCGAGACCCCCTTGTCACACATCCATCATTACTACTTCCTTACTTAACCAAGCCCTCCCAAACCCCACACATACCTTAAAACCCTCCTCTAGATTTCCAAAATGTCCTGTACTCTCAAAGGAAGCACCTTTGCCACCCCCCACACTTTACTGTAGACAAGCGAGTTAACCACCAGTACTCTCTGCTGTAACGCTACATCCCCAGCCCTTAAGCTTCTAAGCCTACCCAAAACCCTGCTCGTAACTAATTCTGAATTGACCCTCCTGCATTCTTGCACCTCCGCCATGTACCATACCCCATATACCCTAATTCTATCAACCACTGTCCATCCCAACCCCTCCCCCAAGCTCCCACCAATCCAATTCCCCACCTCTAATAATCTCGACTTCATTAGATTGACTCTC
The DNA here is from genome assembly GCF_026875155.1 of Cherax quadricarinatus. NCBI lineage: Eukaryota > Metazoa > Arthropoda > Malacostraca > Decapoda > Parastacidae > Cherax > Cherax quadricarinatus. The sequence continues at coordinate 59,633,899 of NC_069403.1, forward strand.
ATACCCGTAGCATCCCCAAAAATCTGAATTACTCCACTGATCATCCTTAAATCTTCCTCACCCATTACCAGTGCAGTAGTATCATCCACATACCCAACAATACTTCCCCTGCAACCTCCCATCATCCCTTGTCTATTCATCACCTCATCCACAAGTCCATAGAGAGGATTCTGCACACAGGCAAACAGCAACTGAGAGAGCGGACAACCCTGCCCTCTCTCCATCAGTACCGGATCTCCAACCTCTCATTAACCTGTACCTTCACTACCACTCCCTCATACAAGGTTTGCACCCATCTCACCCCCCCAAACACAACTTCTCCAACAAACTCTTAAAAAATCCCTGTTCACACAATCATACGCATTAGACTAATCTAAACCGAGTATCCCCCCTCCTGAACAGCTCTCAATAAATTCCCTTATATGACAATGACCATCCCTCATACTTTGCCCCGGGATACCATACTGCCCCCTATGTATCACTGATCCTATCACCTTCTTCAATCTATTGCCCAGAATTTTAGCAAAAATTTTATAATTGGAACACAGTAAGGACAACGCTCGGTAATCACTCAATACTTTTCCCTCCTTCTTTTTTGGCACTAAAACAATGATCCCAGTTTTTTGTGACTTCCCCATCCTCCCACTGCTCAACATATAATTCACGACCCCCACCAAACAATGCCTAATACACTCCCAATTAGCTCTATAAAAATCGTTGGGTATCCCATCTATGCCTAGTGTCTTACCCTGACTCATCCTGTAAACCGCCTCCTCCACCTCCACCTCACTTATACTACCCTCCAACGTTTCCCTTTCCTGCTGTCCTCCCCATGTCCCCCCAAAATTCCTCCCTGACTTCTTCTCCTCTTCTCCTATAATTCTCCCTAAACCAATAATCTGCATAAACACTGATGCTGTCCGTATTGGAAAGGTCTTGTCCCTCCACGTAACCTCCCCCCCCCAAATCGACCACTAGATGTGCTATGGTAGTCACCACCTGCCTTTCCTTAAATTTCCTCAGGACGTACCCTGACGGTTTGTCTCCCTTTAATACATCCTCCAATCCTGCTCTAACTCTAATTGCATTAAACCTTTCATTATGTATCTACACAATTCGACTCCTTAGATCATCCATATCCATCCATATCCCCTCTCATACCTTCCCTGCCCCCCCCAGGGTAACAATCATTCAATTGTCCCTCTAGGTAGTTCTGTAACCCATACTGCAACCGTGTCTGTTCCCTACCATGTACCCTAAAAAACTGCAATCCCTATCTTAGCCCTCATCTCCCACCAGTCAAGCAAATTCATCTCCCCATCCCTAGTATCCCAGAAACCCTTTCACAAATCGATTTCCAATACCCTGTATATATACGCACTATACCAACCACCCTTAGATCAGCTACCACCGCTCTATGGTCCAAAAAACCCACGTCGAAAGTCCTTACCCTTTCCACACCTATCCCCTGCATGACATAAATCCTATCTAACCTCGCCTCATAACCCCTATGAACGAACATGTTCTCTACTCCACACCCCCCTCCACACCACATCTACAACCCCTACATCCCTTAACACATCCCTCAGAGCACCCAATACACATCCCGCCCCCTTGGTATCACATCCCCATGCCTAATCACACAATTCCATTCACCCCCAAGCACTGTAATAGAAGGTAAGCCCTGCAAATAATACATCAAAACATCCCAGACAAAATCAGCTTTCACCCTCGCATTGTTGATTGCTGGCATATAAACACCTATGAAGCATACCCTCCTCTCCCCTCAGTACCCATCCACCCTTACGACCCTCCCACCTCCCCCCTCCTCCCAACCCATGATGCTCAATGGGCTGGTCTCCTTACCAGCCACTGCCACCCCTCCTTTCTATTGCAACGCATTGCTGACAAACAGCTTATAACCCCACAAATGCAGTTCACACCCTAACCTAAGGTTATGCTCCTGCAAAAAGCATACATATACATCAAACCTTCTTAAGAACCATTCTAACCAAACCCTTTTAACCTCAGTTTTAAGACCATTTACATTTAATGTTACACACTTGAATTTTTCAGGAAAGGCGGCTTACCCCTATGCAGCTGGGGTTACTAAATCCCCCCTTTAAGGTACCCATACCTCTTTTTCCATCCTTTAACCTGTCCACCAACCCCCCCCCTTGCACCCCCCCACCAGGCTTCCCCAGTGCCCCCCCCCCTGCTTCCCTTCCCCAAACACCCCCAAATTGCCTTTTTCCCCCGGCCTCTGCCCAGGTTTTTGGGCCCTCGCCCTTTTTGGGGTTGCTCCCGCAGCCCTTTTGGGGCCCCATGACTGCCCCTAAACACACACATCTACCTTAGGTGGGGCCTCCTGATAAACCCCTCCACCACCACTTCCCCTTTTTTTCCCCATCCTTACGAAAGGGCCCTCTAGTTGCCCCTGCTCCCCTTTCCAGCGCTGCCCCCCCATTTAACCCCCCCGGCCCCTTTCCTCACTGGCCCCCGGGCTCCCCCAAAAAACCCCCTGTGCACTGCTTCCAACATCCTCTCCGGGGAAATTCCTCTTCCACATCCATATTCCCCCCGGGCCCTGGGTGAGTCTCCCTTTTTACCTCTGGGGGGTGACCCCACCCCCCCCCCCCCAAAAAAACCCAAACCCCCCCTTTCCAAACTTCTCCACCTCCTCGCCCCATAAAAACCCGGGCCTTCGACCACCAAAACCCTAACTCCATGTCCACAGTACTGGGTTTTGCAGTCATTGATGTCGTTTATCCAGGGGGGCCCGCCTTCCTGTACACGCACCCCCAAAATGGTCGTGAAAGTCACGTAATTGGGACGTTTTTTCCCCTGCCCTGGGAAAGTGGAATTTAATACCTGGGTCCTGTATCCTGTCAATGTGACATAAAATGGGATTTTTCCTTTTTCAATGACATCTTTTGGGGGAGGATCCTTCAGGCAGCCCTTTTTACGGGCCCAACCCCCTTTACACCCCCATGCAAACCCAATGAACCCTTTTCCCTAACTAGAAGAAAATCCTGAAGTCCATACGGCGTCCCTCAAATGGGAAAATTCCATACCTTTACCCACATGAAGTATTTAGAGAAGTCATGTAGACACACCTCCACTATCGAATTCACACACATCCGTCGTTCTTGAAATTCATCCACAATACTGATGTAAAAGCCGGCTCTTGCAAATTTCACAAAGACCTGTGTCATTCCATTATGAGCCACACCATACAATTCATCATTAGGTGATGATGCCTGGTAGCAGAACATTCATTGTCGCATTGCTTAATGTCCCTCGGACCAACTCCATACAGACAGTGTTTACTCGTCAGCTCATACGATCTGCCATCTTGGTGCTTAAGTGTAGCAGTTCACACCAGGTGGCATACAGGGAGACCTCAAGTAGCCTCCTCTCTCCCCAGAGGTCGAGAGACGAATGTTCCCCGAGTTGAGCTAATCCAAAGCAACTTTAAGCTTTTAGCTTCGAAGATGAAATAAATATTGGTGTTTGAGCTACCACAGCTGTGTTAGTAGAACCACCATGTTGCAACCCCTGAATGGGTTGCAATGATTAATATGTATATATATAATTATTACCTTTTCATATAATTTTATATTGCTTATATTTGCGATAATAGCTAAATTGTAAATGTATTGCTTTATATTGTTATTTGACTTAGCTTCCCTTGGTTAGGTAGGATGTAACATATTATGTGCTCAGTTCAAGTCTTGATTGTCTAACTATTGTAATTATCACTTGTGGCTCGTTAGACTGCTAGCTTCTGTTTCTGAGCTGCAGCTGTCCACGGAGCTATCACATGATCGAGGGGGGGTGTCATAACCTCGCCTGAAGTATTCAGTCTGGTCTAGACTCTCTTGGTGGTTGGACAGATTGTCTGTCTCATTATTCTTGTTAGTTCTGTAGAACTCTCTTCACAGAACATTGTATAGACTTAGTAATTTTCGACGTTGTACTGAGGTTGTGTGTCTCATAGACACTCAAAACAACTCAGGTCCTGAGCTGTAGCTTCTGACCTAATTTGTACTGGTATCTGTGTATTATCACAGTCGGGGATTTTCTTATGCTGAACTTAGATTCAGTAGTATGGGAGTTTTGTGACTTTTGAGAAGGATCTGCAGATGGTCTCTACTTAGTGTCATTATATTATCTCCTTGTTCCTGATTCTGTGTTGCAGTTGCTTGTTATATTGCTATTGGGCTTAGCATTCTTTTTATTGTTCAAGCAGACTGTTCTGATTGCCAGTTGGTCAAGAAGTTAGTTTATTTGAGGACTTTGTCAGTCACTTCTTTAAGTCTAGTCGTCTTGAGACATAGCAAACTACTTAGAGCACTTACACACATACACACTTACTTGTACATATTTGTAATATCTTATTAAATGTTAATGTACCAGACGGTACTTAAGAATTATAAATGTGTATGTGCTTTCAGCACAATACTATTGTATACGAGAGAAGTGATTATTATTAATTTGTTTGAAGTGTTTAAATTTTAAATTTTAAATTTTGGGATATATACCTCTAGACTTAATAAATTTATTAAATTTTAATTTCTCTAGTTGTAGCCTACCAGTTGTAATCCTGAAGCACATTGAATCATACTGAATTCTAATGGTAATTGAACAAGGATACTGACTATTGTTACGAAAACCCGTAACAGGTTTGGATGCTAGAAGGACAGTCCTTTCTATATTCACTGGAGATCTCAAAGCTTTTGAAGGCATTCTTTGTAACAAATGGGGCCTGTCTGGGATGCTCTGATCCAAGGTGTTGGAGAAATTGTCCAGTTGACATACTAGTAACTCTATGTCAAACACTTCGAGTACTTTCCTAATCTGAAGACTTTGAGTTTAGTCTTGTACAACATACAAGGTGGATGTATGTACCTGACTGAGGTCTCTTGATCCAAGGAGATGGGAAATACTGTTTATGAGTTCTAGCTCCTAAGACAACCAACACTAAAATTTTCCCATTAGGATTATAGTTTCCCATAATCACCTCTCATTGTACATTTATTTTCGTGATGATGCCGAAGTGAAACAGTTAATTGATACTCTGACTTTGTCTGAGTTAAGTACATTAAAACTTCAGACGTGTTGGCAAGTAGCCAAATATCTCAGTGTGATGTATAACAGGAATTACACCGCAGAAACTGTCAGAGCGTTAATTAAAGATATATTGTTTCCTGCTCATACAGAGATGTCTGATTATGATTCAGATTCAGAAAGCCTAGTGTCACAATTAGGAAGTATGGCTCTATTTGATGATGTAGAAGAAAGAGCATCTAAGGCAGAAGTGTCTGAGCCTAGTGAACCTCCGCTCACACCTTCCCGCCTCGCTGACACAATAGTACAGAGTGTAGCTGGTAGGATGACTCAGCCTCATACTAGTACAGTGTAAGCTCCACCTGTATCTATTTATCCCAGACCAGATCTAGACTCTCTAGGGACAGTAGGACAAGGTGCCCGACCTAAGGACAGTCCAGAAAGACATGTTAATTTCCCTACTCCTCCATTACCTACTGGTCCTATTTCTCAGGAACAGTTTGAGAGGTTTGAACGCCTCATTATGTTGCAGACTGCACAAATAGAGGCTCAGAGGAAATTGAACGAAGAAGATTTCCAGAGAGAAAATGTTCGTCTTGGAAGACAACAGACTGATAGATCACAGGACACATTTAATGTGCAGAAAGCTCCATCCATGGTTCCTAAGTTTTTTGAAAGTGACTTAGACACCTATTTTGATGTGTTTGAGAATCAGGCACGTGCTATGGACTGGCCACGTAAGCACTGGGCTACCTTGTTGCACACAGCTTTGAAAGGAAGAGCTCAAACTTGTACGGCTGCTTTACCATTTGCCAAGTACAAATTTGTTTTTGATGCTGTCAAGCAACTATTCTAGAGAAATATAAAATTGTTGCCTGTAAGTTATCAACGTGCATTTCGTACATTACAACGACGACAAGATCAAACTTGTGTAGAGTTTGCTCGTGAGAAAAAAGTTACATTTGAGAGGTGGTGTAGGTCTGCGAAATATAACAACTACAACAGCCTTGTTCAGTTGTTACAACATGAAGAGTTTAACAACTGTATGTCTGCTGACATACAAGAATATCTGTCAATCATACATACCTTGGAATATTCTGGAAACTGCCCAGCATTAGCAGACCAATTTCGAGATTTTCTCACAAAATTGTAACATACTAAAAAACAGAAAACATGGTAAATCTAAGATTGTACTAGAAGTTGGCAACCTAATCAGCTGCTCATTGCTGCCCTGATGTCCCTGCTACTGTAACTTCTAGTACCTTACCAGGAAAACACATAATCTGAATCTGTACTGTGGCTAGACAGAAATTTGATATCGAGAAGAAGAAAGTTAATGACCTATTTGTAACAGAAAAGGACATGCTGGAGAGTAACCTTGCTATTAAGTTAGGAAAAGAGATACGAGAAAGATGCAGTCGACAAGCCTGGGCCCCCACACAAGTCGTACTTCTTCCTGAGCAGCAAAGGCACCCAAAATCCTTGTAATACCTATGATCCTACTGTTTTAGATAATAGTACTCAGACAGATGACTAGTGTCAAAAGTGTATTGACGAAAAGATTCGTTCAGCGATGAGTCCTTTATTTTCGAGGGTAAAGTAGGATTTTGATGAATCACATCTGGATAATTACTTCTGAGACACTGGCAGTTATCTCACATATTAAGAGGAAGATGTTACTGCCCATAACTGATGATACCTATTGCAAATAGATGTATTGTTAGAAGACTAGGTGGGGCTGTTATAAATTACCTCCTTCATAAACCTTTATATTTCAAACAGCTTATTTGATACTGGTTATATTTCAGTGGGTATATCCAGTGGTGCATTTCCCATCAGGTCAGTGGACTTGTTGATAGGGAACGTAATCATTCACTGCTGGTATATGTAAAGAACCCTTGTGGATTGATAATAAACAATGATGATAATTATGCATTGAAGCTTGTATAAAGAGAAGCCTATTTTATTTCCTCTCCGCGCAATTACAGAGCTATGTCAAGATTCAACAACCATCCTTGTCCCCTTTGAGAAAAGGGGTGACAAGTTTTGGTTTGAAATTTGTTTATGAACCTGCCCCAGGATCATTAACACCGCCCCCCCCCGGCATCAACCTAGTCAGGACACAACTGACGTTAAATTTCTAACTATAAAAAATTTAATAAGGGCCATTTTGTTTTCAGTCACGGAAAGACTGAGATTTTAGCTTTACTGAGAGTGAAGCAAAGGATCTCGATATTGTTACTATTATGAAAGGGTGTATGATGAGGAAAATACATCAATTTTCAGCTGATAGTTTTTCCACCAAGTCAAGCATCTCGTATGTTACCAGTTACTTTTCGTGAACAAGCCTTGATTTTGCTACAATAGTCCCATTGGGGGACTTTTGGGGTTGCAAGAAGACACTGTAAATGGAAAAAACATTTTACTTGGCCAAAGATAAAGGGAAACAGAGCGATCAGTCGACTTGCCACGTGTGTCAAGTGACGGGCAAGCCACCACCACCTCCACCACCCTTTTCTATGTTCATATAGCAAATTTCGTTCATCGGGAAGTGATTGTTTAGATTTGTTAAAAAGGTTGAAGCATCGCTTTCCCTGCCCCAGGGGGAGTCCTAATTTAATTTTCCCTTCTTTTACATATAGATCGAGTGGTATGCAGGGGTGCTGTGATGCCCAAACATCAACATCCATGAATTCCCATCCTTTTTTTACTATTCTTTGAGCTCAAAGACCCAAAAAAAAATATCCCACTAAAAAGAAGCTCTAGCTCTTGTGGTGCCCTTTTTGAACATTCTGACGTGTTTTTGGGCCTTCCCCAAAATTTTAAATTAACGTGTTTTTGATCCCCAAAATTATCTTTTGTTATTGCTATTCAAATTCAGTAAGAACTTAATCCCCCGCCCATATTAACTATGTAACTTTTTCATATCTAATTATTATATTTATATTTCACAGTAATGATGTGTGTGAGGAGGAGACATAAGCTGAGTGTTTATACTCAATGCCAACTGCAAAAAAAAAAAAAAGCATTCCACCCCACACTTAGAGGGGAATGCTGTCTCCGCTTAGCAAAGACTTTATGCTTGCTACCCATCCTGTCTCTACATGATTTCAAACAGAGTATGTAGAGATCATACTGTTACGCCCTATACTAGGGGCATATCTTATTTTATAGACCTGTGAAAAATTTTAGAAGTGCTTGGCACAAGAGTGACTCTGTTAATGTTTAATTATATTGTTATTAAATCATGGTAATCAGAAAAATGTGAAAGACTTAATGCAACTCCCAGGGACCGTTTTTGTGTTGGGGGGGGTGTTTGCAACCCCCAATGGTTTCAAAAGATTAATATTTATATAATTTTTTACCCTTTTTATATAATTTTATACTGTTATATTTGCGATAATAGCAAATCTAAATTATTGCTTTTTTATTGTTTTTTACTTAGCTTTTTTTGGTTAGGGAGGATGTAACATATTATGTGCTAGTTCAATTTTTATTGTTAACACTGTAATTATCGCTTGTGGCTCGTTTAAAGCCGGCTTTTGTTTCTGAGCTGCAGGTCCATGGAGCTATCATTGATCGAGGGGGGGTCATAACCTCGCCTGAAGTATTCATCTGGTCTAGACTCTCTTTGTGGTTTGGGCAGTTTCTATTCATTATTTTTTTGTTCTGTAGAAAATCTCTTTACAGAACTTGTAAGACTTAATGATTTTCGACTTGTACTGAGGTTGTTTTTCAAGACACTTGAAACAACCAGGTCCTGAGCGTAGCTTCTGACCTAATTTGTACTGGATCGTGATTATCACATCGGGATTTTTTTATGCTAACTTAGATTTAGCAGTATGGGAGTTTTTTGACTTTTGTGGAGGTCGGAGGTCCCACTTAGTGTGTTTTTAATATCTCCCCCGTTCCTGATTTGTGTGCAGTTGTTTTTATATTGCATTGGGGTTTGCATTTTTTTTATTTTTAAGCAAATGTTTCTGATGCCAGTTGGGCAAAAAGTTTGTTTATTTGAGGAAATTGTCAGTACTTGTTAAGTCTGGGGGTCTTGAACATAGGGAATTCTTTGAGCACTTACACCATACAAACAAACTTACTTGTACATATTTGTAATATCTTTTTAAATGTTAATGTACCAGACGGTACTTTAAAAATTATAAATGTGATATGGCTTTCAGCCAATCTATTGTATCGAGAGAATGAAATTATTTTAATTTCGTATTAATTTAATTTAATTTGATATACGCCTAGACAACTTAATGACTAATAAATTTATTAAATTTTTTCTCTAGTTAGTAGCCTACCAGTTGTAATCCTGAAGCACTATTGAATCATACTGAATTCTAATGGATAATTGAACAAGGATACTGACTACTTGTTACAAAACCCAGTAACAGGCTGGATGCTAGAAGGGCAGTCCTTTCTAGTATTCACTGGAGATCTCTAAGCTTTTAGAATAGCTTTTTTTGGTAACACACCGCAGCTGTGTTAGTAGAACCACCACAGCTGTGTTAGTAGAACTACCACAGCTGTGTTAGTAGAACCACCACAGCTGTGTTAGTAGAACCACCACAGCTGTGTTAGTAGAACTACCACAGCTGTGTTAGCAGAACCACCACAGCTGTGTTATTAAAACCACCACAACTGTGTTACTAGAACCACCATAGCTGTGTTAGTAGAACCACCACAGCTGTGTTAGTAAACTACCACAACTGTGTTAGTAGAACCACCACAGCTGTTAGTCTCAGTAGTAGTAACCAGTTACCAGTAACCAGTGTACCAGTAGATGACTCACTACCAACCGTCTCTGCCTGAGTCACTGTCTGTATTCATATTGCGCTGACCACAGCAGTATTCAAAGACCCCCTCACATATGGGTACTGTGGGCGGTCAGTTATTCGAGAGTGAGCAAGGAGGCAGGCCGGCTGTTTGGCGCTTCCCACATTATCCATAATTATACGTACTACCAGCCTACGTGAGTATTACTTTACCCTATCCACGTGTTCGAACCCCACATGATAAATGGTGGCAACGGTGTGGAGCATGGATTTAAGCTTTTTATGGGTATTTCAAGATGTTAGAAGACTGTTTGTGAGTAGCCGGCGGGTCAAAGGTGAACCGTCTCACCCACTCCAGCTACTCGCTCCCCTCACAACCTCCACCCTCTAGCCTGCAAGCCTGTTGCAGCCGTTTCAAGCTTCCTGGCTTAGTTCGTGTGCTAATTGCTTCAATCTCCGATGGGTTGACCCGGATTTTGCAATTAAGCCAGTCAGTAAGCCAGACTGTGGAAGTGAATGCCAGTCAGCCTATCATCCAGCCTGTCTCCTGTCATCCACCTGCTCCTCCGTGCTGTGTGCATCGTTACACGTCTTCCAGTCAGCCATTCTCGTGGGTTAAGCCAGTCAGCTAACCCAGCTTCTAACCCAGCTGAGAGAGAGAAGTAAGCCACGCAAGTTCCTCTGCAAGTTCCTCTGAAGTATTGTCTCATATATCGCTTTGTGCTCCCAGTTGGATGCCAGTTGGATGCTAAGAGTGGTCTTCACCATCCCTGTGGCATAGTGGCTTATCAAGCCACCTTCGTGGGTAGTGAGTGGAGTGTGCGCCAGAGCGCCAGCGAGAGTCACCACCTCACCCACCGCTACACACTCTCTACTCACACCACCACCACCACCACCAGCCATCCACCTCATCTACCTGTGGCTGGTTGCACCCTTGTACCGGGTCCTAGAACTGTTTTGGCTCACGTAATTGGTCAAGAGATTGTAGCTGAGCGCCACCAATAAAGCCAGTTATGTGAGTTCACCGAGAAAGCGTATTTCTTTCGACAACAGTGAGTGTAGGAGGCGTCAGTCATCACCGCGCAGGACAACCCGACAACCTACCCTCGTCACCATCACCGTCGACCACTCCAGACTCCATAATTTTCTGTTTAGAGACATTTTTCTTGCATTTAAAGACATTTGCGTGTGTGAGACATTTATAGTGAATTTCTTGTGTACTCTAAACCTTGTGTTTTCAGTGTAGACTCAGTGTTTCTTTGACTCGTTATTTTTGCAATATTTTTCAGTTTTATCGCTCATCTCATATTTTTTTTTATCTGTGTTTTTTTTTATGCTACTCTCTGTCTGTAGTAAGTATTATTGTGTAGTGTACCAGTCAATCACTCTCTGTGAAGTGATTCATTTTTTTATTGTATTCTTTCAGCATTGTATTCTCCAGTAATTGTCATTGTATTTCATGCAGTGATATTCACCCCAGTATACCAAATTATCCATTTATTTCTTGTGTGTTTTTTTTCGTTATGCCAGCAGGTCTCATTCCTCTAATTTTTTTGAGACGTGTACCATTTTTTTTGCCAGCAAATTTTTTTGTTTAGTCACAGCAAGATTTTTTTTGTAAAATATACTAAAATAATGAATACTAAAAAAAGTGTTGTGTGCCCTGCCACTTGAAAGGGTTTTAAAAATTTTGTTTTTTCCTTGTTTTAATTTTTTCATACTTTTTTCATATTTCTTTGAACAAATTCCTTTTGATGTAATTTCAATTATTTTTTAACGTAAAGTGTTTTCTTTACCTTTTTGAGTAAATTTTTTTGTTAAATTTACAATTAAGAGTTAAAGTGTTAAATCATTTTCTTATATTTTCATTTTTTTTTTAAAAGGGTTTTTCCCGGGGAACTTTATTATTGCAGTGATTAGTTCTACCCTTATTTTGTTGCACCTTTTCGCAGTGAATTATTTTTTTTGCATTTTTCGAGTGAATTTTTTTGGGTTGAACTTTTTCTGCAGTGAATTTTTTGTTCACTTGTTCTGCAGGGAATTATTTTTTTTTTTTAATATTTTTATGCATTATTTCTCAGTTCTTATGCATCTTGTTTTTTTTTTTTTAAATTTTCCTGATGTTGTCTTTGATTATTTTTTAATTTTTTTTAAAACATTTTTAAAAAATTTTAAAAATTTCCAGTTAACAATTTAGTGTTTTTTTTTTATACTTTTTTACATTGTTTTAAAATTTTTTTTTTATTCTTTTTTTTTTTTTTGCCTTATGCCCTTAGTAAGTCCCTGAGATCATGTCCCATCATTTTGAATGTTCACTTAGTGTTCAGCCATCAAAGTCAATATGAATCAGCCCACTCCCAACATTCCCTTAGACTGAAAGAAAATACCTAGCCCTTGAGAAAATGTGTTTGTTCTCACAGCTTGTATCTGAGATTTTGTTAAAAATCTGCGAAATGTGAATTCCCATTAAGTTCCCATAGACCCTGAATATTTTTTTTAAAGTAGCCCAGCGGTCAGGACTAGTATACTGCATCCCGTCGGACTCCACCCAATATATCAGCAGGGTAGTGTGAGACTTATCCTTCGATGGTGACTTGTTCAATTTCGTTTCCCTTCCCCGGGGGGCTTTTGGAAGAAAATTTACTTGCAAGAGTTATGCCCTCTCTTGCTGATGCACAAGCCTGCGAAAGACGTTTCTTGGCTAGTGTGCTCATTGAGGTTTTTGTTGTCCCTTGTGTTTCGATTGTGATCCCATCCCAGTTGAAGTAATCGTGATTTGTAAGAATTATTTCTGATAACTTCCTGTTGTTAACGTTTTTAAGTGAGTTTCTTTATAGTTGATACCTGGTCACTGTGTGGCTCAGAAAATCGATTTTTTACCGTGTTTATTTCTTTTTTCCCCGTGCTTGCGTTTGAGATAGTGATTGTTTCCCTTGTCAAATGCAGTTTTAGCTTAATTTTTTTCAAACGGGGGGGGAGTCTTCCCCCTCCACCCAGTTTGTTCTTTTTTTTCCCGTAAAAAAGAACCGTCCTTGTGTTCTGGTGATTCGATTCCCGCTCCCGGAAAATCTTTCGACTGTGAAGCACAGCACCCATCGTGACTTTTTCATGAAACAAAAATTTCTGATCAAAAAGCGAGTTGGGTACTCCAGCAAAAGAGTATACCGTTAGAAATTTCCCCAGTCACTAGGAATGTACCTTTCAGCTAGTTCATAATCACCAGGGTTGCACACCCCGTAGGATCGTTCAGTAAAACAACCAGATTTAAATATTTTGGCCTCGTTGGCAAGATATTTTGGTATGTTGAAAAGTAGTGTCTGCATGCAAATAAAGGGAATCTAATGGTCCTAATCCAATCCAAATGATCCAAAAATAGCGAACCGTGGGAAGAGTTTTCCTAATTTGTTAACTAATTTCCCAAAGTTCCCTCCCAAAGGGAAAAAACATCTGTGGTTCGGGAGACCATTTCACCAGATATTGGAGTTAGTTCTATTGCAATAAAACTGCCAAGACAGTAGCTAAAGATTTAAAGAATGCATTATTGCAGGCTACCACCCCCAAGTCCCCAGTAACAGATAATGGAGGTGAATTTTGTAATGAGATTTTGAAATTTGTGCACCTTGTACAAGATCTCTAAATCCACCCTTGTTCCTCATCTCCCGCCCAAAAGGGTTTGCGGGGAAAGAACAAAAAAAAAGATTGATGTCTTTTAGAGCCACTATCAATCCCCCAATGAAACTTGGGATGAAGTTATACTATGGAGGGGCTTTAAATTTGTTACAATGTTTTTAGGGGGAACTCCACATTTTTGCATTATAAAGGTGTAGTAAACGTTTGCCTTAGAGTTGTTATATTCAAATCCAAAACCAAATTAAACCTGATGATTTCATAGCAACTGTACCCCTTAGCTAAATGTTTTTAGAAGAATCTTTCCTTTCCCCAATTTGGGGGAAAATTAAAAAACCAAGATTTTTTAATTTTTCCCTTTATTCGATCAAGTTTTTTTTGTTTTGGTTTTAAAAATTCAATTCAGTCAAAAAACCGAACGGGGTTTCTGAAAAATTTTTTTTTATTTTCCCCCTGTCCAGTCCAAAACCCCATTTTTTCAAAATTTTTTTAATTCAGGAACAATATTTTTCTTTGGGGGCTTATTTTTAACTTGATTCTTAAGTTTATAAGCTTCCATTTTTTATTTGTTAAATTTTAATTTGGGAACATAAAACAAAAAAGAATTAAACCCTGAAAAGGGTTGCCCTAAAATTTTTAAAACGAACAAAAAAGGAAAAAACCCCCCCACCCCCCAAAAAAAAACCCACCCCCCCTATTTTTTTTCCAGCCCAAACCCCAAAAGCCACCCCATCAAAAAAAGGGGATTTTCCCAGATTACAATTTTTTAAACCAATTCCATGCCCTTCAAATTTTTCCAAAAAAATTTATTTTTTACCTTTTAAAGTTTTTTAATTTTTGTATGGAAAATTTTACATTAATGTATTTATTTAGCCCCCAAAAGGGGAGATTGGTTTTAAAACCCCCATTTTTTCCTTCTTTAAAAGAATCATTTTACTTTTTTCTTTTTTAAAAAAAATTTACCCTTTAAAAAAAAACCCCACAGATTTCCTAAATGAGCATGGAGTTAGACATTAACAATTTGATTCTTCCTCGAGAAAAACCCCAAATTCTGTTGCCTTTTCACACTGGGGCAGGTTTGGTTTTAAATTTGTTAAATACACCGGTCTTTTTTACATTCCCTTATCCAGTTATTCCAAAAATTTTTTTTTTTTTCCGGGCGTTCCTCCTCCAATTTAATTCATCTATTTTCAGGACCAAGCCTTTTTGTTAAAATCCCCTTTTTATATTTTCCTTCCTCAAGGAATTAACCTATCGTATCATCACAAATATCAGCACAGTAATTTTTTTATAAAGTCATTTGTAAATTTAACGAGAGGTTTCCTTTCGATGGTTCCCATTTTATTACATTTTTTTGCATTCGTTTCTTTTTAAACCATGCTTCCATCCAATTTTCCCCCTACCTATGATTTTTTAAAAGTTCAATTGTTGTGTACTTTGACATTGTATAGAATCACCCAAGCCGTATACCTCCCCATCTCTAGTTTGTATTAGTTGTATTAGTTGTAGCGTCGCCGAGCTCTCAGTAGTAGTAACCAGTTACCAGTAACCAGTGTACCAGTAGATGACTCACTACCAAACCGTTTTGCCTGAGTCACTGTCTGTATTCATATTGCGCTGACCACAGCAGTATTCAAAGACCCCCTCACATATGGGTACTGTGGGCGGTCAGTTATTCGAGAGTGAGCAAGGAGGCAGGCCGGCTGTTTGGCGCTTCCCACATTATCCGTAATTATACGTACTACCAGCCTACGTGAGTATTACCCCCCCCCCTTTTTACACTGTCCATCCACGTGTTAGCAGACTACCACAACTGTGTTAGAAGAACCACTACAGTTGTGTTAGTAGAACCACCACAGCTGTGTTAGTAGAACCACCACATCTGTGCCAGCAGAACCACAGCTGTGTTAGCAGAACCACCACACTGTGTTAGTAGAACCACCACAGCTGTGTTAGTAGAACCACCACATCTGTGTCAGCAGAACCACAGCTGTGTTAGCAGAACCACCACAGCTGTGTTAGTAGAACCACCACATCTGTGTTAGTAGAACCACAGCTGTGTTAGCAGAGCCACCACAGCTGTGTTAGTAGAACCACCACATCTGTGTTAGTAGAACCACAGTTGTGTTAGCAGAGCCACCACAGCTGTGTTAGCAGAACCACCACAGCTGTGTTAGCAGAACCACCACAACTGTGTCAGTCAGAATTACAACAAGGTAAGTCTCATGCTCGGTCGCCCCGTTAACAAGGGGCAGTTATGTAATATGGTTCACTGCTGTTGGGTAATATATAGCTCCTGTTGTTATGTAATATGGTCCCTGTTGTTACAGAATATAAATCTCTGTTATAACGTAATGTGGTTTACCCTTGTTACGCAATGTGGTTCATTCTTGTTTCGTAATGTGGCTCCATTTGGGTCTGACGATAATATATTTTTGTCCTGGTCTATTTATACACGCTAATAACTGCCATCTATTCTCAGAACACTACAGATGTCTTGGTGTAGTCCCTGCAAGCTCTTCTCGGTGTATACAGCTGGTTTTCTTAGTGTCACTTTCTCAACGTTCCTTTCTTTTGGAGAAATTCTTCTCGTTTCTTTAGGTTAGGTTAGGTTGAGTCACGTTAGGTTAGGCAGGATCTGAGGGTCGGAGACCAAAACCGGGGCCTCTCGGTTGTGGAACGAATGCTGCGTCATCAGGTGCATTAGTTGCACTTGTGTCTTTTTATCTAAGCCGGCTTACTCACCTATTTTGCCCTGCTAGGTGAACAGGGTCAGTAGTGTCAAGGAAAAAGAGTTCAAACATTCTGTAAACCTCGGGTTTAGACATGAGGTGGAGGGGTTGTGAGCAGGAAGGTCTCACCCAGTGGAGTGATTACAGGGGTTGAGGGGTGAGGGAAGGCTGGACATAACAAGGGACACACACACAAAGGGTCTTCTCAACAACAGGGGAAAAAACAGACTCTCCAGCAACGGGAAAGAAGACTCTCCTGTTTATTTGTAATTAGCGGAGGGGTCGACAGGTCAAGTGTAGAGCAGGGAGGGACTGAGGCGAGGCAGGCAGGACCCATAACACACCTTGTTATACTCTCACCCCTGACACAGACCCATCCCTATAACCATCACTACCTTTATCACCACTACCACCACTGCCACCATCATCACCACTACCACCACCACCACCACCACCACCACCACCATCACCACCACCACCTCCACCACTACCACGATCACCACTACCACCACCACCACTACTACCATCACCACCACTACCATCACCACCACTACCACCACTACCATCACCACTACCACAACCACCACCATTACCACCACTACCACCACCACTACCATCACCAACACTACCACCACCACCACCACATACCACCACCACCACTACCACCACCACTACCACCACCCCCACTGCCACCATCACCACTACCACCACCGCCACCATCACCACCACTACCAGGATCACCACAACCACCACTACCACAATCACCACCACCACCATTACCACCACTACCACCACCACTACCATCACCATCACTACCACCACCACTACCACCAATACCACTACCACCATCACCACTGCCACCACTGCCACCATTATCACCACCACCACCACTGTCATGTGGGTTTCGATAACGTGGATGGGGTAAGAATACTCACGTAGGCTGGTAGTACATATAATATATAGCGGGAAGTATGGAAAGCGCCAACAGCCGACCTGCCTCTCTCTGCTCC
This sequence comes from Cherax quadricarinatus, assembly GCF_026875155.1. NCBI lineage: Eukaryota > Metazoa > Arthropoda > Malacostraca > Decapoda > Parastacidae > Cherax > Cherax quadricarinatus. Next base: position 59,651,116 of record NC_069403.1, read on the forward strand.
CTATCTTGACTGACCCATGAGTGCCTACGGGTGAGGGTGTTTGAAATCCTGCTATGGTCAGCAGCAATATGAATACAGTCAATGATTCACACAGACGGTTGGTAGTGAGTCATCTACTGGTACACTGGTTACTGGTAACTGGTTACTAGGAACTGGTACTACTACTGAGAGCTCGGCGACGCTAACGTATGTTGTCCCGACATACAACTAATACAAACTAGAGATGGCAGGTGTACGGCTTGGGCTGATTCTATACAATGTCAAAGTACACAACAATTGAACATTATAACATACATAAGTAGAACATTGGAATGGAAGCTTACGTAACTGAAACTGTAATAAAACTGTAATGCAATACAAGGTATAATATAGCACAACTCATCGAATGAAACTCAACGTTGAGATTACACAATAGAAGTGATAAAAAAAAATTTGATCGATCTGTATTGATGTGATCTATGGATTCTGAGGAAGGAATATATACAAAGAAAGAAGTGTTTAACAGAAACTGTTAACTCTCAGAATTCGGAGAGAACATGAACACAAAAAAAAATTCTTGAATACTGATAAGTTGATACTGTAATTATTCATCTATACAGGTTATTTACATTTAACCCCAACTCTGCTAGGGTGAGATTGATATATGCAGAATGGGTGTCATCTCTGGGAGGAACATAACCCAAACAAAGCTGTTGTAGGCTGTGTCTGCGACATGTTCAATGACGATGCCTTGTCCCATTTTAGCAACTCTTAAAGAGATGCCAGAAACAGAGCTCTCTGGAACAGTTTTTTGAGTGACATGGGTCCAGTGACTCTCAAGCTGGTCCTAGTGCCATTAAAATGCAAAGAAGGGAAGTAACCTTGGATAAGGACCCAGCACCCAAAGTCTTTATGGAAGGGGATTCCCCTTCCAAACAATAGTAACTTCTTCCATACACCAACAAGAGTCTTCAATAATGGTAAGTGTGATGTTATTATTGCTTTACTATTCTTTTCTATATTTAAATCTATATTTAATCTCTAAAAAAATTATTTTATGTTAATACTTTCAGGTGTCTGGAACGGATTAATTGGATTTACATTATTTCTTATGGGGAAAATGGTTTTGGTTTTCGTGAATTTTGGTTTTCAGCAGACTCTCTGGAACAGATTAATCACGAAAACCAAGGTTCCACTGTATAGTATGTACAGTATTTGGCATTAATATTCCTAATGTAATTTTAACATAGAAAATATTTCTTTGGAGTTGGTTATCACATGGTACACCCACATTGGATGATTTTCCTGAGAAATTTATAACCATCACCTCCCACCCTTCAGAACCTAATTGCTCTCTCAGGTGAGTGGTCATCTATCAAGCATCCTCATTTTATCCATTTGTATGTAATAGTACATACTGCAGAATATAATAAAACTTAATTTCACTTTAAAGGGGTGCAATGATCATAGGGAAGGGCTCCTTATCCGAGGAATAAATCAACAGCCATCTTCAGGTTGACCCTAAGAAGAAAACACATTCACCATCATTCACTCAATTTCCATTTGTGCAAAGTCCATGATCATCACTGGAAAGATGGCTATTGAGTGCATGATGGTGAATTTGCTTTTTTATTCATATTTTTCTTATTTCTATGAACAAATTCACTCTTAGTGTAATTTCAATTTCTTTTTTAACGTAAAGTGTTTTCGTTACTCTGTTTGAGTAAATTGTTTTGTCTAATTTACAATTAAGAGTTAAAGTGTTCAATCAGTTTTTCTTCATATTTTTATTTTATTATTTAACCTACATTTTCCCAGTGTAACTTTATTGCTGCAGTGATTATTTCTACACCTTATTTTGTTGCACTTGTTCTGCAGTGAATTATTTTTCTTTTATTGATATTTTTATGCATTATTATTCTCAGTTCATTATTGTTTGAGTCTTGTTTTTCATTTTATTATTTTTTCTTCATGTTGTCTTTGCATTATATTTTAATTTTGTTTATGCATTCTTAGAAAATATTTAAATTTCCCAGTTATCTCTCGTTGCATACAATTTAGTGATTTTATTTTATACTTTTTACATTGATTTACAATTTTATTAGTTAATTTCTTTATTAGCAAGAGTACAGACAGCTCATTTTGCATTTAATTCAGTCTCCAGTAATATTTTTACTTGTAAATTTCAATGTAATTTTTTTTATCTTGTCCAGCAGTCCTTTACATTGAGTTGTCCTTCCTCTTGCAGTGTATATTAGACATTTTTTATTACTTCTGCAGAATTAGTTGCATCTCTTTTATTTCAATTTTAGCATTTTGTATCATTTTTATTGTTCATTATTTTTTCCTTATTTGTTCTTGTGCAACTTCTTTGCCATTATGTCTCACATACCGTCAAGTGATACTTTAGTGAATGTCGACACTCAGACCTCTCAGGCTACTGCTGCTCCTGTCATCAGTCCTCACAGTTCCTTAATCGACTGACAGACCGACCCAGACACTGAGACACTATAGTTTTACTCGTGATTCCCTTGATGCATTACCTTTATTCAATGGCCATGTACATAGTCTTGAAGCATGGTTTACTGCCATTCATTCTCGTGTTAATGCTCTAGTTGAAGGTCCTCCTTCTGAGGAAAGTCTTATCAGACATGCGAAAGAAGCTCTTCATCGATCCCACCGCTGCCACCATTTGTCATGTGGGTTTCGATAACGTGGATGGGGTAAGAATACTCACGTAGGCTGGTAGTATGTATAATATATAGCAGGAAGTATGGAAAGTGCCAACAGCCGACCTGTCTCTCTCTGCTCCCTATCTTGACTGACCCATGAGTGCCTACGGGTGAGGGTGTTTGAAATCCTGCTATGGTCAGCAGTAATATGAATACAGTCAATGATTCACACAGACGGTTGGTAGTGAGTCATCTACTGGTACACTGGTTACTGGTAACTGGTTACTAGGAACTGGTACTACTACTGAGACCACTACCATCACCACCACTACCACCACCACTACCACCACCACTACCACCACCATTACCACTACCCCCACTGCCACCATCATCACCACTACCACCACCACCACTACCACCACCACCACCACTACCACCACCACCACCACCACTACCACCACCACTACCACCACTACCACCACTACTACCACCACCACCACCACCACCACTTCCCACCACACCACTACCACCACCACCACCACCACCACCACCACTACCACCACCACCACCACTACCACCAACACCACCACCACCACCACCACCACCATCACCACTAACACCACTGCCACCATTATCACCACTACCACGATCACCACTTCCACCACCACCACTACTACCACTACCACCACTACCACAACTACTACCACCACCACTACCACCACTACCACCACCACCACCACTACCACCACCACCACCACTACTACCACTACCACCACTATCACAACTACTACCACCACCACTACCACCACTACCACCACCACCACCACTACCACCACCACCACCACTACCACCACCACCACTACACCACCACTACCACCACTACCACCACTACCACCACCACTACCACCATCACCACCACTACCACCACCACAACCACCACCACCACCACTACCACCACCACTACCACCATCACTACCACCCACTACCACCACCACTACCACCACCACTACCACCACCACTACCACACCACTACCACTACCATCACTACCACCAACCACCACCACTACCACCACCACCACTGCCACCACCACTATCACCACCACTATCACCACCACTACCACCACCACTACCACCATCACTACCACCACTACCACCACCACTACCACCACCACCACCACTGCCACCACCACTATCACCACCACTACCACCACCACTACCACCATCACTACTACCATTACCACCACCACTACCACCACCACCACTGTCACACCACTATCACCACCACTACCACCATCACTACAACCACTATCACCACCACTACCACCACTGCCACCACCACTATCACCACCACTACCATCACCACTGCCACCACCACTATCACCACCACTACCACCACCACCACTGCCACCACCTGTTGCAACCCCTGAATGGGTTGCAATGATTGTATATATATAATTATTACATTTTCATGTAATTTTATATTGCTTATATTTGCGATAATAGCTAAATCGTAAATGTATTGCTTTATATTGTTATTTGACTTAGCTTCCTTTGGTTAGGTAGGATATAACATATTATGTGCTCAGTTCAAGTCTTGATTGTCTAACTACTGTAATTATTGCTTGTGGCTCGTTAGAATGCCGGCTTCTGTTTCTGAGCTGCAGCTGTCCACGGAGCTATCACGTGATCGAGGGGGGGTGTCCTCACCTCGCCTGAAGTATTCAGTCTGGTCTAGACTCGCTGGGTGGTTGGACGTATTCCAGACAAAGTGCCTAAATCTCCCTTGTAGGCCCTTGTTGGAAGACCATCTCTTGTCTCATTATTGTTAGTTCTGTGAGACTCTGTTCACAGGACATTGTATATACTTAGTGATTTTCGACGTTGTACTGAGGTTGTGTGTCGCATAGACACTCTGAGCAACTCAGGTCCTGAGCTGTAGCTTCTGACCTAACTTGTACTGTTATCTGTGTATTATCACAGTCGGGGATTTTCTTATGCTGAACTTAGATTCAGTAGTATGGGAGTTTTGTGACTTTTGTGGAGGATCTGCAGATGGTCCCTACTTAGTGTCGTTATATTATCTCCTTGTTCCTGATTCTGTGTCGCAGTTGCTTATTATATTGCTATTGAGCTTAGCATTCTTTTTATTGTTCAAGCAGACTGTTCTGATTGCCAGTTGGTCAAGAAGTTAGTTTATTTGAGGACTTTGTCAGTCACTTGTTTAAGTCTAGTCGAGTCTTGAGACATAGTGAACTACTTAGAGCACTTACACACATACACACAAACTTGTACATATTTGTAATATCTTATTAAATGTTAATGTACCAGACGGTACTTAAGAATTATAAATGTGATATGTGCTTTCAGCACAATACTATTGTATACGAGAGAAGTGATATTATTTTAATTATTGTGATTAATTTTATTTAATTTGATATACGCCTAGACAACTTAATGACTAATAAATTTATTAAATTTTATTTTCTCTAGTTAGTAGCCTACTAGTTGTAATCCTGAAGCACTATTGAATCATACTGAATTCTAATGGATAATTGGACAAGGATACTGACTAATTGTTACGAAAACCCAGTAACAGGCTGGATGCTAGAAGGGCAGTCCTTTCTAGTATTCACTGGAGATCTCTAAGCTTTTAGAATGCATTTTTTGTAACACCACCACTATCACCACCACTACCACCACCACTGCCACCACCACTACCACCACCACTGCCACCACCACTACCACCACCACTGCCACCACCACTATCACCACCACTACCACCACCACTATCACCACCACTACCACCCCACTACCACCACCACTATCACCACCACTACCACCACCACTGCCACCACCTCTACCACCACCACTGCCACCACCACTATCACCACCACTACCATCACCACTGCCACCACCACTATCACCACCACTACCACCACTACTGCCACCACCACTATCACCACCACTACCATCACCACTGCCACCACCACTATCACCACCACTACCCACCACCACTGCCACCACCACTATCACCACCACTACCATCACCACTGCCACCACCACTATCACCACCACTACCACCACTACTGCCACCACCAATTTCACCACCACTATCACCACTACCACCACCACTGCCACCACCAATTTCACCACCACTATCACCACCACTACCACCACCACTGCCACCACCACTATCACCACCACTATCACCACCACTACCACCACCACTACCACCACCACTACCACCACCACTACCACCACCACTGCCACCACCAATTTCACCACCACTATCACCACCACTACCACCACCACTGCCACCACCACTATCACCACCACTATCACCACCACTACCACCACCACTACCACCACCACTACCACCACCACTACCACCACCACTGCCACCACCAATTTCACCACCACTATCACCACCACTACCACCACCACTGCCACCACCACTATCACCACCACTATCACCACCACTACCACCACCACTGCCACCACCACTACCACCACCACTACCACCACCACTACCACCACCACTACCACCACCGCTACCACCACCACTACCACCACCACTATCACCACCACTACCACCAGGTTCAACACTCCCACTAACAAACCTACTTCAAAAAAGCAAAACCTAATATTTGCACCGTTAATGATAATAACTGCAACAACTATAACACCAAAATAAAAACAAAACAACAACAATGCCAACAAGAACAACAATCAAAAACAAAAAGAGGATGTTAGCTTCGTTTCCTGAAATCAAGAGCCCTTCCTCCCACATCAAGGCACACCTCCCCCTTCCTCACATCTGCATCACATGATGATCTTTTAGGTCATTGATCGAGCCGAGGGGGCGTTGACCCCCCGAACACCCCTTCCAGGTATACAAGGACTAGACCAGTAAACCAGCGGTAGGCTTCGTTCCTATGACCAAAAGTTTCAGTTGGTCTTGCCTGACTAAGACAACACGTCAGGAAACACTTGCCCCATTTCCTGACGAATTATCACTGTCAAACCCTTATTACAAGGGTCTAAAACGCATGAAAATCCTCAGCATGACTAAAAACAGTTAGGTTAAGTTAGGTAAGGTTTGTCAGGAAACAGGACAAGTGTTTCCTGCCGCGGGTCTAAGGCATATTATGACTCACAGCTGGAGCTTTTAGTCATCTGACCGAGGCCGTGGTCTGTCATCCACAAGGTGGACATGAGATGCACAATAAACTAGCCACCACCATACACAGGATGACTGCGAGGTACACAATAAACTATCCACTACCCTACCTTCTCTCCCCACAGGAAGGATACGAGGTATTCGATAAACTAGCCGTTTCAGTGACGCAATCCAAAAATTTATTCTAGCAAGTAAGCACTGTGTTGCAACCCCTGAATGGGTTGCAATGTATATTATTTATATATAATACATGTATATTATCTTTTCATATAATTTTATATTGCTTATATTTGTGATAATAGCTAAATCGTAAACATATGACTTTATATTATTATTTGACTTAGTTTCCTTTTGTTAGGTAGGATGTAACACATATATTATGTGCTCAAAGTTCAAGTCTTGATTGTGTAACTACTGTAATTATCGCTTGTGGCTCGTTACTCTGCCGGCTTCTGTTGCTGGGCAACAGCTGTCCATGGAGCTATCATGTGATCGAGGGGGGGTGTCCTCACCTCACCTGAAGTATTCAGTCTGGTCTAGACTCTCTTGGTGGTTGGACGTATTCCTGACAAGTGCCTAAATCTCCCTTATTGGCTCTTGTTGGAAGATCGTCTCTGTCTCATTATTATTCTTGTTAGTTCTGGAGACTCTGTTCACAGAACTTTGGATAGACTTAGTGATTTTCGGCGTTGTACTGAGGTTGTGTGTCGCATAGACACTCTGAGTAACTCAGGTCCTGAGCTGTAGCTTCTGACCTAATTTGTACTGGTTTCTGTGTACTGTCACAGTTGGGGATTTTCTTATGCTGAACTTAGATTCAGCAGTATGGGAGCTTTGTGACTTTTGTGGAGGATCTGCTGATGGTCCCTACTTGTGTCTTTATATTATCTCCTTGATCCTGATTGTGTCACAGTTGCTTGTTATATTGCTGTTGGGCTTAGCATTCTTTTTATTGTTCAAGCAGACTGTTCTGATTGCCAGTTGGTCAAGAAGTTAGTTTATTTGAGAACTTTGTCAGTCACTTGTTTAAGTCTAGTCGAGTCTTGAGACATAGCGAACTACTTAGAGCACTTACACACATACACACAAACTTACTTGTACATATTTGTATATTGTATTATTAAATGTTAATGTACCAGACGGTACTTAAGCCTTATAAATGTGATATGTACTTACAGCACAATACTATTGCACACCAGAGAAGTGATTAATATTATTTTGATTATTGTGATTAATTTAATTTAATTTGATATACGCCTAGACAACTTTAATAAAGTTATTAAATTTTAATTTCTCTAGTTAGTAGCCTACCAGTTGTAATCCTGAAGCACTATTGAATCATACTGAATTCTAATGGATAATTGGACAAGGATACTGACTACTTGTTACGAAAACCCAGTAACAGGCTGGATGCTAGAAGGGCAGTCCTTTCTAGTATTCACTGGAGATCTCTAAGCTTTTAGAATCGCGTTTTTTTGTAACACACTGTTAACCAAACTTCGTGACTAAAACACTCTGCGTTTTACCCAGCTATTTCCTGCAATTTCAGATGAACTGAGTAACCTCGTTACTCGCAAGCGGGTCACTGTCACTCCTCTCAGTTCATTGTATTATTATTATTATTATTATTATTATTATTATTATTATTATTATTATATGGGACGGCTCTGAGCCCCTCGGTGGCATACGGCACCAGAGAACATGCAGTAGAGGTTACCTGTAGTGTTTTCCGGGGGTTCGCCGCCCCTTCTCCCCCGGCAGCCCGGTCCCATTGTAATAAAGCTATGGCGTTCGCCTTCCTCTGAACGCTCGTCAACTCTGTTAATATGCCTCTGCCAATGTCTCAATCTTGCTGAGAGAACATCCACGATCAATATTTAACAATCTGCATGTTGAGAGCTGTTATCCTACCTCTACTCATTTTGCTGTTATCCTAACTCAGCTCATTATACAGTCAAGTAACAATTAGACAATTAGGTGCTAATTTACTGATAAATGAAGAGGGAGCTCAGGTATAAGGAACCTTGCCCATACATCTCGCTCAGGCCAGAAACTGAACTCGAGTTTTTCTGAGACACGAGTATGAGCGACCTGTATCTCAGTGGCCAGGGCGTCTGGTTTACAGTTGAAAGATTCTGGGTGTGATTCCTGAGTGGGCAAGACTTATAGGCAAGTCTCCTTAGAATAGGTGCTCCTGTTTACCATGAACCTGGTACCTGGGTGCTCGTCGTCTGTTTTGGGTTGCATCCTCAGGTGGTACACCTAATCTTGGTTAAGCTTTGGAATAAGCTGAGGTCCGACAGCAGATTTGGTCTGTAAAAACAAAACTACCTAAAAAAAAAAATGCTTGTGAGAATATGACCATTTCGATTCCTTGGCTAACGTAGCTTTAAATAACGAAAATGGGTAATGTAATTTTCGTTCGTGAAACGTAAGTGTAGAAGCTCTTACAAGAAAAAAAACAGCAAAATGCGTTTGCAGAAAGAAGAATACAGATAGGAACTAGCACATCCATTGTTCCTCTACCTACCTGGAGGTTATTCCGGGGATCAACGCCCCCGCGGCCCGGCCCACGACCAGGCCTCCCGATGGATCAGGGCCTGATCAACTAGGCTGTTACTGCTGGCCGCACGCAGTCCGACGTACGAGCCACAGCCCGGCTGATCCGGCACTGACTTTAGGTATCTGTCCAGCTCTCTCTTGAAGGTAGCCAGGGGTTTATTGGCAATTCCCCTAATGCTTGATGGGAGGCTGTTGAACAGTTTTGGGCCCCGGACACTTATGGTGTTTTCTCTTAGTGTACCAATGGCGCCCCTACTTTTTATTGGCGGCATTTTGCATCGCCTGCCCAGTCTTTTACTTTCGTAGGGAGTGATTTCTGTCCTCATAGATAAATGTGACAGAAAAGAAAGAAACAAGCTCACCGAATAGCCAAATGTTGTTTGTCACTTCTAGGCTATGACAACGCCATAAATACGTCTGGCAGTACAGTTTATATGTGAAACAGGACCCTCGTGTACATTCCAGGACATTTATTAAGCAAACGTTTTCTTTAATAAGTGTCCTGAACTACACATAAATATTCTCTAGCACAGGCAGTTGGTAATACAACACCATCACTTTATACCTGGAGTTTACCTGGAGAGAGTTCCGGGGGTCAACGCCCCCGCGGCCCGGTCTGTGACCAGGCCTCTGGTGGATCAGAGCCTGATCAACCAGGCTGTTGCTGCTGGCTGCACGCAAACCAACGTACGAGCCACAGCCCGGCTGATCCGGAACTGACTTTAGGTGCTTGTCCAGTGCCAGCTTGATGATAGTGGAACAAACTCCCGCGTACCGTCATAGAAGCAAAAACGTTGTATAGTTTTAAAAATAGGTTAGATAAATACATGAGTGGGTGTGGGTGGGTGTGAGTTGGACCTGACAAGCTTGTGCTACTTGGTCAGATGCCGTGCTCCTTCCTTAAGTGAATGTGACCTGACCTGACTAGGGACCTGACCTGACTAGGTTGGGCATTGGCATAAACAGGTAGGAGAGCTTTGGACCTGCCTTGCCAGTAGGCCTGCTGCAGTGTTCCTTCTTTCTTATATTCTTATGTGAGGTGTGTGGACAGAGGCAAGGCCACACACTAGAACCATAAATTTTAGTGTCCACAAATCCAGCTTTGGAGATATGCTAAAACAATTACTGGAGAAAATCTAAAATCACTTTATTGATAGTAATAAGGTGTTAGGTATCCGGTAAATGCATCTACACACTACATTAGATTCGTGAGTTGACTATATCAGGAGTTGGTCACTTCTGAAATGATTATACTATACGAGAGCTGCAACTCACACAGCGGGTATGTACGTTGTTACTCACTGGTTCATAGGACAAGCTGCTGCCTATGTATAATGAACCAGCTTCCCTGGCTTCTTCATTCCTAAGGTGAGTGTGTTGCTCTATACCTTTTGAAGATGAGAGTGTGTTGCTTCACACCTTTTAGAGATGAGTGAAAGTGTTGCTTCACACCTCTTGAAGGTGAGTGTGTTACTTCATACTTCTTGAAGATGAGTGTGTTGCTTTAACTCTGCTGAGGAAGGATGAGTGTGTTGCTTCATACTTCCTGTGTGGAATGGTTGAGGTGCCTCTCACGCCTGAGGGTGGGTGAGAGGAATGAGTGGGTTGAGTCTCACACCTCCTGAGAGTGAGTAGAAGAGGCACGTCCCTACACTGTTGCCTCTCACAATATCTGCACAATGGCCTCTTTTCTCTCCTCTCAGCTGATAAAAATAAGTGTTTGTGGGTGCTCGCCTCTTAAAACAGAGTCGACAGCCATTACTGGTTCCTGGTCTCTTGAGCACTATCATTCCTAGTCTTGAAATTGTCTACCTGGAGGTTGTTCCGGGGGTCAAAGCCCCCGCGGTCCGGTTCTCGATCAGGCCTCTCGGTGGATCAAGACCTGATTAACCAGGTTGTTACTGTTGACAGCACGCAATCCAATAATTTATCCACAGCCCTGCTGATCGGGCACTGACTTTAGGTATCTGTCCAGTTTCCTCATGAAGACAGACAGGGATCTAATTGTAATTCCCTTTATGTATAATGGGAGGCTGTTGAACAGTCTTCGGCCCCAGACATTTATTGTGCTTTCTCTCAGTGTACTCATGGCATCCCTGTTTTTCACTGGAGGGATGTTACACTGTCTGCCTAGTCTTTTGCTTTCATATAGAGTGATCTCTGCATGTAGATTTGAGAACATTCCTTGTAGTATTTTCCAGGTGTGGCTTATGGTGTATCTTTTAAGCCAGCGTTCCAGGGAGTACAGGTCAAGGTCTTTCCAGTAATTAAGGTGATTGGCCGAACTAATACATGCAGTGAAGGTTCTCTGTACATTCTTCATATCTACAATATCACCTGCTTTGAATGGAGCTGTTAGTGTACAGTTGTATTCTAACCTAGCTAGAACAAGTGACTTAAAGAGGATCATGGCTGGCATGGCATCCCTTGTTTTGAAAGTTCTCATTATCCATCTTATCATTTTCCTGGCAGATGTGATGACAGTGACACTGATGTGATTTGACATTTTCACTATCAAGTCCTTCACATTAATTTTTTACTCTATTGTTTATTAGAATTTGTATACTTCGTGGAATTTGCCTCCACCACTTCCTCATCCATTTCATTTCTCTCACCTTTCTGAGATTGAAAAAAAAAAAATCTTAATGCCCCTGTGGGTTATCTGTGTTTTTAGTTTCCATCTTTGTCTCAAATTTCCTTTCTTAGTTTCTAGTTTCTTAGTTTCTTAGTTTCTTAGTTTCTAGGTAACTTATAAGTGGTAATTATGTCTCTCCTGGTTCTTTTCTTTCCCAAGGTCTTTAGATTCAGCTATATTATTCTCTCCTCATATCTTAATTCCCTCAACTACGGAACTAGTATAAATGCAAACTTCAGGAACGTCTAGAGTTTCTGAACATGTTTAATATACAGTGGGTTACATGTTAGTACTGTGTACTCTGTGAGAGGCCTGGTATTTGTCTGCTATAGATTCCTGAAGCATTCTTTATTAAGGCCCTGAGGAAAGTTATGCGATTCCATTACCTCGCGAATGCTGTCGATGCTCGATGCGATGTTGTTTCTCACCTCACAAACTGCTCTTCATCTCAACATTTCTTTTTCATCCCTTCCTAATTTTTTATGATGCATGTTGGAGAGTTTTTGTAGCTGTCCAATTGTGCCTAAAGCCAATCTCTTTTCCCCTTTTTCTGTTTCTAGTATTCTCTTTGGCTTCAAGTTAACGGCAAACAACGTTACATGGGATTTAGTCCTCACTGTTAAGCCATTTGTATATGTTTAGAATAGTAGAAGTTTGAGTCCTGATTCTTAGAGGGATCTGTATTAATGGGAACATTTGAAGTCCCTTGACCTGTACTCCTTGGATCGCAAGCGAGGAAGATACATCATAGCTTATACCTGGAAAATCGTAGGGAGATTAATGTCAAATCTGGAAACAAAAAAAAATCACTCCCCACGAGAGCAAGATGCTCGGCGGAAGGTACAAAATATCTGCAATGAAAAGAAGTGGTGCCAGGTATACAGTAAGAGATAACACAGCAGGTGTCGTTCTCACACCTGCTGTCCTCACAGTCTGTGTTGAAACACTATAAATGTGATGGTGGGAAAACCTGCGTCTACACATACCACTTTATATCATATTACGAGTGCCACAGTTGGTCAGGATCAAGATACTGGAAATGGACGTTCCTTTTCATTGTGTGTTGCAGGTGGCTCCTCTGTACCTCCCTTCCCCCTCCCTCCATGCAATCAGTCTTACTCTCAACTTTACGCAGTCCATTACGACTGGCACCTCTCTGCAGTGACACACGCACATACACATACACACACACACACACACACACACACACACACACACACACACACACACACACACACACACACACACACACACACACACACACATGACATGAGATTCTTATGATTTCATTTATGTGATCTTCCGGTGATAATCTTGTATTGGTAATTGTCTAAAGCTTTCACGTATTTCGACAATAATACTGTATACACTTGTTTCATGTAGCCAGTGATTACTTTCACATATTTCAATTTCCTTTCCATGATTCTTATTGACGTGTGTGTGTGTGTGTGTGTGTGTGTGTGTGTGTGTGTGTGTGTGTGTGTGTGTGTGTGTGTGTGTGTGTGTGTGTGTGTGTGTGTGTGTGTGTGTGAGTGTGTGAGGTAGGGTAGTTGCAAGAACAACTCTTCTCCTCCTCCTCTTTTCTCCTCTTCATAATCAATATTGTCATTTTCTCTCGGCTCTGTTCTCCTTTATCTCCCTCAATTCTCAGCGTTCTGCCCATTGTTCTTCTCCCATCCTCTGTCCCAGCAGTTCAACAGTAGTGCTGGAAGTCTACCTACCTGGAGTCTACCTGGAGGTTGTTATAGATTTTTATTGTGTTTTCTCTTAGTATACTCATGGCATCCCTGCTTTTCATTTGGGGTATGTTGAACTATCTCCTTACCCTTTTTCATAGAAAGTGATTTCTGTGTGCAAATTTGGGACCAGTCCCTCCAGGATTTTTCAGGTGTAGATTATGAAGTATTTTTCTCGCCTGCATTCCAGAGAGTACATGCCAAGGGACTTCAAACGTTTCCAGTAATTAAGGTGTTTGACGGAACTTATATGTGCAGTAATGGTTCTGTGTACATTCTCTAGATCTGCGATTTCACCTTCACCTAAAGAGAACAAGTGGCTTATAAAGGATCATCCTTGGCATGTCATCCCTTGTTCTGAATGTTCTAATTTTCCATCTTATCATTTTCCTCACAGTTGTGATAGTGACACTGTTGTGATCCTTGAAAGTGAGATCCTCTGACATTAACACTAAGTCCTTGACATTAGCTTTGCACTCTATTGTGTGATTAGAGTTTGTGGTATACCCCCGTTCTGTCTATTATTTCCCCCAGTTTTTCATAATGGAATAACCGAAATTTGTCATCATTGAACATCATATTGTTTTCCGTAGCCCACTAGAAGGCCACTTTGAGTGCCCGTTTCTGCACAGAATAACTCAATCTGTCGTGCAAGTGCCAGAGCTGACATTACTTGCAGTTGTGTACTCATGCAGTGTGACACCACAGAGGCAACAGACACCAGGTCGTGTTGCAAGTGTTCACTTACAGGATCCGGGTTCAGTTCCTAGTTAGAGTTTACTAATCTACCCCAACGCTATCATAGTTCTCTAACACATACGTCAGAGAGTGCAGCTGGCCAGCCACACCAGTGCATTACCAAGTCCCTGAAAAGCTTTAAGTGCGTTCCATACAAGCGCTCAACTCCTGTTGGAGTAAAAGCTAGAGCCACCAGTAGGGTTTATATAAATTTGGGTCGCGACTGAGTCTCCCTCGCTGTAAAATTTCTTCCTCGTGTCTGCGTGTTGGGTTATGACGTTCCTGGAAGACAGTTGAATTGCCACAAGGAAATACTAATGATGGCACGAACAAGCATGAAAACAATATATATATATATATATATATATATATATATATATATATATATATATATATATATTATATATATATATATATATATATATATATATGTCGTGCCGAATATGTAAAACTGGTCAATTAGCAAGAACTCATTTAAAATTAAGTCCTTTCTAAAATTTTCTCTTATGCACTTAAAGATATATTTTTATGTAAAAGTTAATAATTTTGTACCAAAAGAATCTTAGAAAACTTACCTAACCTTATTATAACAAGAGCAATTTAATTGAGCCTGATCCAACTAAATAAATTTTAGATAGGTTTACAATAATTTAATACTAAGCAAGCACAACGAAATATATTTATTTTCGTTAAGTTCGGAATGATATTTGCGAAATTATTGCATACAGAAATTTTCGCTTGCCTTATTCGGCAAGAAAAGCGTTGCTGTTTAAGCCACAATCGCAAATATTACCTATTTGGCACGACATATTTATATATATTAGAAAATGGGTTGAATATTTTTTTCTTCCACTTGACCTTCATTTGTTCTTAATATCTAGAACAAATTTTAAATTACTTTTGGACATAAACTTTTATTTTTGTCTTAAGGATCATTGCTCTCTGTCGTTTTTCTAAATAGCCAGATCTGGCAACACTGTAAAACAACCCATCCCTTTACGAGAACGTGTGTTTATAGACGAATTAAAGACCGTGGGAAAAGAATGTTATATATCTTTACCACAGAGTTGCTTTTGAGACGTATAGATGCTAATGGGTGTTCTTGTTAATGGACTCGTGGTGCGAGACTACAAAAATGGAACTTCGGTTGTATATAGGGTTAATGGGTATCACTGATGCGTCATTCGTTAGATAACCACTTACAGCTGTGTGTCAAAGTTTTATTATGTATCACAAGTCATTGATACTAGGTGGATCAGTCTCCCATTGTCCTCCCTGCAACAAGTTTGTCTACGTATATTTTCCCCTGTAAATCCGCATTGTTGTCTGCTGTCTGAAACAAAGGTTAATAATCCTGAACAATCTCCATCCTTTGTATTGAAATTTGACATTTTGTAATGCTTAGAATTGTCAGATTTATTGTATCGTGAGTCTCGAATGTTGCATTGTTCAGCTAATGATATATAAAGTGTGCAGAGATTGCTACTAAACTTATTATAATGTCTTACGTTGTATGACGCTTGCAACTGTGCAACTTACATCTGAGTATCTTCCTTTGTTTATATCTGAATCTTACTGCGTGACAATGTCAGTTGTTGGCTTGAGATATTAAATTACTGCATTAGTGTTGCTTTGTTATATTATGTTGACTTTGGACATGTTACATTACAAACTGCGTTTCTTGTGTTGCTTGTCCACTCATGCTCTGTTACCCTTCCTTGTTTATAATTTATATAATACATTATATAAATGGCATTCATAAGCTGTTCGAGAGAAATTTTTCATAATGACGTCCTCGTGCTTTCCAATAATAACTCTGTGAGAGATATATCATTCATGTATATATATATATATATATATATATATATATATATATATATATATATATATATATATATATATTATATATATATATATATATGCAAAACAACCACTCTGAAAGAATAGAGAAATTCCAAGCGCTTTCGTGACTACTCACATTATCAAGGAACTATGAAAGTAAAGCATCCAAGGAAGCTATATAAGGGGTCTGGCCAGCACCTCACTATCAGATCCCACAACGGTTAAACACCTGACGCGCGCCGACCCAACTGGATAGGTCCTTTGCACAACTCACCCACAAACTATTCTACCCAAGAAAATTTAAAAATTATTATTTGTCCAGTGTATTATTAAATTCTTCCCAAATTCTATTAATTAAAATGGATCTAATTTATATAAACCAAAGGAAATATTCATATTATTGTCAAAACTGCTTTTTATGAAACAAGATTCAATTATATTCCTGTCGACCATGGACTTGCTTGATACTACTTTCTCAACTTTTTGAAAAGTAGTATCAAGCAAGTCCATGGTCGACAGGAATATATATATATATATATAATATATATATATATAATATATTTATATATATATATATATATATATATATATATATATATATATATATATATATATATATATCAAAACAACCACTCTGTGGAAAGAAAATTCTAAGCGTTTCTGCTTCACAGAAAAATATAGCGGTTTATGGTATAATTACTAGAATTGGTTGATTTCACTCAGACCTGACAAGTTCCTCATATTGGGGTTGATTTTGACAAAGATCCGTGTCCAATTCTTCTCGACGCGGGTAGTTTAACCTTGATGGAAACTCATAGTTAGGTGCGGCCGACACATTAAAAAGCTTGCCGGATGCTTACTTCATAGTTCTTGATTAATGTAGTAGATTAGAAAGCGCACATGGAAATCTAATAGATGGTTGTTGAATCTGAAAACGTACGTGATTTGCATATTATAATATCATAGATATACATGCTGTTTATATATACCTGATGATCTACAATATTTTATAAAAGCGAAATATAGCTGAGTTGATCAAGCTGCGAGCCTCTAGCTGAATGCTGCTGACTGTGAATATGCGGAGGTATGTGATTAGAGGTCCGGCCTCAGGACCTCATTGTTCTCCACGATATGTTCTGATTTGATCAAATGGCGCCTTAACCCTAATTATCTTCTACGAGGCTGAGTGTTATTACGGCTGAGTACTCTAGTACGTACTGTGTACATAAACAACGCGAGGCTATGTTAGTTAAATTTATGTAGATAGAGCCGCCTCTGATGTAATAATGTGTACATCACTCAGGTGAGTACTGTGACAAGGCGCTCGGACACTGCGATATACTGACGACTACATTGTTAAATACGGAAGCTGAGTGTGACCCAAAGGCGGCCTCTACGACGCTACTGTGTACATCACGGAGGCTGAGTGTGATCAATGGTGGTCTCTACGATGCTACTCTGTACATCACGGAGGCTGAGTGTGATCAAGGGCGGTCTCTACCACGCTACTCTGTACATCACGGAGGCTGAGTGTGATCAAGGACGGTCTCTACGAAGCTACTCTGTACATCACGGAGGCTGAGTGTGATCAAGGGCGGCCTCTACGACGCTACTGTGTACATCACGGAGGCTGAGTGTGATCAAGGGCGGTCTCTACGACGCTACTCTGTACATCACGGAGGCTGAGTGTGATCAAGGACGGTCTCTACGAAGCTACTCTACATCACGGAGGCTGAGTGTGATCAAGGGCGGCCTCTACGACGCTACTCTGTACATCACGGAGGCTGAGTGTGATCAAGGGCGGCCTCTTTGACGCTACTCTGTACATCCACGGAGGCTGAGTGTGATCAAGGGTGGCCTCTACGACGCTACTCTGTACATCACGGAGGCTGCGTGTGATCAAGGGCGGCCTCTACGACGCTACTCTGTACATCACGGAGGCTGAGTGTGATCAAGGGCGGCCCCTACGACGCTACTCTGTACATCACGGAGGCTGAGTGTGATCAAGGGTGGTCTCTACGACGCTACTCTGTACATCACGGAGGCTGAGTGTGATCAAGGACGGTCTCTACGACGCTACTCTGTACATCACGGAGGCTGAGTGTGATCAAGGGCGGCCTCTACGACGCTACTCTGTACATCACGGAAGCTGAGTGTGATCAAGGGCGGTCTCTACGACGCTACTCTGGGCTGCAGAAAACAATATGAAGTTCAATGATGAGAAATTTCAATTACTCAGATATGGTAAACATGAGGAAATTAAATCTTCATCAGAGTACAAAACAAATTCTGGCCACAAAATAGAGCGAAACACCAACGTCAAAGACCTGGGAGTGATCATGTCGGAGGATCTCACCTTCAAGGACCATAACATTGTATCAATCGCATCTGCTAGAAAAATGACAGGATGGATAATGAGAACCTTCAAAACTAGGGAGGCCAAGCCCATGATGACACTCTTCAGGTCACTTGTTCTATCTAGGCTGGAATATTGCTGCACTCTAACAGCACCTTTCAAGGCAGGTGAAATTGCCGACCTAGAAAATGTACAGAGAACTTTCACGGCGCGCATAACGGAGATAAAACACCTCAATTACTGGGAGCGCTTGAGGTTTCTAAACCTGTATTCCCTGGAACGCAGGAGGGAGAGATACATGATTATATACACCTGGAAAATCCTAGAGGGACTAGTACCGAACTTGCACACGAAAATCACTCACTACGTAAAGCAAAAGACTTGGCAGACGATGCACCATCCCCCCAATGAAAAGCAGGGGTGTCACTAGCACGTTAAGAGACCATACAATAAGTGTCAGGGGCCCGAGACTGTTCAACTGCCTCCCAGCACACATAAGGGGGATTACCAACAGACCCCTGGCAGTCTTCAAGCTGGCACTGGACAAGCACATAAAGTCAGTTCCTGATCAGCTGGGCTGTGGCTCGTACGTTGGTTTGTGTGCAGCCAGCAGCAACAGCCTGGTTGATCAGGCGCTGATCCACTAGGAGGCCTGGTCACAGACCGGGCCGCGGGGGCGTTGACCCCCGGAACTCTCTCCAGGTAAACTCCAGGTAAAGATCACGGAGGCTGAGTGTGATCATGGGCGGTCTCTGCAACGCTACTCTGTACATCACGGAGGCTGAGTGTGATCAATGGTGGTCTCTACGATGCTACTCTGTACATCACTGAGGCATCAGAACAACCTTGCATATATCTCTCTCCACCTTCTGCTCAACTTTCACTTAACTGAAAGGTCACACACACATGAGCTACTAAGTCTCTGCGAAAAACATACCTTAAGCCAGCAGATAGTGGAGCCAACAAGACTAGAAAACACACTTGACCTTATCTTCACAAATAATGAGGACCTGATAAGAGACATAAGAATATCAAAAACAACTAATTCCGATCACAATCTAATCGAAGTCCAGACGTACATGCATAGGGGTCCTGAACAGCAGAATGCATGTACCTGTGAAGGTGTCTTCACAAAATACAATTTCAACAACAAGAACATCAACTGGGACCAGGTAAACCATGTCCTAAAACGAAACATGTTGGGAAGATGTCTTAAATGACATGGATCCAAACCAGTGCCTTGAAAGGATCAACTTCCTGGTAGCCGAAGCATGTTCTAGGCATATTCCCTAAGAAAGAAGAAGAGCAGGAGTAAACTGGAGAGAAAAGACGCTCCCTCTACAGAAGACGACGAAGAGTCACTGAGCTCCTCAGGAGTGCTAGAATATCTGATACATGAAAGGAGGCGCTGACCAGGGAAGTGGAAACTATCGAACTTAAGCTAAATGACTCTTACAGGAACCAGGAGAGGCAGGAGGAGCTTAAAGCTATTAGTGAATTGAAAGAAATTCAAAATATTTCTGTTCATATGCCAAAAACAAGGCAAATACCACATCTAGTATCGGGCCCTTACTCAGACAGGATGGGACTTACACAGAAGACAACAAGGAAATGAGTGAATATTGAAAATCCCAGTACGACTCTGTTTAGTGAACCACTAATCGGTCTGAGGATCGACGACCCAAATGATTTCTTCATGAATGAGCCTAAAAAACTCCATAAATTATGCCAGATTTCCGACATTACCTAACTCCGATAGATTTCGAAAAAGCCATTGACAACATGCCTATGCACTCGGGCCCGGGCCCAGACTCGTGGAACTCTGTTTTCATTAAGAACTGCAAGAAACCCCTCTCGTGTCCCCTAAGTACACTATGGAGGAGGAGTTGGACATGGGTGAAAATTCCACAGTCACTTAAAACAACGGATATAGCCCACTCCAAAAGGTGGCAGCAAAGCATTAGCTAAGAACTATAGACCAATAGCTCTGACGTCCCACATCATAAAAATCTTTGAAGAGTGCTAAGAAGCGGGATTGCAAATCACCTGGATTCCCAAAATCTGCACAATCCATGGCAACATGGGTTCAGGGCAGGTCGCTCCTGCCTCTCACAACTATGGATCACTATGACATGGCCTTGGATGCACGGGAAGAAATCAGAATGCAGATGAAATATACACAGATTTTGCAAAAAGCATTTGACAAATGCGATCATGGCGTAATAGCCCATAAAAATACGTGCTAAAGGAATAACGGGGAAAAGTGGGGAGATGGATCTTCAATTTCCCTAACAAATCGAACACAAAGAGTAGGGGGTCAACAGAGTTAAATCGGAGGCTGCCATAGTGAAGAGCTCTGTTCCACAAGGCACAGTACTCGCCCCCTTTTTATAAGAACATAAGGGAACTAAGACGAAGGAACACTGCAGAAGGCCTACTGGCCCATGCGAGGCAGGTCCATGCCCCTCCCGGCTTAACCCAAATGCACCCAACCTAGTCAGGTCAGGTCACATTGACTTAAGGGAGGAACACGGCAACCGACCTGTTAGCACAAGCTATCAGGGTCTAACTCACACCCACCACATCTACTCAGTATTTATCCAACCTATTTTTAAAGTACACAACGTTCTGGCCTCTATAACGGTACTTGGGAGTTTGTTCCACTCATCCACAACTCTATTACCAAACCAGTACTTTCTATATCCCCCCTGAATCTGAATTTTTCCAACTTAAAACCATTGCTGCGAGTCCTGTCTAGGCTAGATATTTTTTAGCACACTATTTACATCCCCTTTATTTATTCCTGTCTTCCATTATAAACCTCAATCATATTTCCCCCTAATTCTACGTCTTTCTAGAGAGTGCAGTTTCAGGGCCCTTAGTCTATCTCATAGGGAAGGTTTCTGATACATGGGATCATCTTTGTCATCCTCCTTTGTACATTTTCCCGAGAATTTATATCCATTCTGTAATACGGTGACCAAAACTGTGCAAACATAATCTAAATGAGGCCTAACCAAGGATGTATAGAGTTGAAGAACAACCTGAGGACTCCTATTATTTTATGCTTCTTGATATGAAGCCAAGGATTTATTAGCTTTTATTGCGACACTTATGCACTGTTGTCTTGGTTTCAGATTACTGCTAACCAGAACTCCTAAATCTTTTTCGCAATCCCTAATATTAAGAAAATTTCATTATTTAGTTTATATGTGGCATGGTTATTGTCCTGTCCAACATTTAGAACTTTGCATTTGTCTATATTAAACTGCATCTGCCACTTCTTCCGACCACTGCATCAGTCTATTCAAAACTTCCTGGAGTGCTCGAATGTCCTCGTCAGAATGAATTCGACGGCCTATTTTGGTGTCATCGGCAAACTTGCCGATGTCGCTCTTTATGCCCTCTTTTATGTCGTTTATGTAGATTGTGAACAGCAGGGGGCCCAACACTGACCCCTGTGGAACACCGCTCGTGACGCTTCCCCACTCTGATTTCTCCCCTTTATGCAAACTCTCTGCTGCCTATTTGTCAACCATGCCTCTATCCAGGAAAAAATTTCTCCTCCTATTCCATGTGCTTTAATTTTCCTCAATAGTCTCTGATGTGGGACCCTGTCAAAAGCCTTACTGAAGTCCATATACACAATATCATATTCATTACCATGATCTACCTCCTCAAATACCTTAGTGAAAAAAGTTAATAAATTCGTAAGGCAGGAACGCCCCTTTGTAAAACCATGCTGAGATTCGTTGTTTAATTTATGCTTTTCAAGGTGGCTACGAACTGCCTCGGCAATTATTGATTCCATAAATTTTCCCACTATGGAGGTTAGGCTTATTGGTCTATAGTTCGAAGCTAAGGACCTGTCACCTGTTTTGAAAATAGGTATCACATTTGCCATTTTCCACTTATCTGGCACCATGCCAGTTTGTAGTGATATGTTGAAAAGATTAGCCAAAGGTGTGCTAAGCTCCTCTTTACATTCCTTAGAACCCTTGCATACAGTTCATCAGGCCTGGGGATTTGTTAGGTTTTAATTTATCTATTTGCCTAAGGACCATGTCACTTGTGACCCTAATAGTGCACAGTTTATTATCGTCCTGTTCTACATAATTTATCATTACTGGAATATCGCTGGTATCCTCCTGTGTAAAAACTGAGAGGAAGTATGTGTTAAAAATTCTACACATTTCCTTATCACTGTCAGTGAGCTGACCCGAGGAACTTTTGAGTGGGCCTATCTTGTCCTGATCTTACTTCTGTATACCTGAAAGAATCCTTTTGGGTTAGTCTTCGATTCTCTTGCAACTTTAACCTCATAATCTCTTTTGCTTTTCTAATTCCCTTTTTTATTTCTCTCTTTAACTGAATATATCGATTTCTTAATTGCCCCTCTCCTCTTTTGATTTGCCTATATATGCCTCTCTTTTGACCAATCAGATATTTTAATCTATTGTTCATCCATTTAGGATCATTTTTGTTTGATCTGATTTCCCTATTTGGAACATAATTTGACTGAGCAGCTAGAACTATGCCCTGGAAAGCATCATATCGGCAACCATCACCACCTACCTGACCCCTAGTCAGGTCATTCCAGTTCAGCCCACCTAAGTAATTTTTCAGTCCTATGAAATCAGCCAAGCGAAAGTCAGGGACGGAGACTTGATTGCCATTATTTAGGGGAATTCCATGATATGTTAAAACTGAGTGATTTTGATCACTCTCCCCAAAACTCATCATTAACCTCAAGATTATTAATTAGTGTTTCCCTACTGGCAAGAACCAAGTCAAGGAGGTTATTTCCCCTAGTTGGCTCTGTCACAAACTGTTTTAAAAAACAATCCTGGATCGTATCAAGAAGTCACCCGACTCTAAATTTCCTGTCAAATTGTTCCAGTCAATCTGTCTATAGTTGAAATCTCCCATTAGCACAACATTTTCGTATGTAGAGGTTTCAACTATTGTTTTGGGATATTGGTGACCCAGACATCTCTATGTGTTCACCCCTCTATTGATATTTTCTTTCATTCTTTTATTTAATTTTGCTTTTTCCCTTTTTTTATTTTTTTTTGTTTTATTTTTGGTTAGTTTACTTAAAAAAGGTCTTGTAAAATTTTTTATTTTTCTCCCTTTTTTTTTTTTTTTTGTCTTTTTTGGTTATAGCATATTTTTTCCTTACTTTTTTACATAGAAAAACCAACAGTCTTTTCCCCAGCGATACTTAATATAATTACTAATACTAAAAAAAATCCCAATATACGTGTTTTTTCGTCATGAGGTACAGCTCCCCACCAGGTTTGGGTCATATCTTCGTAGCAAAATTTCATTTTCCCCCTTAAGTAAATGCCAGAATTGGTAAACAAGGGAATGCCAACAGCATTTCTTGGCACCCTTTACCGTCTTTTAAAAACCCCTTTTAAAAAAATTTACAACCCTTCGGCATTTAAAAAATATACGAAACTTTCCCTTTTAAAGATTGTACCAAATGTTTAAATTAAGGAGCGTTAACCCATAGTAAAAAAAAAAAAAAAACTCAGTTTGCTGTCGTTTTTTCGGTCGGGCTGAGTGGGTTTCTTCTGGTGGTTAAAGGGTGCAGCGAGGCAACAGTCCTGCGTTGTTTCGGAATTTCTTTCATTTTGAGAGCGTCTTCAGAAATGGGGCCATGATGTAACGCACTTACCCAGCTAAACAAGGGTGGGGGGGGGGATATTTTGCTCCTATTTCACCTTACTAGATTAATGCTTTTGATCGTTTGCAGTACCTAAATACTTGTACGAAAAAATGTGCTCCGGGGAAAATAAAACTTTATTGAAATTAAAATGGTAAAATACCGACAGGTTTTAGGTAAGACACATATGCAACAGTTAGGTTTTTATTATGAAACGTTTCCCTACACGTAGGCTTCTTCACAAAATACAGAAAAGTTGATAGAAAAGAAGTACTTGAAAACGATGTAAACAGTCCATCACCCTTAAAGTTTTGAGGGGTCAGTCCCAGTCTGGAGGGGCATTGTTCCATAGTATGAAACAATATTGTTTCATACTATGGAACAATGCTCTTCTCCAGACTGAGGGACTGACCACCTCAAAACTTTAAGGGTGATGGACTGATTACATCGTCTTCAAGTATCTTCTGCTTCTATCAACTTTTCTGTACTTGACTGAAGAAGCCTACTGTGTAGGCGAAACGTTTCATAATAAAGATACCTAACTGTTGCATATGTGTCTTACCTAACAACAGATAAACTTCATACAATTAACCCACATTGGAGACGACGTTTCGGTCCTTGCTGAACCATTATTAAGTAGCTTAATAATGGTCCAAGACGGACCGAAATGTAGGCAAAATTATCCTCTCCAAACTGTGAGTTAAGTGTGTAATGTCCAGCCATGGTATTTGATTTTTCGATCACATACAAACTTCAATTACACATTGTAAGCCTCGAGCACAGGACTCACGTTGATTAATGTATCGTTACTTAGATTGTTTTGAGTGGAACAAACTGCTGGAATAAAAATCCTTTACAACTTTAATAGTACGACTCTGTGTTTAGTGAACCACTAATCGGTCTGAGGATCGACGACCCAAATGATTTCTTCATGAAGGAGCCTCAAAACTCCATAAATGTATGCCAGATTTCCGACATTACCCTAACTCCGATAGATTTCGAAAAAGCCATTGACAACATGCCTATGCACTCAGCCCCGGGCCCAGACTCGTGGAACTCTGTTTTCATTAAGAACTGCAAGAAACCCCTCTCGCGTGCCCTAAGTACACTATGGAGGAGGAGCTTGGACATGGGTGAAATTCCACAGTCACTTAAAACAACGGATATAGCCCCGCTCCATAAAGGTGGCAGCAAAGCATTAGCTAAGAACTATAGACCAATAGCTCTGACGTCCCACATCATAAAAATCTTTGAAAGAGTGCTAAGAAGCAGGATTGCAAATCACCTGGATTCCCAAAATCTGCACAATCCAGGGGAACATGGGTTCAGGGCAGGTCTCTCCTGCCTCTCACAACTACCGGATCACTATGACATGGCCTTGGATGCACTGGAAGAAAATCAGAATGCAGATGTAATATACACAGACTTTGCAAAAGCATTTGACAAATGCGATCATGGCGTAATAGCCCATAAAATACGTGCTAAAGGAATAACTGGGAAAGTGGGGAGATGGATCTTCAACTTCCTAACAAATCGAACACAAAGAGTAGTGGTCAACAGAGTTAAATCGGAGGCTGCCATAGTGAAGAGCTCTGTTCCACAAGGCACAGTACTCGCCCCCATCTTATTCCTTATCCTCATATCAGACATAAACAGAGATATACACCACAGCACCGTATCATCCTTTGCGGATGATACTAGGATCTGCATGAGGCTGTCATCTGCTGAGGACGCGGTTAACCTCCAAGAAGATATAAACAAAGTTTTCCAGTGGGCCACGGTAAACAATATGATGTTCAATGAGGACAAATTCCAACTACTCCGTTATGGAAAACTGGAGGAGATAATAACTAGAACAGAGTATACTACTGACTCCGGCCATACAATAGAGCGGAAAAATAATGTAAGGGACCTGGGAGTAGTAATGTCTGAGGATCTCACTTTCAAGGATCACAACAGTGCCACGATCGCACGTGCAAAGAAAATGATAGGATGGATAATGAGAACTTTCAAAACGAGAGATGCCAAGCCCATGATGATCCTTTTCAAATCACTTGTTCTCTCTAGGCTGGAATACTGCTGTACATTAACATCTCCATACAAAGCAGGTGAAATCGCAGATCTAGAGAGTGTACAGAGATCCTTTACTGCACGTATAAGTTCTGTCAAGCACCTTAACTACTGGGAACGCTTGAAAGTACTTGACTTGTACTCGTTGGAAAGCAGGAGGGAGAGATATGTCATAATCTACACTTGGAAAATCTTGGAAGGAATGGTCCCAAATCTGCACACAGAAATCACTCCCTACGAAAGTAAAAGACTGGGCAGGCGATGCAAAATGCCGCCAATAAAAAGTAGGGGCGCCACTGGTACACTAAGAGAAAACACCATAAGTGTCCGGGGCCCAAAACTGTTCAACAGCCTCCCATCAAGCATTAGGGGAATTGCCAATAAACCCCTGGCTGCCTTCAAGAGAGAGCTGGACAGATACCTAAAGTCAGTGCCGGATCAGCCGGGCTGTGGCTCGTACGTCGGACTGCGTGCGGCCAGCAGTAACAGCCTAGTTGATCAGGCCCTGATCCATCGGGAGGCCTGGTCGTGGACCGGGCCGCGGGGGCGTTGATCCCCGGAATAACCTCCAGGTAACCTTCCCCCTCCAGGTAACTTCCAGGAGATTAGAGGGATTTAAGTGAGAATAGTTGGGTGGAAGTGTCACCTGTCTAGCAAGATGCACAATGGCCACCGCAGTACTCTGTTACGTAGATCCAAGATTCCTTTATTTTCTTGCAAGTTTACAATGTGATTGACGTATTTTAGGAAGTATATTTACAGAGGTAGTTTACAGCGAAGGTTTACAATGATTTGTAGTGGAAAGAGAGCCAATATCATGCCTTGGCATTACGGTAAACTGCTGCGTTTAACAGGCACATCTGCCTGTTTAACAGGGGCATTTCCCTGTTGAAAGAGGTGGAGGAGAAGCAGAGGTGACGAAAGAAGGGAGACACCAGCGTACCGAAAAGGAGTTAAAGTGGGAGTGATTATTCTTTCATTAAATATAATCGAGAACACTCACGATGTGCTGCTACCATTATGTGATAGTTACTCTGTGGGCACAACAGCACGGTGTTGTTATACTATGGAAGTTACACTCTGGAAACACTTCCAGTGTGCTGCTACTTTGTTCTGATTGGTTGCTTACCATTCACAATCCAACACACAGGATGGGCGTCGTAATGAAATCTGTCAGTGATGGGTTTAGTGTGGGGGGGGAGACGAAGTACTGAGGTGCGTGATGTAACATTAGATGATTGGTGGGCATGAGGGATAGAGGATGTAGGAAGGTAGAGAAAGATAATGTAGGTAGGTAGGGAAAGATGGTTGAAGGATTGGGGAAGGGTGGGGAAGGGAGGGAAGGGTTGTGTTAGGGTTGTAGGAGGGAGGGAAGAAAGATGGGCGCGTCCATCACGTATAATTCAGATGGCGACACAAGCTATAAAACATCACGAGACTTCTTTTGTAAAGATAAAATACCATTTATCCTTAGATTAAAATAAACTTCAGTGCTTCTCTTGTTGGGTGACGTTCTCAGTCTTAAAAAACCCTTCCGAAAGTTTATATATAATTGGTAGTAGGAGTGGTAGCAATAATAATAATAATAATAATAATAATAATAATAATAATAATAATAATAATAATAATTATTATTATTATTATTATTATTATTATTATTATTATTATTATTATTATTACCCGTGTAGTCACACACTTGGGGGTGGTGGACACTGTACAGTGACTGAGAGAAGGCATCTGAGAGTTGTTATTACTCATACACAAAACTGGATACATCCGTAGTGCGCTGCTACACTGACCTGTATAATACCTGTATAATGGGAACAAAAGCTAGTCATACCTGGAGGTTAACTGGAGGTTATTCCGGGGATCAACGCCCCCGCGGCCCGGTCCATGACCAGGCCTCCCGATGGATCAGGGCCTGATCAACTAGGCTGTTACTGCTGGCCGCACGCAGTCCAACGTACGAGCCACAGCCCGGCTGATCCGGCACTGACTTTAGGTATCTGTCCAGCTCTCTCTTGAAGGCAGCCAGGGGTTTATTGGCAATTCCCCTAATGCTTGATGGGAGGCTGTTGAACAGTTTTGGGCCCCGGACACTTATGGTGTTTTCTCTTAGTGTACCAATGGCGCCCCTACTTTTTATTGGGGGCATTTTGCATCGCCTGCCCAGTCTTTTACTTTCGTAGGGAGTGATTTCTGTGTGCAGATTTGGGACCATTCCTTCCAAGATTTTCCAAGTGTAGAGTATGATATATCTCTCCCTCCTGCGTTCCAACGAGTACAAGTCAAGTGCTTCCAAGCGTTCCCAGTAGTTAAGGTGCTTGACAAAACTTATACGTGCAGTAAAGGATCTCTGTACACTCTCTAGATCTGCGATTTCACCTGCTTTGAATGGAGATGTTAATGTGCAGCAGTATTCCAGCCTAGAGAGAACAAGTGATTTGAAAAAGATCATCATGGGCTTGGCATCTCTCGTTTTGAAAGTTCTTATTATCCATCCTATCATTTTCTTTGCACGTGCGATCGTGGCACTGTTGTGATCCTTGAAAGTGAGATCCTCAGACATTACTACTCCCAGGTCCCTTACATTATTTTTCCGCTCTATTGTATGGCCGGAGTCAGTAGTATACTCTGTTCTAGTTATTATCTCCTCCAGTTTTCCATAACGGAGTAGTTGGAATTTGTCCTCATTGAACATCATATTGTTTACCGTTGCCCACTGGAAAACTTTGTTTATATCTTCCATGTCTCAGTATGACGGGTTTCTCCATCATATTCCATCACACAGGATGATTTTTCCTGTCATATCCTCCCCCTACTCCTCACATAGTGTGGGTTGTCAACATGAGAAAGCGATATCTGTGAGCCTTAGTTAGATAATATCAATAAGGCTATGAGGGTATCGCCACCACTGCTTCATCAACTACACCAACAGCATCAGTGAGTTCGTGGAACCTCGGTGTTCGAACGTACAGAACCTCGAACAAATCGGAATCCTCAAAACTTTTATTCATAAAAAAAAATGACCTGGTCTTTGAACGTTTTTCTGGCGGCCGAACACGCTGATTTGTTTAAAATTCAGTTGCAAGAAAAACTTAACAGGAAAGCCTTGTTTGAAAAGTACTTTGAAGTGACCTATGACACTTACCTGTCTCTCAGAGACTTTTGGAAGAATCAGTTCAACATCCTCCAGTGTGTGACGCTGGTAATTAAACCCTGGGAAACACTGTTGAGGACATCGAACTTACGCATTTCAAACACCACCAAGGAACCAATTAAGTTTAAATACCAGGGTTCCACTGTACTTTGTAATTACAATCTCCCAGAATGGCCTATACCATACACACACAGGAAACGAAAAAAATAAAATTTTGGTAATTATTTTTTCCCCAAAAGATGCATTAGAGTTGTAATAGTATATTTACAGTTTAAATATTCTTACAAGATACAGCCTATAATTTAGCATAGGATTGTGAGCAGATTTAAAATAGGACTAATAATAAAAAAAAATATACATCGGACACTTTTATAAGTATGTAACACACTAAATATATAAAATTGCATAATATGATACAAATCTTAGTAAAAGTTTAGTATGTAGGAGAGATATATCAAAATTTTGTAATGGAGTGTGTAGTAGTAGTGTTGATGTGGATATTACATCTTGTTTGCTGTTGCTGGGTTGATAGGCTTGGTAGCTGGCAGGATACTGGCTTTGTAACTGGCAGGATATTGGCTTGGTAGCTGGCAGGATACTGGCAGGGTACTGGCTTGGTAGCTGGCAGGATACTGCTTGGTAACTGGCAGGATATTGGCTTGGTAGCTGGCAGGATACTGGCAGGGTACTGGCTTGGTAGCTGGCAGGATACTGGCTTGGTAACTGGCAGGATATTGGCTTGGTAGCTGGCAGGATACTGGCAGGGTACTGGCTTGGTAGCTGGCAGGGCACTGGTTTGGCAGCTGGCAGGGTACTGGCTTGGCAGCTGGCAGGGCACTGGCTTGGTAGCTGGCAGGATACTGGCTTGGTAACTGGCAGGATACTGGCTTGGTAGCTGGCAGGATACTGGCTTGGTAACTGGCAGGGTACTGGCTTGGCAGCTGGTAGGATACTGGCTTGGCAGCTTACAGGATACTGGCTTGGTAACTGGCAGGATACTGGCTTGGTAGCTGGCAGGATACTGGCTTGGTAACTGGCAGGGTACTGGCTTGGCAGCTGGCAGGATACTGGCTTGGTAGCTGGCAGGGCACTGGTTTGGCAGCTGGCAGGGTACTGGCTTGGTAGCTGGCAGGGTACTGGCTTGGTAGGTGGCAGGATACTGGCTTGGTAGCTGGGAGGGTACTGGTTGGTAGCTGGCAGGATTACTGGCTTGGTAACTGGCAGGATACTGGCTTGGTAGCTGGCAGGATACTGGCTTGGTAACTGGCAGGGTACTGGCTTGGCAGTTGGCAGGATACTGGCTTGGTAGCTGGCAGGGTACTGGCTTGGTAGATGGCAGGATACTGGCTTGGTAACTGGCAGGATACTGGTTTGGTAGCTGGCAGGATACTGGCTTGGTAACTGGCAGGGTACTGGCTTGGCAGCTGGCAGGATACTGGCAGGGTACTGGCTTGGTAGCTGGCAGGGCACTGGTTTGGCAGCTGGCAGGGTACTGGCTTGATAGCTGGCAGGGTACTGGCTTGGTAGCTGGCAGGATACTGGCTTGGTAGTTGGCAGGATACTATAAAGTCTCAGCAGACTGGCTAAAGGTTTATTTGTAGTGTGTGCACCAGGCAGAGCGAGTGAGGGGCTACCAGAGAC
The DNA here is from genome assembly GCF_026875155.1 of Cherax quadricarinatus. Taxonomy (NCBI): domain Eukaryota; kingdom Metazoa; phylum Arthropoda; class Malacostraca; order Decapoda; family Parastacidae; genus Cherax; species Cherax quadricarinatus. Next base: position 59,682,358 of record NC_069403.1, read on the forward strand.
AAGCATGATGCTGTTCATCCAGCAGGCAGCAGGTGTGCCAGTGCCAGTGAAAAGGCCTACCCCCCCTTTTTTGACTCAGGGAAAGGGGCTCCCTACCTAACACGGGGAAAATCGTGACTTTTTGGGGAGTTATGAAAAGATACAGGGAAATCTGGTTACAATTTCGAACCCTAATGTAAAATTGGAGGAGGAAAAAGTAGAAACAGAAGACGATGAAGACCAAAAGAAGAAAAGAAAGAAGAAAAGAAAAGAAAAGAAAAGAAGAAGAAGAAGAAGAAGAAGAAGAAAAGAAGAAGAAGAAGAAAAATTTAAGGTTTTAACCCCGGGAAGGAGCATGGTAACATCCCTGAAGGATGCCCAAAGAAGAGAGAGAGAGAGGAGAAAAGGGGGAAGGAGAGAGAGAGAGAGAGAGGAAGAAGGGGGAGGGGGGGCTCACATACCCGACACACTGTCTCTCATCCCCAATATTTTCCCTCTCGCGCCTCTCCGAGGCCAACTTTTCTTCATGATTCCGATCACAAACTGTTTCTGACGGGCAAGCAACTGAACAATCACCTACCAAGGAAGTTTATAACATAAAAAAAAAAAGCGAAAAATCGCATGAGTCAGAGGGGGAAGGGGTGGGCAGACGGAGTGAAGAGAAGCAGAATTACATGGGAAAAGGGAAACTTAAATTGGAACTGCAACTTTTGTTAGGAGGGCGGGCGGATGGGGGTGAGGGGCGGGTGGTGTGAGGGGCGGGTGGGTGGTGGGGGGGGGGGTGGGGGGGGGGGTTGTTGAGGGACTGTTTGAGGACGGGGGTTTAGGGAAAGGGGGTTGAGGGGCGTTGATTATTTAGGGGGGGGTGGTTAGGGACTGTGGTTGAAGGGGGGTGGTTGTTGAGGGGGGGTGGTTATTGAGGGGGGGGGGGTGGTTTTTGGGGGCGGTGGGTTGTTGAGGGGCGGTGGTTGTTGAGGGGGGGGTTTTGTTGATGGGCAGTGGGTTTAGGGCGTGTTGGGGAGGGAAGGTGGTTTTTTGAGGGCGGGGGTTAGGGGCGGTTTTGTTGAGGGGGGTGGTTGTTGAAGGGGGGGGTGGTTGAGGGGGCGACGGTGTTGAGGGGGGGATGGTTATTGAAGGGTTGTGGTTTTTGAGGGCGAGGTTTTTTTTTAGGGGCGATGGTTTTTGAAGGGGGGATGGGGTTGAGGGACGTTTGGGGTTTTTGAGGGGCGGGTTGTTTTAGGGCGGTGGGTTGTGAGGGCGGGGTTGTTGAGGGACGGTGGTTGTTTAGGGCGGTGGTTTTGAGGGAGGGGTTTTGAGGGAAGGTGGTTTTGAGGGAGGTGGTTTTTGAGGGCGGGGGTTGTTGGGGCGGTGGGTTTTAGGGAGGGGGTGTGAGGGGAATGGGGGGTTTTGAGGGGTGGGGGGGGTTGAAAAGGGCATGGGTGGGGGGGAGGGGTTTAGGTTGGGGAGGGGGGCGGGTTGGGGGGAGGGGGGGGGGGGGAAATTAGGGATTTATTAGAATTTTAAATTTTTGCTTTTAAAGGGGAATTTTTTAAGGGGGGAAACCTTTTTTCCCCTAGCAAGAAGGATGACACTTCCTGTCATGGCTGGTCCCTCGACTTGTACTCCCCGGCAAGCAGGCAAGAAAGATACATCATAATTTACACCTGGAAAATTCTAGCAGGACTGATCCCAAATCTGCACACAGAAATTACTCCCAGCGAAAGCAAGAGGCTCGCTAGACGGTGCAAAATACTCCCAGTGAAAAGCAGGGATGCCATGAATACACTTAGCGATAACGCAGTAAGTATAAGGGGCCCAAGACTTCCATCATACATAAGGGGAGATTACCAGTGATGATCCTTTTTAAATCACTTATTCTTTCTAGGCTGGAATACTGCTGTACATTAATATCTCCATTCAAGGCAGGTGAAATTGCAGAGCTAGAGAATGTACAGAGAACCTTTACTGCACGTATAAGTTCCATCAAACACCTTAACTACTGGGAGTGCCTGGAAGCACTTGACTTGTACTCACTGGAGCGCAGGCGAGAGAGATATATCATAATCTACACCTGGAAGATTCTGGAGGGGCTGGTCCCTAATATGCACACAGCAATCACTCCATACGAAAGCAAACGACTTGGCAGGCGATGCAACATACCCCCAGTGAAAAGTAGGGGCGTCACTGGTACACTAAGAGAAAACACAATAAGTGTCCGGGGCCCAAGACTGTTCAACAGCCTCCCACCAGCAATAAGGGGCATTACGGGAAGACCCCTGGTTGCCTTCAAGAGGGAGCTGAACAGATACCTAAAGACGGTGCCGGATCAGCCGGGCTGTGGTTCGTACGTTGGATTACGTGCGGCCAGCAGTAACAGCCTCGTTGATCAGGCCCTGATCCACCAGGAGGCCTGGTCGTGGACCGGGCCGCGGGGACGTTGATCCCCGGAATGCCCTCCAGGTAGACTCCAGGTAGGTAGACCAACAGACCATTGGCTGTCCTCAGCTTGATAAGTTCCTCGAGTCAGTTCCTGACCAACAGAGCTGTGGTTTGTAAGTCGGACTGCATGCAGCCAGTATTAACAGCCTGGTAGATCAATCCTTCATACACTAGGAGGTCTATCTAAAGATCGACAATCTAAATGAATTTTTTCATGAATGAGCCTCAAAACCGTGTCAATGTATGCCAGATTTCTGACATAACCCTAACTAAACAGAACTATGAAAAAAACATTGACAACAAGCTGATGCACTCAGCCCCAGGCCCAGACTTGTGGAACTCCGTGTTCATTAAGAACTGCAAGAAACCCCTTTCGCTTGCCTTAAGTATGCTATGGACAAGAAGTATTATTACAATTGATTTGTATCCTGTGCAAGCCAGAGATCAGTAATAAGGCTTCGGAGGCTTGTTACTTTATTTGGGGTCTTGATACACAGGCAGTGTGTTTAAGTTGCCCAGGCCCTGAGGGCCATGGCCGGGAGAGCGTGACGGAGTAAACCTTGTTCACCTAGTGAGGTCGGCTGCCAGAATGAGACAGGGTAAGCGTGGTGCTGGCTGAGATTGGCAGGCCTATGCCACTAGGTGTCAGCACCATAGTGCCACGAAATATGAACCCAACTGGGAATACAGCATGGACAAGGGTGTAATACCACAGTCATTAAAAACAATGGATATATCCCCACTACATAAAGGTGGCAGCAAAGCAATAGCAAAGAACTACAGACTAACAGTTCTAAATAACAAAAAGGCACAATACCGTGACTGGAACGATACACAAATAACCCGCACATAAAAGAGAGAAGCTTACGACGACGTTTCGGTCCGACTTGGACCATTGACAAAGTCACACTAACAGAGGTGGAGCAGGACGGCTATATATAGGCAGGAAGAGGTGGAGGTAGTAGTAGTAGTAGTAGTAGTAGTAGTAGTAGTAGTAGTAGTAGTAGTAGTAGTACAAGAATTGTATATAATACCGACAGGATGAAATGACACATGCACAACACCCGGCATCCCCACCGTAGACGTTTCGCCATCCAGCCAGCCACTGGATGGCGAAACGTCCACAACAAAGACAACCAATGCCGCACATGTGTCTTAATTTCATCAGTAGATGTAGTAGAAGAAGAAGAGGTAGTGGTAGTGGTAGTGGTAGAAGTGGGAAATAAGGAAGACGAGCCAGTCAAATACAAAGGAAGGGAGCACCGCAAGAGAGCTAGAAACCCACAGAGGGAGAGCAAGCGCACCGAGGTGCGTGAAAGGGGAAGTGGTGAAATAAAATAAATGAAGAAGGAACAGAAACACGAGACAGGAGAGAGAAAGACAACCCAGAGGAGAAAAGGAGAGAGGAAAGGGGAAGAAGAAGAAGAAGAAGAAGAAGAAGAAGAAGAAATGAGGATTCAGGTTAAGTCACGGGTGTTACATGGAATACTTCGAGACTGTTCTTCTTCCTACCCTCGATGTGCAACCTTCACTCTGGCTCCGCTATGTGGATGACATCTTTGCTCTGTGGCCTCATGACTCCAGTCTCTTCCAACCTTTTCTTGAAGCTCTTAACAATCTTGCCCCTTCCATTAGTTTAAAGCTGAATTGGAATCTAATTCCCTACTTCCTTTCCTTGATGTCCATGTCCACCGCTCAGATACAGGTTTTTCCTTTTCCGTTTACCGTAAACCTATGCACAGTGGCATGTACATTCACTACTTTTCCTATCATGCTTCCCCTGTCAAGAAAAGTGTTCTTATCTCCCTCTTTCTCCGTGCCCTCCGCATCTGTGATCCTCAGTTCCTTCCAGCAGAAATTTCCACTCTTCATAATTCGTTCTCCCGTCTTGGCTACCCTTCCCATTTCATAGACTCTGCCCTCTCACGTGCTAAACGCAATTTCTTCTCTCCCAGACTCTCTACTCATGGGAACTCTTCTATCCTCTGCCTTCCCTACATTTCCGGTCTTTCTAATCTCAACAATTCTCTCCGTCCCTTAGACATCAAGCTTACCTTCCGCCAGACTAACACTCTTCGCACTAATCTCGTTCATACCTCTCCTCCCTCTACAGATGTTCCTGGTGTCTACTCTATTTCTTGCTCCTCCTGTCCTCTTCAATACTTCGGAGAAACTGGTCGATCTCTTTCTGACAGACTTAGGGAGCACAAAAATAGTGTTAGGCTTGCCGACACTAACAATGCTCTTTTCTGTCACGTCAGAGATCATAGCCATCCTATTGACTGGTCTTCTGCTAAAACTGTCTTCCCTACTTCCAACTCGAACAGTCCGCCGTATAGTTGAATCCTCTCTAATACACAACTTTCCTTGTAAGAACCCTTTGCCCTGGCTTCGTCTCTGTAGATGCCTTCCTCTCCCACTACATTGTAAAATGCTCCAAACTTCAGAACACCCGTGACTTAACCTGAATCCTCATTTCTTCTTCTTCTTCTTCTTTCTTCTTCTTCTTCTTCTTCTTCTTCTTCCCCTTTCCTCTCTCCTTTTCCCCCTCTGGGTTGTCTTTCTCTCTCCTGTCTCGTGTTTCTGTTCCTTCTTCATTTATTTTATTTCACCACTTCCCCTTTCACGCACCCCGGTGCACTTGCTCTCCCTCTGTGGGTTTCTAGCTCTCTTGCAGTGCTCCCCTTCCTTTGTATTTGACTGGCTCGTCTTCCTTATTTCCCACTTCTACCACTACCACTACCACTACCTCTTCTTCTTCTACTACATCTACTGATGAAATTAAGACACATGTGCGGCGTCTGGTTGTCTTTGTTGTGGACGTTTCGCCATCCAGTGGCTGGCTGGATGGCGAAACGTCTACGGTGGGGATGCCCGGGTGTTGTGCATGTGTCATTTCATCCTGTCGGTATTATATACAATTCTTGTACTACTACTACTACTACTACTACTACCTCCACCTCTTCCTGCCTATATATAGCCGTCCTGCTCCACCTCTGTTAGTGTGACTTTGTCAATGGTCCAAGTCGGACCGAAACGTCGTCGTAAGCTTCTCTCTTTTATGTGCGGGTTATTTGTGTAACAGTTCTAACGTCCCACATCATAAAAATCCTTGGGAGAGTTATAATCGCAAATCACTTGGGCTTCTAACAGCTGCACAATCCAGGGCAACATAGGTTTAAAGCAGATCCCTCCTGCCTCTCACTGCTAATAGACCACCATGATATGGTCTTGGATGCACTGGAGGACAAACAGAATGCAGAGTAGAATACACAGATTTTTCAGAACCCTTTGACAAGTGCGATCATAGTGTAATAGAGCACAAAATATATGTTAAAGGAATAACTGGCAAAGTGGGCAGATAGTTCTTTAACTTTCTAATCAGTCGAACACAAAGAGTAA
>NC_069403.1:59693177-59882299 GCF_026875155.1 Cherax quadricarinatus
CGAAAGTAAAAGGCTGGGCAGGCGATGCAAAATGCCCCCAATAAAAAGTAGGGGCGCCATTGGTACACTAAGGGAAAACACCATAAGTGTCTGGGGCCCAAAACTGTTCAACAGCCTCCCATCAAGCATTAGGGGAATTGCCAATAAACCCCTGGCTGCCTTCAAGAGAGAGCTGGACAGATACCTAAAGTCAGTGCCGGATCAGCCGGGCTGTGGCTCGTACGTTGGACTGCGTGCGGCCAGCAGTAACAGCCCAGTTGATCAGGCCCTGATCCATCGGGAGGCCTGGTCATGGACCGGGCCGCGGGGGCGTTGAACCCCGGAATAACCTCCAGGTAACCTCCAGGTTTCCTCACATACCGGGGATCGAACCTCGGCCCCTCAATGTGAGAGCTGAGGTGGCTACCAACTGAGCGACGAAATACCTTGGAAGGTAGTTACTTTCTGCCAGCCTCATATTTGTGTTGTTGTTTGTTTGTTTGGGGCAACACTGATTTGTTGAATAAACTATCCCCTGCAACCTTTCCCTGCCACTCTTCACTCTTCTATACTCACGAAATCACCTAGACTACTCTCCTCTCTCCATACTCATCTTCACTGCCACTCTCTCTCTCCTATTCTCACCTTCCTGCCACTCACCTCTTCCTACTCACTTCCTGCCACTCTCCTCTCTCCCATACTCACCTTCCTGCCACTCTCCTCTCTCCTATACTCACCTTCCTGCCACTCTCCTCTCTCCCATACTCACTTCCTGCCACTCTCCTCTCTCCTATACTCACCTTCCCTGCCACTCTCCTCTCTCCCATACTCACCTTCCCTGCCACTCTCCTCTCTCCTATACTCACCTTCCCTGCCACTCTCCTCTCTCCCATACTCACCTTCCCTGCCACTCTCCTCTCTCCTATACTCACCTTCCCTGCCACTCTCCTCTCTCCATACTCACCTTCCCTGCCACTCTCCTCTCTCCATACTCACCTTCCCTGCCACTCTCCTCTCTCCTATACTCACCTTCCCTGCCACTCTCCTCTCCCCCTATACTCACCTTCCTGCCACTCTCTCTCTACCATACTCACTTCCTGCCACTCTCCTCTCTCCATACTCACCTTCCCTGCCACTCTCACTCTCCCATACTCACCTTCCCTGCCACTCTCCTCTCTCCCATACTCACCTTCCCTGCCACTCTCCTCTCTCCTATACTCACCTTCCCTGCCACTCTCCTCTCTCCTATACTCACCTTTCCTGCCACTCTCCTCTCTCCTATACTCACCTTCCCTGCCACTCTCCTCTCTCCTATACTCACCTTCCCTGCCACTCTCCTCTCTCCTATACTCACCTTCCCTGCCACTCTCCTCTCTCCTATACTCACCTTCCCTGCCACTCTCCTCTCTCCTATACTCACCTTCCCTGCCACTCTCCTCTCTCCTATACTCACCTTCCCTGCCACTCTCCTCTCTCCTATAATCACCTTCCCTGCCACTCTCTTCTCTCCCATACTCACCTTCCCTGCCACTCTCCTCTCTCCTATACTCACCTTCCCTGCCACTCTCTTCTCTCCCATACTCACCTTCCCTGCCACTCTCCTCTCTCCTATACTCACCTTCCTGCCACTCTCCTCTCTCCTATACTCACCTTCCCTGCCACTCTCCTCTCTCCTATACTCACCTTCCCTGCCACTCTCCTCTCTCCTATACTCACCTTCCCTGCCACTCTCTCTCTCCTATACTCACCTTCCCTGCCACTCTCCTCTCTCCTATACTCACCTTCCCTGCCACTCTCCTCTCTCCTATACTCACCTTCCCTGCCACTCTCCTCTCTCCTATACTCACCTTCCTTGCCACTCTCCTCTCTCCTATACTCACCTTCCCTGCCACTCTCTTCTCTCCCATACTCACCTTCCTGCCACTCTCCTCTCTCCTATACTCACTTCCCTGCCACTCTCTTCTCTCCCATACTCACCTTCCCTGCCACTCTCCTCTCTCCTATACTCACCTTCCCTGCCACTCTCTTCTCTCCCATACTCACCTTCCCTGCCACTCTCCTCTCTCCTATACTCACCTTCCCTGCCACTCTCTTCTCTCCCATACTCACCTTCCCTGCCACTCTTCTCTCTCCCATACTCACCTTCCTTGCCACTCTCCTCTCTCCCATACTCACCTTCCCTGCCACTCTCCTCTCTCCCATACTCACCTTCCCTGCCACTCTTCTCTCTCCCATACTCATCTTCCCTGCCACTCTCCTCTCTCCCATAATCACCTTCCCTGTCACTCTCCTCTCTCCCATAATCACCTTCCCTGTCACTCTCCCCCCTCCCCACCACTGACATAATAACACTAGAATACAATACCACTGACATACAACAGCACTGACTCAAAATATCACTGAAATACAATACTACTGACATACAATACCATTGACATACAATACCACTGGCATACAATACCACTGGCATACAATACCACTGGCATACAATACCACTGGCATACAATACCACTGGCATACAATACCACTGGCATACAATACCATTGATATGCACTACCACTGACATTAATACTACTGACATACAATACTACTGACATAATACCACTGATAAACAGTACCATTAACATACAATACCACTGACATATAATACCACTGACATACAATACTTTAACATACAATACACACTGCACGTTTTCTTACACCTGCTGTTCCTGTTCACGAAGCAGTAATTAGGTACCTGGATATTAGTCACCCTACACGTGTTGTCCCTGTTCACCTAGCACTAAGTAGGTACCGGGGTGTTAGTCGACTGGTGTGGGTCGCATCCTGGGGAACAATGAAAGGACCCCAATAGAAATAAGACAGTCCTCGATGACGCACTGATTTCCTTGGGTTATCCTGGGTGGCTAACCCTCCGGGGTTAAAAATCTTAACAAATCTTATCTTATCCACACTGGTAATCAATGAGAGTATGCTTACCTCTTGCACAAAGATGTGTGTGTGTATGTGCGTCTGTGTGTGTGTGTGTGTGTGTGTGTGTGTGTGTGTGTGTGTGTGTGTGTGTGTGTGTGTGTGTGTGTGTGTGTGTGTGTGCACGCACGCGCCTACAGGATAGCTTGGGGTTAGTGCACAGTAGTTAGGCACAAAGATTGTAAAAGAGTCAGTGTGTGTGTGTGTGTGTGTGGAGGGGACTTCTGGGTCACTTCCTCCCCTCCGTGTTCTCACTGTTTCCGGTAGTGAAGGAGGGGAGAGGGTGTTTGGACAGGCAGTTTGGTGTATTTGTGTTTGGCCTGGCCAGGGTAATGACCACCCTAACACCGTGATAACACTCGCCACCTCCCCCTAACAACTGTCTACACATTATTGGCTCAGAACTTGGGGCAGAACAGTCAAGCAACTATTGAATGCGTCAGTAATCAAAACAAGGAACTGGCGAAGCTTGTCTATAATGTTTACTGTACTGATAACCTTAAAGAAAATGTGGATGTTAGAAAATTTGTTTAGTGCATCTGCTAGATTAGACTAAAAACTAACTTAAAGTACATTTATATATCTTATTTGTCTAGACATTGTTTCTAACGGCCTAATCTAATTCAGATCAATATATGAAACGTCGATTGAAAAGTGGGTGGAGAAGTAGCCTGTTCATGTCAGCGGTGCTTTAACATTTATTTCTAAGCTGAGAGACTGATTACCTCACCTTCTGCTTCAGTCTTCTATATTGTGTTGATAAAGCCACTGGATGGCGATACGTGTACTTAATATGCTCAGTTGTTGCGCATGTGTCAAATTCTTCCCCTCAGGAGTAGTGTATTAGGTTCACTCAAGAACTGAGGTTCACTGGTGGGCTTGGCGAGACGTATGGGCAAATCTAACACTGGCTGCCCCTGTTTACCTAGCTACCCGGGAGTTGGTTGACTGCTGTGGGTCACCTCCTGTGAGACAACCTCAGGACGCTTACGTAAATAATATGTTGTCATGGGTTAGTAACTCACCGAGGTAACTAATCAGACTAATGTTTTTATCAGCTTATCCTCATAACCGTGGAGAACACCAAGGTGCTAATCCTGTATCACTACTCCCAGAAGAGCCAGACTATGGCAGTATGAACGCTAATGGCACTAGCTCTATGATGTTCTTATGTGATTGCACTTCTCTTGATGTTTGGGCTGTAGTGGAACCAGGGCAGTTACAGTTACCCTAGTATTTACTGCATAATGGTTACCTTAACAGTACCCTCCGAGTTCTCTCGCTGTCACAGAAAACTTGTTGTATCTGTGTCAGTGTCGGCGACTTTCGCTGTTCCTCAAGGCACAGTACTCATCCCACTGTCTCAGTCTCATATCTGACACAGACCGACACATAAATCACCGACACATAAATTTGAAGACAAATTCCAACTACTCCGTTATGGAAAACTGGAGGAAATAATAACTAGAACTGAGTATACTACAAACTCCAGTCACACAATAGAGAGGAAAAGTAATGTGAGAGACCTGGGAGTGGTAATGTCAGAAGATCTCACCTTCAAGGATCAAAACAATGCCACTATCACATCTGCTAGGAAACTGATAGGATGGATAATGAGAACATTCAAGACAAGAGATGCTAAGCCAATGATGATCCTTTTTAAATCACTTATTCTCTCTAGGCTGGAATACTGCTGTACATTAACATCCCCATTCAAGGCAGGTGAAATTGCAGAGCTAAAAAATGTACAGAGAACCTTTACTGCACGTATAAGTTCCATCAAACACCTTAAGTACTGGGAGCGCCTGGAAGCACTTGACTTGTACTCACTAGAGCGCAGGCGAGAGAGATATATCATAATCTACACCTGGAAGATTCTGGAGGGACTGGTCCCTTATATGCACACAACAATCACTCCATACGAAAGCAAAAGACTTGACAGGCGATGCAGCATACCCCCAGTGAAAAGTAGGGGCGTCACTGGTACACTAAGAGAAAACACAATAAGTGTCCGGGGCCCAAGACTGTTCAACAGCCTCCCACCAGCAATAAAGGGCATTACGGGAAGACCCCTGGTTGTCTTCAAGAGGGAGCTGGACAGATACCTAAAGACGGTGCCGGATCAGCCGGGCTGTGGTTCGTACGTTGGATTACGTGCGGCCAACAGTAACAGCCTGGTTGATCAGGCCCTGATCCACCGGGAGGCCTGGTCGTGGACCGGGCCGCGGGGACGTTGATCCCCGGAATTCCCTCCAGGTAGACTCCAGGTAGATAAGAGACAGAGCGAGCCTCTAAGCTGATATCAACCAGGTCTTCCAGCGAATGACTGATAACAATATGATGTATGTTATGCAAGGATTGATGAAATAAAAACAAGATCGGAGTACAAGACAAACTCAGATCACTCAGTAGAGCGTAAGTCTAATGCTAGAGACCTGGGAGTGATAATGACAGCTTTCATGTTCCAGGAGCACACCAATGTCATTATCGCAATGTCATTATCGCCAGTGATGATACTTTTCAAGTCACTTGTTTGTCTAGGCTGAAATATTGCTGAAAATATGTCATTGATTTAATGCAATATTAAATAGTTTTAAATTGATCTATGACATATAGCAGAATATAGCTAAAAAAAATTGTGTTAGTTTAAGGAAGGTTTGGCGAGGTTTCTAAGTTAGTTTTGGTCCAAAAATAAAAATATTTATGTCACTGTCAACTAAAAAAAATTATCCATCATTCTGTAAGAGATTTCTTGGGAAAGTTTAATTTTTAAGGGAGGTCGGCCTATTAGGCAAGTTCGGCTTTTTAGGCATGACATACATACATACATACATATATACACATCAGAGATTTTCAACACCAACCAATTCAGTAATAAAGAGTGAGCACGAACTGTCACTAAGAACCAGAGGTCACAAAGCGATGTGCGCCAACCACCGGCCTGAGAGAGTTTAATCGGATGGAACAATTACCAGATGAAATAATCGAACCACTCCCCTGACTTCACTCTTACAAGTTGGACTCTCACAGTACACTTAAGGGTCACCAGAAGGTGTATCACCACTAAACGGTAATGGTTACTACCATATTTACTACTGGCAAAGATGATTACAGAAATGCAGTTGATTTAGTGCACGCCAGATAAATACTTATATGCTGTGCACTTGTAACAGATATCAAAGTACCCCTTTCCCTTAAAATAATGCCCCCTTGATTACTCTTCTACTAGTGTCTGAGGTCTTGAAGGCTGTTAGTCTCAACCACGTCTTGTCACATATATCACTTATGTCCTGCTCCGTAACTAGCTTCTTAATACGTCCTGACCGCTTAAACTAACCTTACTCTCTTCACCAGCTCTGCCTGAGGAAAAGATACAAGGTGCAGAATAAGCTTTTAATTGAGTCAAAGCTATACTCTATTTCAGAGCGTTATCATTGACATGATCAAGCTCTACACAGAGCGAAGTGTTGTACAAATAAAAGATTGATGTGCATCGTGTCTTTTCTTCACGACCCTCACTCTTCACGACCCTCATTCTTCACGACCCTCACTCTTCACGACCCTCACTCTTCACGACCCTCACTCTTCACGACCCTCACTCTTCACCAGCTCTGCTGTTGTCCTTCCTCATTCAACATTTGAGAAGTGTGTGTAACAAACTTTTTCTCGTATGAACAAAGCATCAACAGACTGCTAAAACGTTCCTTAAAAATAGCTCCTGTACCGTTGCAGTCCACCTTACAAGGTAACTGTAAAATCCACATTCTTTCGCAAAATCAAAGAATCACCTGTCTAATTAAAAGACACAATATCAGACTGTCATCCAAGATCTTGTCAAGGAGGATTTCAAGGGCTTCGTCTGTTCGGACAGCTGTAAACAACGAAATTACATCCAAACTGGCGAGTTTCATATCCAGTGTGTCAACACTCTTGAATCTGGTTAAGAGATTCGCGAAGTTCTGGAATTTTGCCCCACTAATGCACTATGTGACTTGTTTAGGGGATTTCTTACAGTAGCAGTCCGTCCCGGGGCCTCCCACTTGGTTGTCTGGTCGACCCAGGTCAATAAAGTTTCCATTCTGTCTATACAAATACAATTTATAACAACGTGATACATTGTTTAAACAGAAATGGGTGACACTGCAGAGCATGTTGAAACCCCATTGTTATGCAGAACATTGCATCAGCTTACCGGTTTTAATACTTGTATAACCTCTTATTCCAGGACCATTCCTTAATAAAACATTCCTTAATGAAAACTCTAATTTGATGAGTTACACATGCGCAAAGCTCTTTCTGAATGTTAATTATCCCAGCACAAAAATATAAGAACAGAAAATCACTGCCAGTAACCAAGTATTCCAAGCAGTCGCTCCCATAACCAACCATTCACACTCGTTTATACGACTATACGCTATTTGGCTCTTTTTTCCACTCATCTACAAATCGATTGCTAGACCAGTGATTTTTTTTCTGCATCTTCTAAATCGGGGTTTGCAGTGTCCAACATGAATTAATTATTTTAGGTTCAAATTTAGTTAGATATTACCAGCGTCTTATTAATATCTTCCTTATTTATAGTTTAATATTCAGTATAAAACAAATGCCTCCATATAGCCTTGATACATTTCATTTTTTATTTTCATCTTATTTGACGGACTATAAGCAAACGCGACTTGACGATGGTTCAGGGCGGATCGAAACGTAGTCTGAAGTTTCCTCTTCAAACTGTAGGCCGTTAGGGAACTGTTGCAATCATGGTATTGTGAGATTTATTTCTCAAAACCTCCTTCGTTTTCACCTGGAAGGTCTACCTGGAGTTTACCTCGAGAGGGTTTCGGGGATCAACGCCCCTCCCCACAGCCCGGTCTGAGACCAGGCCTCATGGTGGATCAGGGTCTGATCAACCAGGTTGTTACTGCTGGCCGCACGCAAGCTGACGTACGAACCACAGGTAGACTAAGTCTACCTCAAATTTTTGTAATCAGTTTCTCTCTCCTGCAACGACAAAGTAAGTTCTTTGATTCACTCTTTTTTTTATGTTAAGTTCAAGAGGTGGTGGGGCTCGATCCACCGTCCACCAATCCTGAAATAGGCACTCCTCTTACCTATGGGTATCTACCTACCTGGAGTCTACCTGGAGGGTATTCCGGGATCAACGCCCCCGCGGCCCGGTCCATGACCAGGCCTCCTGGTGGATCAGGGCCTAATCAACGAGGCTGTTACTGCTGGCCACACGTAGTCAACGTACGAACCACAGCCCGGCTGATCTGGCACCGTCTTTAGGTATCTGTCCTGCTCCCTCTTGAAGACAACCAGGGGTTTATTGATAATTCACCTTATGGCTGGTGGGACAAGTCCCTCCAGGATCTTCCAGGTTTACATTATGACGTATCTCTCTCACCTGCGCTCTAGTGAGTACAAGTCAAGTGCTTCCAAGAGTTCCCAGGAATTAAGGTGTTTGATGGAACTTATACGTGCAGTAAAGGTTCTTTGTACATTCTCTAGATCTGCAATTTCACCTACCTTGAGTGGAGATGTTAATGTACAGCAGTATTCCAGCCTAGAGAGAACAAGTGATTTAAAAAGGATCGTCATTGGCTTGGCATCTCTTGTCTTGAATGTTCTCATTATCTATGGTATCAATTTCCTCTCAGATGTGATAGTGGCATTGTTGTGGTCCTTGAAGGTGAGATCCTCTGACATTACCACTCCCAGGTCCTTCACATTACTTTGCGCTCTGTTGTGTGATTAGAATTTGTGGTATACTCAGTTCTAGCTATTATTTCCTCTAGTTTTCCATAACGGAGTAGTTGGAATTTGCCTTCATTGAACATTATATTGTTATCCGTTGCCCATTGGAAAACTTGGTTTATATCTTCTTGGAGATTTGCCGCGTCCTCAATGGATGACACTCTCATGCAGATCCTAGTATCGTCTGCATAGGATGATACAGTGCTATGGTTTACATATCTGTCTATGTCTGATATGAAGATGAGGAACACGATAGGTGCGAGTATTGTGCCTTGTGGAACAGAGGTCTTCACTATGGCAGCTCCGATTTAACTCTGTTTACCACTACTCTTTGTGTTCGATTGCTTAGAAAGTTGAAGATCCATCTGCCTGTTTTGTCAGTTATCCCTTTAGCACGCATCTTGTGTGTTATTACATCATGATCGCAGTTGTCAAAGGCTTTTACAAAATCTGTGTACACTACATTTGCATTCATTTTGTTTTCCAGTGCATCTAGGACCATATCATAGTGGTCAAGCAGTTTTGAGAGGCAGGAGCGACCTGCTCTGAACCCATGTTGCCCGGGGTTGTGCAATTTTTGGGAGACCAAGTGGTTTGCTGTCCTGCTTCCTAGAACTTTTTCAAAGATTTTTTATGATGTGGGACGTTAAAGCTATTGGTCTATAGTTCTTAGCTATTGCTTTGCTGGAGAAAGAAAGACGCTCCCTCTACAGAAGACGACGAAGAGTCACTGAGCTCCTCAGGAGTGCTAGAATATCTGATACACGAAAGGAGGCGCTGACCAGGAAAGTGGAAACTATCGAACTTAAGTTAAATGACTCTTACAGGAACCAGGAGAGACAGGAGGAGCTTAAAGCTATTAGTGAAATTGAAAGAAATTCAAAATATTACTTTTCATATGCCAAAAACAAGGCAAATACCATACACAAATAACCCGCACATAAAAGAGAGAAGCTTACGACGACGTTTCGGTCTGACTTGGACCATTGACAAAGTCACACTAACCAGAAGTGGAGCAGGACGGCTATATATAGGCAGGAAGAGGTGGTGATAGTAGTAGTAGTAGTAGTAGTAGTACTAGAATGGTACATAATACCGACAAGATGAAATTAAGACACATGTGCAACACCCGGGCATCCCTATCGTAGACGTTTCGCCATCCAGCCAGCCAAGTCGGTCCAAGTCGGACCGAAACGTCGTCGTAAGCTTCTCTCTTTTATGTGCGGGTTATTTGTGTATCGTTCCAGTCACGGTATTGTGCCTTTTTTTTGTTATTTAAGGCAAATACCACATCTAGTATTGGGCCCTTACTCAGACAGGATGGGACTTACACAGATGACAACAAGGAAATGAGTGAAATATTGAAATCCCAGTATGACTCTGTGTTTAGTGAACCACTAATCGGTCTGAGGATCGACGACCCAAATGATTTCTTCATGAATGAGCCTCAAAATGTCAGCATAGTTGCTGATCCCCTCATATGTGTTATATAGATTAGCTGAGTATCATAGTACCATCCATGTGTTTATATAGAAGACCCCTTAGGCCTGTAACTATATGACGTCACGGGGTACAGTTTGAGGCAGTGAGACGAGCTGCCTCGCTCTCAGTCGGCGTATAGACATCCAGGCAGTGACACGGCAGGCTGGGCTCATCCTTTCCTTACCACAGTCTGACAATATATATTTCGTTACCATCCAACAAGTGTGTCTACCTTCAACCCTCGTTATCTCCTTAAGAACCCCTTCGACAAATTGGTGGCAACGGAGGGCCTGTAATCCTGACGATTACAGCGATTTCTGGAGATAAATTTCTACTGAGGGAAAGAGTTGCCCTTGATTTGTTAACCAATTTTAAATGTTCCCTCCAAGGCAACAAACATCTGTGTGTTATGGTAGACCATTTCACCAGATATTGTGAGTTAGTTCCTATTGGAGATAAGACTGCTGAGACAGTAGCTAAAGCATTTAAAGAATGCATTATCTGCAGGCATACCACCCCTAAGTCCTTAGTAACAGATAATGGAGGTGAATTCTGTAATGAGATTCTTGAAAATTTGTGTACTTTGTACAAGATCTCTAAATCCACCATTGTTCCTCATCATCCTGCCAGCAATGGGTTAGCTGAACGAACCAATAAGAAAGTACTTGATGTTTTGAGAGCCACTATCAACCCCAATAGTGAAACTTGGGATGAAGTTATACCAGATGTTCAATGTGCCATAAATTCTGCTTACAATGCTTCCATAGGTGATACTCCACATTATGCATTGTATGGTGTAGACAAGCGTTTACCCTATGAGTTGTTATATTCCACTCCGAAACCCAATTACAACCCTGATGATTTCGTAGCAACTCCTACAAGCATGGCCCAGAGTGTTTTTAGAAGAATTCCGTGAAACACTTCATAAATCAACAGCAGAATTTACTAGAGTTACTAATAGCCGTGCTAAACCATCAAAAGTTAAAGTAGGTTCAAAAGTAATGCTGACAAATTTCAACAAAACATCCGCAATGCCTAAGCTCGATCAAAAATTTGTTGGCCGTTATCGAGTTGTAGAACATATCTCTGACAATAAGTATAAGGTTAGAGAAATTAGGACTGGCAAGTACAAAGAATAGCATTTAGATCATATGAAATTAGTATGCGATGTTGATGATATTGCTACCTAGACTAATGTGACAGATGCTGAAAATCCTCTTGACTCTGTACCCTCTACCTCAAATACTCAGTCAGATATTCAACCTGAATATCGTTACTCCTTGCGTACTCGACAAGTAATGAGAAACCCACAAGTATCTTTTGTAGATACTCGTTCAGATCTCCCTCAGTCAAGGCATGTGTTAGCCATTGCAGAGGAATTCGATCCTCCCAGAGATGATAACCATTCTGCATATGCAAACCTCACCCTCGCAGAATTGGGTTTAAATGTACATAGTCTGTATAACTAGATGTCCGAGATGAAGAAATTGTCAACTGTTTGTTATTAACTGATCAGTTTTTTCAGATTTTTTTTTTTTCGTGTTCACGTTCCCTCCGTATTCTGAGAATTTGACAGTAATGATCTGAGTACGCACCTGATGCCTTTGCTGTTAATTTCACCTCGTATATATATTTATTTCCTCAGAATCTGTAGAGTGCATGAATACAGATCGATCGATCAATTCCATCCATATTGTACAATGATTTGTTCTTATAAATCGTAATGCATTACAATGAAACTCATTATGTTAAAACTTATTATGTTAACACCCATTACGTAAAACTCATTTTGTTAACATCCAGTATGATACCATCCATTAGTTCTAAGTTATATATGAATTTGTTATTGTATAGAATCAGCCCAGAACCACCTGCCTGTTCAGCCTATAGCATAGTAATGTCAAGACGACATACGTAACATGACCGAGCTGTCAGCATAGTTGCTGATCCCCTTATATGTGTTATATAGATTAGCTGAGTATCATAGTACCATCCATGTGTTTATATAGAAGATCCCTTAGGCCTGTGACTGTATGACGTCACGGGGCACAGCTTGAGGCAGTGAGACGAGCTGCCTTGCTCTCAGCCGGCGTATAGACATCCAGGCAGTGACACGGCAGGCTGGGCTCATCCTTTCTTTACCACAGTCTGACAATATATATATCGTTACCATCCAACAAGTGTGTCTCCCTTCAACCCTCGTTATCTCCTTAAGAACCCCTACGACAAAAACTCCATAAACGTATGCCAGATTTCCGACATTACCCTAACTCCGATAGATTTCGAAAAAGCCATTGACAACATGCCATGCACTCAGCCCCGGGCCCAGACTCATGG
This sequence comes from Cherax quadricarinatus, assembly GCF_026875155.1. Taxonomy (NCBI): domain Eukaryota; kingdom Metazoa; phylum Arthropoda; class Malacostraca; order Decapoda; family Parastacidae; genus Cherax; species Cherax quadricarinatus. Next base: position 59,705,700 of record NC_069403.1, read on the forward strand.
AACTCTGTTTTCATTAAGAACTGCAAGAAACCCCTCTTGCGTGCCCTAAGTACACTATGGAGGAGGAGCTTGGACATGGGTGAAATTCCACAGTCACTTAAAACAACGGATATAGCCCCACTCCATAAAGGTGGCAGCAAAGCATTAGCTAAGAACTATAGACCAATAGCTCTGACGTCCCACATCATAAAAATCTTTGAAAGAGTGCTAAGAAGCAGGATTGCAAATCACCTGGATTCCCAAAATCTGCACAATCCAGGGCAACATGGGTTCAGGGCAGGTTGCTCCTGCCTCTCACAACTACTGGATCACTATGACATGGCCTTGGATGCACTGGAAGAAAATCAGAATGCAGATGTAATATACACAGACTTTGCAAAAGCATTTGACAAATGCGATCATGGTGTAATAGCCCATAAAATACGTGCTAAAGGAATAACTGGGAAAGTAGGGAGATGGATCTTCAACTTCCTAACAAATAGAACACAAAGAGTAGTGGTCAACAGAGTTAAATCGGAGGCTGCCATAGTGAAGAGCTCTGTTCCACAAGGCACAGTACTCGCCCCCATCTTATTCCTTATCCTCATATCAGACATAAACAGAGATATACACCACAGCACCGTATCATCCTTTGCGGATGATACTAGGATCTGCATGAGGCTGTCATCTGCTGAGGACGCGGTTAACCTCCAAGAAGATATAAACAAAGTTTTCCAGTGGGCAACGGTAAACAATATGATGTTCAATGAGGACAAATTCCAACTACTCCGTTATGGAAAACTGGAGGAGGTAATAACTAGAACAGAGTATACTACAGACTCAGGTCATACAATAGAGCGGAAAAATAATGTAAGGGACCTGGGAGTAGTAATGTCTGAGGATCTCACTTTCAAGGATCACAACAGTGCCACGATCGCACATGCAAAGAAAATGATAGGATGGATAATGAGAACGTTCAAAACGAGAGATGCCAAGCCAATGATGATCCTTTTCAAATCACTTGTTCTCTCTAGGCTGGAATACTGCTGTACATTAACATCTCCATTCAAAGCAGGTGAAATCGGAGATCTAGAGAGTGTACAGAGATCCTTTACTGCACGTATAAGTTCTGTCAAGCACCTTAACTACTGGGAACGCTTGGAAGCACTTGACTTGTACTCGTTGGAACGCAGGAGGGAGAGATATATCATAATCTACACTTGGAAAGTCTTGGAAGGAATGGTCCCAAATCTGCACACAGAAATCACTCCCTACGAAAGTAAAAGACTGGGCAGGCGATGCAAAATGCCCCCAATAAAAAGTAGGGGCGCCATTGGTACACTAAGGGAAAACACCATAAGTGTCCTGGGCCCAAAATTGTTCAACAGCCTCCCATCAAGCATTAGGGGAATTGCCAATAAACCCCTGGCTGCCTTCTAGAGAGAGCTGGACAGATACCTAAAGTCAGTGCCGGATCAGCCGGGCTGTGGCTCGTACGTTGGACTGCGTGCGGCCAGCAGTAATAGCCTAGTTGATCAGGCCCTGATCCATCGGGAGGCCTGGTCATGGACCGGGCCGCGGGGGCGTTGATCCCCGGAATAACCTCCAGGTAACCTCCAGGTAGAATCTCGCCTGTGTCTATGCTCCTCCATAGGATACTTAGGGCCCGTGAGAGGGGTTTCTTGCAGTTCTTAATGAGTTCCACGAGTCTGGGCCTGGAGCTGAGTGCATGAGTATGTTGTCAATGGCTTTCTTAAAGTCTAGTGGAGTTAGGGTTATGTCAGAAATTTGGCATACACTGACGGGGTTTTGAGAGTCATTCATGAAAAAATTATTTAGATTGTCTATCTTTAGACTGATTAGTGGCTCTCTGAACACAGAGTCATATTGAGGCGTGTCTATCCTTTGAGTGTGTTGAACTGTGTCGACCAAGTTTCTGACTATTGTTTTCTGACTATTGTTTACAGTGAAGAACAGGCTACGAGAGGGGAGCGTGTCTGTAAATTAGCTAACAGAGGATCGATCCTTCATTACCCCTTGTTTGACTGATTCACACAGATTTAACCCTTATTAAAGAATATAAAATTGATATAATAGAGCTGTATGAATATGTATGAATTTTAATTAAATATATTTAGAGATTCCTTTACTTGAAAATGATGTAGTTCCATGATAGTGGTCGCCATTACTCACGGGTGCACTTAATGCCACAAATGAAGATCCCTGTAAAAAAAATATACACGGAAATCGATAAATATATAAACAAGTATACATAGATTCCTGCAGGCACACACACACACACACACACACACACACGGGCGCCAAACAATGATTCAAACACACAAGTACACAAGCCGCCACTTATGAACGTAGGCAAACACACAAAACACATTTCTTTACGAATACACACATGCATATACGCACTCACTCAAGGATGCACCCAAGCACACAAACAGCCACTTAAGGATGTATGCATGCACACAGATAACCACTTAGGGAGTCACGCAAGCACACAGACAAAAGCAGAACAATAGCTTAATATTAGAAGCCTTGTCGTAGCTCGTTTAACTTTTAATCAGCTAATTCCTTCTTAATGCTTATGTAATTTATTCTCAGGAATTTGATTTACTCAGTTTATTTATTTTTTATTGTTAATGCATATGATTATGTATTTAATAGTTAGGATGTTATAAGTATTGTGTTAGAAGAACCATTACAAGGGAGGTACGTCTCTTGGTTTGTTTGTTTGGGGTTAACCAGGGTAATTTACCTGTGTGTTTGTATGAGATAGTTATCTTCGTCTACATTATGTGTAAAGTTATACTTGAATGAAGTTACTAACATTCTCGTTGAACATCCTTGTTAAACCTTTACTTATAGTTCTTCGTCCGCCTCCTTCCTTCCCCTGTCACTCCTTCCTTCCTCTTCCCCTGCCATCCCTTCCTTCCTCTTCCCCTGTCTCTCCTTCCTTCCTCCTTGCCCCCACCCCTTTCTCTGCCCCTGTTCCCCTTCCTCCTCCCCTGCCACCCGAGCCCCCACCCGTCCTCAAACCCGGCCTCTTTGCCCCTACCTTCCTGTAGAACAACATAGCACGGGATCGATACCAACTTCCGCCCACCTGGAGACCCCTGACTTAGGCTCTCTAGTGTGTGTACCCCACCAAGTTGTGGTTGTTGGGGTTGACTCACCCCAGTTATGGTTGCTGGAACTGAAGCATATCCTTCTTGGACGTAATTTAATAGTCTGTCTGGACATATTATAGACTACCCGCTTTTAAAATCTTGAATAAACATACACTTCGTGAAGCGTTGAAATAAGTGCAACATATGAACCACAGCAGCCGGATTTAGGTACCTGTTTACTGCTAAATGATCATTAGCAGCAGGTGTTAGGAAGTTTGCTCGGCATTTACTCTAGATTATATGAGAAAAAATAAAGACCCCAGTGAAATGACAGAATGGAAATTGTTTGGCCCTTTTTTGGGGGGGAGGGGGGTTAAATTCTACCTAATATACTACGTAAAAGACTAAAAAAAATAAAGGTTATTATAACCATATTTTTAAAGGGGTTGAGGGGCAAGCCAGAGGAAGGCTTCGGTCAGATGACCAAAAGCTCCAGCTGTGGGTCATCATATTACTAAGACCCGCGTCAGGAAATACTTGTCCTGTTTCCTGACAAACTTTACTTAACCTAACCTGCAAAAAAATCTAATTGAGTATGAAGTTTAAATAAAACTGTGGACTTAGGAATGTCTGTAAATATTTTACAGACTGAAGTGTAAATTGGTGCAGTGTCCGCGAGCCTAATTTCTACTGGAAGACTCAATACTGTTTTTTATACATCTCTTATTAAAGGAGATATACCATTTTAACTGATTTACTTCTTTCATACTAATACTAATACATACATCAAAACTGTAATATGCCAATATCCTGGGTTGACTCTATGTGTCCGTAGCACCTGTGTGTCCCCTGGTTCACTAGTGTCTGTTTTATCCTAGTGTTTTATCCAAAGATTAAATGACAGCTTTGCTTGCTTACTTACATATACTCACATACACACTCACATATTCACTTACTTATATGCTCACATACATACTCACATAGTGAAGAGGCGGGGCCAGGAGCTGAGTCTCGACCCCTGCAACCACAATTAGGTGAGTACATACATACACACATACTTATATACTCACATACATACACACATACAAGCATACTTATGTTTCACAACAAACTTAGTTTAGGTAGACACTGGCGTCAGTCTTCAGTAGTTAGTGTACAAAACTTAAAACTAATTAATTCACGCTACATCCACAGTGGTGAAGGTTATCAAGTACCTGAGCGAAACGTCAGTGAGTGAAACGTCTGCGAGGGGGAAACGTCCATGAGTGAAACGTCGTTTATTTTTATTCAGTATATTTTGAAGGAAAAATACAGAAATTTAGTAAGTTTATTCAGGTGTACACAATCCAGTTACAAAGATTATCATACATAGCAGCATGTGGTTGGAGAACCTGGGATAACCCAAAATAGTCAGACAGACATATTTCCATTGGGATCCTTTCCCTATGAGGCTGTGAGTATAACCCCCCCCTCCCACCCTGTCTTGTAAACACGCTGTGCAGATTATTGTATGTTTTACGTATGCAGTGATTGAATATATATATGAGAAAAAACTGTTGTATAAGTGTTTGAAACTGCCATAAAGAGTATTTTTTATTTGAAAAGAGAAGTGAAACATCATCACTACCGTGAGCTGCGGTGTCCGAGTGGTTAAGGAGATGGACTTGAAATCCATTGGGCTCTGCCCGCACAGGTTCGAATCCTGTCCGCAGCGATGGTTTTCTGTTTTTTTTCTTGTGTTTATTGGAAGTTTTGATGGTAAAAGCTTGAGAAAAAGGAAGTATTCGTGGTGTCTTGGTTAATTTTTTTGCCCTTTTCTTTCTAATTTTGGTGGAAAGTGAAAAAAAGGTAACTTCCGCCATCCTCGTGGGCCACTACTACGGCGCATGCCCCTCTCTCTCTCTCTCTCTCTTTCCCATCTTACCTTCACCCATCTTCACCTTCATTATACCAACCCGGTGGACCTGGTGGCTAAAGTTCCGCTTTACAACGAAAGGGCCCGGGTCGATTCCGGGGTGGAAACTTTCAAACACTTCCTTAGCCTGTCGTCCAGGTTCACCTAGCAGCAAATAGGTACCTGGGTTTATCGGATGTTGTGGTCGCTCTGGGGACAAGAGTTAAGGACCCCAATTTGGAAATAAGTTAACTGTCCTCGATGACGCACTGACTTCTGGGTTATCCTGGTGCTACCCTCCGGTTTAAAAATCCGAACGAAATCCTAAATCCTAAATCCTCAAGTCCTCCCTCCGTCCATACTATCCTTCTAAGACACCTCTCCCACTCTACTGTTGGCCTCCACCTCTCAATCTCTCTCTGGCAACCTCCCCACTTTCCTCTAAGCCCCCCCCCTCCTATCTCTCTCTCCCCTCTCTTAATGGCCCTCTCCCTATCTCCCTGGCAACCCAACAGTCCCTCTAAGACCCCCAACCCCTCAGGACCCACTCCCCTCCCGTCCTCCCCTATCAAAGAGGGCTCCACCCTCACCCCCGTATCTCTCATATTCTCCTTCGTCTCTTCTCACCCCCACCTCCTCAGATTCCTCCACCCTCTCATAAACATTTTGCTTCATATGAAGCTTAAATAAGTTAAGTTTTTTTTATGTCAAAATATGTTCAGTTTCGAATAAGTTGTTATTTATTTTATTTATTTATTTATTTTATTTATTTTATGTCTTTGCAAACAGTACATTGAGATTTTATATTTACAATAGTGGGTTGCAATACAAAGAGAGCCTCTATTATGCCTAGGCATTATGGGCCAACTTAACATTATTGGCTTACAGACTACTTAATACTAAGGATTTTATCATAGTTGTACAGTAGGACAGTAATTATTTCATAGTAAGTTGTCAAGTTTAGGTTTAAGTTGGCTGTGAAGTCAATTTACTACACCGATACACCTTACGTCCCTCGTAGGCTTGTTAATTAGACATCTCACCTCTCACGTAGAGAGAGAGAGAGAGAGAGAGAGAGAGAGAGAGAGAGAGAGAGAAGAGAGAGAGAGAGAGAGAGAGAGAGACAGAGACAGAGAGAGACAGAGAGAGAGAGAGAGAAAGAGAGAGGGAAGGGAGAGAGAGAGAATGGATAAATACGTCAATAACTCACCAGGGTAACTTTCCTAAACCACCAGCTGTGACTGACTGCTTCGTAGCCCGCTGCTGTAAGTAATTTTATTTCTATTTTGTAATGGCAGAAAGAAGAAGAAGAGGCACTCAATAATGTAGATCTTAATATCACTGATTGCGAAAAAGATTTAGGAGTTTTGGTTAGCAGTAATCTAAAACCAAGACATTAGTGCCTAAATGTTCGCAGTAAAACGAGTAGAATTCTTGGCTTCATTTCAAGAAGTATAAATAATAGGAGTCCTCGGGTTATTCTTTACCTCTATATATCGTTGGTTAGACCTCATTTAGATTATGCTGCACAGTTTTGGTCACCATATTACAAAAAATATCATAAAGAACATAAGAAAAGAGGAACATTTCAGTAGGCCTGTTGGCCCATACTTGGCAGGTCTTTCACAAATCCACCCCACTAACGGAATACCAACCCACTCTCAGTGCTACCCTAACAATAAGCTCTGATTAATCTATGTAATACCTACCTGGAGTCAACGACCCCGCGGCCCGGCCCATGATCAGGCCTCCTGGTGGATCAGGGCCTGATCAACGTGCTAGCCGCACGTAGTTCAACGTACGAACCACAGCTCGGCTGATCCGGCACTGACTTTAGGTATCTGTCCAGCTCCTCCTTGAAGTCAACCAGGGTTTATTGGTAATTCCTCTTATGGCTGGTGGGAGGCTGTTGACCAGTCTTTTGCCCCGGACATTCTCACTGTTTTTTCTCTTAGTGTACTAATGGCGCCCCTACTTTTCACTGGGGGTATGTCGCATCGCCAAGTCTTTTGCTTTCGTAGGGAGTGATTTCTGTGTGCATAACCTTCCAGGTGTAGATTATGATGCATCTCTCTTACCTGCGCTCCAGTGAGTACAAGTCAAGTGCTTCCAGGCGTTCCCAGTAGTTAAGGTGTTTGAGGGAACTTATATGTGCAATAAAGGTTCTCTGTATATTTCAATTGCAATTTCACCTGCCTTGAATAGAAATGCTGATGTACAGCAGTATTCCAGCCTAGAGAGAACAAGTGATTTAAAAATGATCATCAATGGCTTGGCATCTCTTGTTTTGAATGTTTTCATTATCCATCCTATCAGTTTCCTCGTAGATGTGATAGTGGCATTGTTGTTATACTTGAAGGCGAGATCTTTTGACATTAACACTCCCAAGCCTTTCACATTACTTTTCCGCTCTATTATATGATTAGAGTTGGTAGTATACTCAGTTCTAGCTATTATTTCTTCTAGTCTTCCATAACGGAGTAGTTGAAATTAGTGCTCATTGAACATCATTTTGTTTTCTGTTGCCCAATAGAAAACTTCGTTTATATTTTCTTGGAGATTTACCGTGTCCTCAAAGGATGACAGTCTCGTGAAGATTGTACTATCGTCTGCAAAGGATGACACGGTGCTATGGTTTGTTTGCATCTCTGTGTATGTCTGATATGAGGATGTGGAACAAGATAGGGGCGACTACTGTGGCCAGCCCTATGGTCTCTATCTTAAACACTATGTGCTTTATTGTCCACTTATTGAGAACTGAAGAGGTAGACAGTATAATAATCTATGTGACATGAATATATAAATCCAGATGTGCTCCTGCTAACCCCTTTTGGGGCCTAGTTCGTAGGTCTTTTGTGTATCTGTATGCTCTTGTGAGATCCTCCACAGGATGGACATCGGCTACACAATAAACTAGCCGCATCGGCAGCAACATCTACTCTGAGCTATTCATCCTCCGAGGATAATAATTCGAGAAATATATATATAACCTTCTACGGTATGAGGTATGTTAAGAAGTGCGGAAATCGTTGGAGAACGGAGGAAAGATTCCTTAGGTAATCGCGGAGTTGCAAGAGTTTCGACGGGCCGAAGCTCGCAGATGCACATGATAGTTACTTAGAGAGTTATCATGTCTTGGTGTTTGATGATCTTGTGTCCAGATACACAGCCCTTGTACCGACCCCGAGGGAAGACCCCCGGACCGTAGCCATTATGTTCCTACCTACTTGGAGTGTATTCCGGGGATCAACGCCCCCGCGGCCCAGTCCACGACCAGGGCTCCCGGTGGATCAGGGCCTGATCAACTAGGCTGTTACTGCTGGCCGCACGTAGTCCAACGTACGAACCACAGCCCGGCTGCTCCTGCACTGACTTTAGATATCTGTCCAGCTCCCTCATGAAGACATTCGTTGACTACCCTAGACAGCAAGTAACAGACAAATGCAGTGAAATGTTACTATTTGTTGAGGCATTTCGCCCATGCAGTGGACTTTATCAAGACCTCCATTTGTCTCATAGCGATGGTTCACAATACCGACGAGTTTCATGAAGTCACAAACAGCTGATGAATGAGACACATAAGCCACACTTGGATATCCTCATTGTCGAAATGTTTAGCCTGCACAACAGGCTTTTTCAGCCTAATACACGAATCAGTAGAATTCTGAAGGCAGAATTCTACTGCATTCTGTATTCGACTGAAGAAGACTGATGTGCAAGAGAAATGTTCCGGCAATGAGGCTACCTAAGTGTGGCTTTATGTGTCTCATTCATCAGCTGTTTGTGACTTCATAAAGCTCCATAGAGCATCACAAATTATTGCAACCCCTGAATGGGTTACAATGTATATGATGTATATTATGTATATGTATATAGTGTATATTACCTTTTCATATAATTTTATATTGCTTATATTTGCGATGAATAGCTAAATCGTAAATATATTGCATTATATTATTATTTGACTTAATTACTTTTGTTAGGTAGGATGTAACATATTATGTGCTCATAGTTCAAGTCTTGATTGTCTAACTACTGTAATTATCGCTTGTGACTCGTTACTCTGTCGGCTTTTGTTGCTGGGCAGCAACTGTCCACGGAGCTATCACGTAATAGAAGGGGGGGGGGTGATCACACCTCGCCTGAAGTATTGAGTCTGGTCTAGACTCGCTTGGTGGTTGGACGTATTCCTGACAAGTGCCTAACTCTTCCTTATTGGCCCTTGTTGGAAGATCGTCTCTGTCTGATTCTTGTTGTAGGTTCTGGAGACTCTGTTCACAGAACATTGTATAGACTTAGTGATTTTCGACGTTGTGCTGAGGTTGTGTGTCACATAGACACTCTGAACAACTCGGGTCCTGGGCTGTAGCTTCTGACCTAACTTGTACTGGTATCTGTGTATTGTCACAATTGGGGATTTTCTTATGCTGAACTTAGATTCAGTAGTATGGGAGTTTTGTGACTTTTGTGGAGGATCGGCAGATGGTCCCTACTAGCTGTTGTTACATTATCTCTTTGTTCCTGATTCTGTTTCGCAGTTGCTTGTTAGATTGCTATTGGGCTTAGCATTCGTTTTATTGTTCAAGCAGACAGTTCTGATTGCCAGCTGGTCAAGAAGTTAGTTATTTGAGGACTTTGTCAGTCACTTATTAAAGTCTAGTCGAGTCGTGAGATATAGCGAACTACTTAGAGCACTTACACACATACACACACTTATTTGTATTATTAAATGTTAATGTACCAGACGGTACTTAACACTTATAAATGTGATATGTGCTTTCAGCACACTACTACTGTACACGAGAGAAGTGATTAATATTATTCTGATTACTGTGATTAATTTAATTTAATTTAATTTGATATACGCCTAGACAACTTAAATTTATTAAATTTTAATTTCTCTAGTTAATAGCCTACCAGTTGTAATTCTGAAGCTCTATTAATTCTTACTAAATTTTAATGGATAATTGGACAAGGATACTGACTACTTGTTACGAAAACCCAGTAACAGGCTGGATGCTAGAAGGGCAGTCCTTTCTAGTATTCACTGGAGATCTCTAAGCTTTTTAGAAATCGCGTGTTTTGTAACACAAATAGCAGCAGTTACTGCAGCAGCAGCAGCAACAACAACAGTAGCAGGAACAACAGCCGCAGTAGCAGCAGCAGCGGCTACAACAATAGTAACATCAGCAGTAACAACTATAGCAATGTCAGGATCAACAGCAGCAACAACAATAGAAATGTCAGCATCAGCAATAACAACAATAGCAACGAAAACAGCAACAGCAACATCAGCAGCAAGAACAATAGCAACATTAGCAGCAAGAACAATAGCAACATCAGCAATTTTGGTAGCAACAACAACAGCAACATCAGCAACAATAGGATCGTCAACAACAACCATAGCAACGCCAGCAACAACAATAGCAACATCAACAACTACAACAACGTCAGCAGCCAAAAAAAAAAAAATAGCAACGTCAGCAGTAACAACAGCAGCACCAGCAGAAACAACTATACAAATGGCAACAGCATCAGCAAGCAACAACCCTAGCAACGACACCAGCAGCAGCAACGGCAGAACCAGCAGGAGCAGCTGCAGGGACACTAGAACACAACCTTCCAGCCAGCATTAATTCGGCAACTTGATCGGGACGAAGCCAAGGGAAGGACCCCCAGCCTGCTCCAAGATACTGTTACATTAAAACACCAGAGAGACGACACAACATAACTAGAATAAAGCAGGGTCATCAACACAACCTCTTGTTTATACCTGGCCAGGCTCTATAGTATAGTGTTTACTGGTAAAGGATGTCCAACTTACTAGCGTCTTTACGGTCAAGCGTGCTCAGTATAAGACACCTTGTTTCCAGGGGGTGAAATGGTGTGAGTGTTTATGGCTGAACACGGAAGGAGGAAGAAGAGGAGGAGCTCGGTAAGGTTGTAAAGCTTCCCGTCCAGGTTGCAAACTGGAATTAAGCAGTTGCACCTATCTAAGGTATAATTCCAACCTCCTCCCCCATCATCCCGAGGATGCGACCCACAACAGTCGACTAACACCCAGGTACCCTGGTGAACAAGAGTAGCAGGTATAAGGAAACATGCCTAACATACACAAATAACCTGCACATAGAAGAGAGGAGCTTACGACGACGTTTCGGTCCGACTTGGACCATTTACAAAGTCAAACTAACGAGATGTAGAGCAGGAAGGGGTATATATAGGTAGGAAGAGGTAGTGGTGGTGGTGGTGGTAGTAGTAGTAGTAGTAGTAGTAGTAGAAGTAGTAGTAGCAGTAGTGGTAGTAGTAGTAGTAGTGGTAGTAGTAGTAGTAGTAGTAGTAGTAGTGGTAGTAGTAGTAGTAGTAGTAGTAGTAGTAGTAGTAGCAGTGGTAGTGGTAGTGGTAGTAGTGGGGAATAAGGAGGACGAGCCAGTCAAATACAAAGAAAGGGGAGCACTGCAAGGGAGCTAGGTGCCCACAGAGGGAGAGCAAGTACACAGAGGTGGGGAAGAAGGGGAAATGATGAAATAAATAATGAAGGAACAGAAACACAAGACAGAAGAAAGACAACCCAGAGGAGAAAAAGGGAAAGAGGAAAGGGGAAGAGGGAGAAGAAGAAAAAAGGAGGAATCAGGTTAAGTCACGGATGTTCTGAAGTTTGGAGCATAACATTTCCACTAGTGCTGGTGATAGAGATAACGGCTCCCATTTCACTTTTTATCCAATTTATTTTCACCCTCCGTCGTCGCTCCATCAACTAAATTGTGTAAATTTTCGTCATAAGCTTTACCTGAAGCTTTTATTATCTATTTTTATAGTTTACATATTTTTCATTAAATCCTTCAGAATAATTTGAAATATAAAGGGTACCCCTGCTCCTTGAGGGACCCCGCTGGAGACACTTTCCCATTAAGACATTTTGCTTTTGTTAAGGCTTCTGCTGATTTTCTATTAAAATAGAAAAAAATCTCACCAATTCTAAAAGTCTGCCTTGTGATTCTCCAATATTTAAAAGTTTCTAGATGGATCTTTCAAGAAATACTGCATCGATTTTTATTTTTAAATCTAAAATCAATTTAGTTTGCCTATTTAAACTTACAGGAAGAGTGTTGGTGGCGTACCGTCTTCAGTGTTTGTAGTTACAGCAGAAGAGCTGTGCTAGTGGCGTACCGTCTTCAGTGTTTGTAGTTACAGCAGAAGAGCTGTGCTAGTGGCGTACCGTCTTCAGTGTTTGTAGTTACAGCATAAGAGCTGTGCTAGTGGCGTACCGTCTTCAGTGTTTGTAGTTACAGCAGAAGAGCTGTGCTAGTGGCGTACCGTCTTCAGTGTTTGTAGTTACAGCAGAAGAGCTGTGCTAGTGGCGTACCGCCTTCAGTGTTGTATTACAGCAGAAGAGCTGTGCTAGTGGCGTACCGCCTTCAGTGTTTGAGTTACAGCAGAAGAGCTGTGCTAGTGGCGTACCGTCTTCAGTGTTTGCAGTTACAGCAGAAGAGCTGTGCTAGTGGCGTACCGTCTTCAGTGTTTGTAGTTACAGCAGAAGAGCTGTGCTAGTGGCGTACCTTCTTCACTGTTTGTAGTTACAGCAGAAGAGCTGTGCTAGTGGCGTACCGTCTTCAGTGTTTGTAGTTACAGCAGAAGAGCTGTGCTAGTGGCGTACCGTCTTCAGTGTTTGCAGTTACAGCATAAGAGCTGTGCTAGTGTGTACCGTCAGTTTTTCACCTGTTAGGGGGTTATTTTTATAGCAGAAGAGCTGTGCTAGTGGCGTACCGTCTTCAGTGTTTGCAGTTACAGCAGAAGAGCTGTGCTAGTGGCGTACCGTCTTCACTGTTTGTAGTTACATCAGAAGAGCTGTGCTAGTGGCGTACCGTCTTCAGTGTTTGCAGTTACAGCAGAAGAGCTGTGCTAGTGGCGTACCGTCTTCACTGTTTGTAGTTACAGCAGAAGAGCTGTGCTAGTGGCGTACCGTCTTCACTGTTTGCAGTTACAGCAGAAGAGCTGTGCTAGTGGCGTACCGTCTTCAGTGTTTGTAGTTACAGCAGAAGAGCTGTGCTAGTGGCGTACCGCCTTCATGTTTGCAGTTACAGCAGAAGAGCTGTGCTAGTGGCGTACCATCTTCAGCTGTTTGCAGTTACATCAGAAGAGCTGTGCTAGTGGCATACCGTCTTCACTGTTTGCAGTTACAGCAGAAGAGCTGTGCTAGTGGTACCGTCTTCACTGTTTGTAGTTACATCAGAAGAGCTGTGCTAGTGGCGAACCTTCTTCCCTGTTTGCAGTTATAGCAGAAGAGCTGTGCTAGTGGCGTACCGTCTTCACTGTTTGTAGTTACAGCAGAAGAGCTGTGCTAGTGGCGTACCGTCTTCAGTGTCTGTAGTTACAGCAGAAGAGCTGTGCTAGTGGCGTACCGTCTTCAGTGTTTGTAGTTACAGCAGAAGAGCTGTACTAGTGGCGTACCAGTCTTCACTGTTTGTAGTTACATCAGAAGAGCTGTGCTAGTGGCGAAACATCTTCAGTGTTTGCAGTTACAGCAGAAGAGCTGTGCTAGTGGCGTACCGTCTTCACTGTTTGTAGTTACAGCAGAAGAGCTGTGCTAGTGGTGTACCTTCTTCACTGTTTGCAGTTACAGCAGAAGAGCTGTGCTAGTGGCGTACCGTCTTCACTGTTTGTAGTTACAGCAGAAGAGCTGTGCTAGTGGCGTACCATCTTCAGTGTTTGTAGTTACAGCAGAAGAGCTGTGCTAGTGCCGTACCATCTTCACTGTTTGTAGTTACAGCAGAAGAGCTGTGCTAGTGGCGTACCGTCTTCAGTGTTTGTAGTTACAGCAGAAGAGCTGTGCTAGTGGCGTACCGTCTTCAGTGTTTGCAGTTACAGCAGAAGAGCTGTGCTAGTGGCGTACCGTCTTCACTGTTTGTAGTTACAGCAGAAGAGCTGTGCTAGTGGCGTACCGTCTTCAGTGTTTGCAGTTACAGCAGAAGAGCTGTGCTAGTGGCGTACCGTCTTCAGTGTTTGCAGTTACAGCAGAAGAGCTGTGCTAGTGGCGTACCGTCTTCACTGTTTGTAGTTACAGCAGAAGAGCTGTGCTAGTGGCGTACCGTCTTCAGTGTTTGCAGTTACAGCAGAAGAGCTGTGCTAGTGGCGTACCGTCTTCACTGTTTGTAGTTACAGCAGAAGAACTGTGCTAGTGGCGTACCGTCTTCACTGTTTGAAGTTACAGCAGAAGAGCTGTGCTAGTGGCCGTACCTTTTCTTCAGTGAGTTTTGGCAGTTTACAGCAGAAGAGCTGTGCTAGTGGCGTACCGTCTTCACTGTTTGTAGTTACAGCAGCAAGACAATGCTGGTGATGCACCGTCTTCTGCATTTTTATTTGCATTTGCAAATAAAAATACCTATTCTACAAGGTGAACAGGAGCAGAGGGAATAATAAAAGTTGCTGTGGATGGGGGGTAGTGGGAGGGAGTAGTGGAGAAGAGAGAAGAGTGAGAGGATAGAGGAGTGAAGGGCAGAGAAGAGAAGAGACAGAGAGATAGAGAGAGAGAGAGAGAGAGAGAGAGAGAGAGAGAGAGAGACAGACAGACAGACAGACAGAGAGAGAGAGACAGAGACAGACAGAGAGACAGACAGAAGAGACAGAGAGAGACAGAGAGACAGAGAGACAGAGACAGGAAGAGAAGACTCGAGGAGTAGTAGCATAATGAGCAACAAGATACTCAGTTGATCAAATGAAAATGGCCCAATCTCTCGAACTTCTCCTACTGTCCCTACTATATGCTCAGGAAATCTTCAAGAGCTTGATGTAGAGTAAAACTCTTAGCTGCCAAGAAGTTAGAGAATCCTCACGAACTTGAGCTGTCAATAAATAAGGATCCTAAAACCGCTCAATACTGTGCAAAAAAACAGCAAATAAAAATAAAAAAAAAATAAAGAGCAAGTAGAGAGAAATGTTTGCTAGTATGATGACAGTATAATTATTATAGACAGAACGGACGGAAGAGTTGATTTGAGGAGACTATGATGAAGTCACCAGAGCTCCAGAAGGACATTTATAGATGACCACATAGTAAGATGAACAGATAACAAGTAGATTAGAAAAAAGAGAAATAACTGAGATGAAGAGAGAAGAAAAAGAATTAGAAGAAAGAGAAATAAACAGAGACAATTAGTCTGATATATGAGTCAGTAAAAGTGATAGTGGGTTGGACCTACTGTTATGTACAAGCCATTGTCAATTAACCTACCTTGGAACACTTCGCTAAGGAACACGAAAACTTGAAACAAGCTTTATGCACAAGAGGCAGAAACGAGCAACTTTTCCTCATGCTGTACCTCTCTCCAGAAATCACTCCATCTGAGATCATACATACCCAGGATGACTCGAGTATGGAACACATTCGTACAGCATAATGATGTCAACGAGATAACGTCAGTTGATCAAATGAAAATGCTGGCCCACAGATGGCTCCAACTTCATCCTGTTCCCTACTTGTATGTCTCATAACAAAAATGCTTTCAAATGAGCTGATGTAGGTAACAGCTCTTAGCTTGCCAATAAAGTTAGGAATCCTTAACCTGTAAATAGCTGTCAATAAAGCTAGGGATCCTTAACCTTGTCAAACCCTGTGTAAAAAAAAAAAAAAAAAAAAAAAAAAAAAAAAAAAAAAAAAAAAAGAGAGAGATAATCCCTCTATCGTCACCTTAGCTAGAATACACCTGACAAACTTTCAAAGATTCTCTCGAGATCCTTAAAAAAGAAAGCCTAAACTCGATCGAGACTTTCCTACGACTGACTCAAAAGTGGCTCAGGACTATCTCAAGACTTGCTCAGAGCTAGCTTACGACTGGCTAAAGACCGATTTAAGACTAACTCACGAACTTGGAGATGAAATTAATAAAAACTGGATAACCGCTCAGTGAGGTTCGCAAAGTCACGCTGCACTGTCAATATAACAGATGATTCCCTCATCATTATTATTATTATGTTTGCTGTTATTGTTGTCATTATTAATTATTATTATTGACAGGAACTTGACCGTGAAGCTTATTTTAGGAGCTTTTCTTATTAGCTTCACCTAGGAGCTTCACCTAGGAGCTTCATTTATTAACTTCACCTACATAGTAAGATAACTCAGTTAACAAGTTTCTTATGTATTTTATTCATAAAAATAAATGCAAATAACACTAAATAAATAAATAAATAAAGAATTAAATAAAGCAAAATAAACACTAGCACATATTTAGTCCTGCATTTATTATTAGTCTGTTAAAAATATTAATAAGGTATTGAAGAACTACTGTTAACAGTGGTAACAGAGCTCTGCTGTTAACGGTACCAGTAGAGAACATTTGCTAACAGTAACAACGGAAAATCTTTGATGTCGGTAGCAGCAGAAAGCCGTTCATAACTGTAGCAAAGGATAACTGATGTTAACGGTAGCAACAGAGAACAAATGCTAACAGCATCAAAGGAGAACTGTTAATTTCAGTAGCAATAGAGAACCGCTGTTAACAGTAGCAACAGAGAATCGCCATTAACACTAACACAAGAGCATTGGCGTTAGCAGTAGCAACAGAAATCTGCGTCCAACAGAACCGACAACAGAGGGCGCAGCAACAGCACTCCTGCAGTGACCACGAATATCTGGAGACGAGGAGTTAACCTTCACAGCTCTAGTGCAGATGTTCTCAGGTCAGTGTCTTCAAGTGAATCCTCTGTCTTTTTTCTCAAGCGTCTGGCCTCATCTCATTATCTGCTGCTGGCCTCGCTTAACAATTTACAAAGGAGCGAACTTTTAATAAACATTATCTCTCAGTCCATGGCAGGATTCGATCTTGCACACTCTGTATCAAAGTACACAGTATGTTTTCGCTATTCAGCAGACGTAGTACTTTGCACCGCGCAGAAACAAGCGGAGGTATATGCAGCGAAAGATTGCAGTCAACAGGATTCGAAACCACGTCAGGGGAATCTGGCAAGGTTCCCCAAGTGACTTTCGGTATAATTATTTTACCATATAATGCTTTAAATATAATGTTAACATTGATCATTAGAAAATACGGGCCTCCTTTAAATTTGGCTTTACAAATTGGCTCTTTCATACTAAAAGACTGGGGACCACCGCTCTAGACTACTTGGACACAGATTCCTCAAAACCTAGGCAGCCTGGTTTACAAGCCATGTTTCTTCCTAGCCCGAGTACACCAGTGTGCCTCAAGCATTGCTTCAAGCTGCTTCATTCTCCTCCTGTATATTAAATGAAATAGCTTGAAACCATGCTTGAGGCCCACTGGTGTGTCCGGGCTAGGAAGAAACATGGCATGTTAAGCAGGTTGCCTAGCTTTTCGAGGTATCTGTGGCCAAGTGATCTAGAGCAGAAGTCCCCCAAAACTTTTAATACGAAAAGGCCAATTTGAAAAGCCAAATTTAGAGGGCCGCATTTTCTAATGATCGATATTAACATTATACTGAAAGTCGTAAGATGTAACATAGGTAAATGGTTCAACTTATTTTATTTTTTATGAAACATCTGAGATTAAGGTAAATAATACAAGGTCTATAATGCAAAGATATATAAAATTTTAACGTAATTACTAATTATTGACAGTAAATAGGGTGCTTCTAAGATAACCGGCACTGACCAGAAGTGAAAGGTGGCTGTTAGAGGTGACGATAAGGTTTTGGTGTAAAATGGCTTTAAATATTTTGTAACTGTTGACACTATGCAGTGTGGAATTTATAATTCCATGCAAGGGCCTCATCCATTTCCTAGAAGGGCCACATGCGGCCCTCGAGCCACAGGTTGGAGACCCCAGATCTGAAGAGTCACTTGAGAAACCATGCCAGACTCCCCTGACGTGATTTGGAATCCTGCTGATTATGATCGTTCTCTGTATATATACACGTCAAAAATAAGTATCGTACAAAAAAAAACACTAAACAAATAAATAAAAAAATTGATTAGTAGGTTCTGGTTAGCGCTTTTCCGCCACTGAGAACAGCGACCATTACAGCCAGAAGAATTGCAGGATATCACCATAGCTTACCGAGTGTCTGCAGCCTGGAACTGCAGTTATGATGGGAGGGTAAGATATGATTTTCTTGGGATTTTTAACCCCGGAGAGTTAGCCACCCAGGATAACCCAAGAGAATCAGTGCGTCATCGAGGACTGTTTCCATTGGGGTCCTCAATCTTGTCCCCCAGGATGCGACCCACACCAGTCAGCTAACACCCAGGTACCTATTTGCTGCTAGGTGAACAGGACAAAAGGTCTAAGGAAACGCGTCGAAATGTTTCCACCCGCCGGGAATCGAACCCGGGTCTTCCGTGTGTGAAGCGAGAGCTTTAGCCACCAGACTACCAGGCATGTAAGTTTTCTTACACACAGCTACATATAAGTGCAATTGTCATATATAGTGTAAATTAGCTAGGATGACCTTAAAAAATGTCAGTGTGGTAATGCAGAAGTTATGGTGGGAGGGGAGTCGGGAATAATGAAATGGAATGCAAAAGAGGAAAAGCGGTAAATGTCATTGACCGGCCGTTCTCCACTCAGGGCAGAATATATGATGGAAAACGAGAGGGAAGCAGCGAGGGAAGAAGTCAGGGAGAACAAAGACGAGATTGGAGAGGGAGGCAATGGGGGATGTCCTCTGAAAAAAAAGGCAAGTCGGGTACCACTGCCTCTACTGAGGACTAAATTAAACATTGTGTGGATGAAGATTCTCCCCATGCTTCTATTACCGGTGATAGATTCATAATAACAGCGAAGATCACCATGCAGAGGAGCAATCACATGTCCTGATGGAGTGATCATGTGTTGGAACCTACGACACCAGCCTAGCTGCTGACTAAAGTACAGTAGGAGGATTTCCAGCCAACTGATAGCCAGCTGCTGCCTGAAAACCAAGGGCTCCTAGCCAGCCGCTGCTGCCGAAACGTAAGATATCCCAGCTGACATCTGAAACGTAGGATATTAACGTACCTGCTGCTTAAATGTAGGATATCAGCTCAGGTGATGCCTAAGACGTAGGACATCTAATTTGCTTCTACCTGAAACTTTGGATATCAGCCTAGCTGCTCCCTAAAAAGCAGGACATCAGTCTAGCTGCTCCCTGAAAATGTAGGACATCAGCCTAGCTGTTGCGTAAAACGTAGGACATCGACCCAGCTGCTATATACAACGCAGGATATTAGCCTAACTGCTGCTTAAAACGCAGGACATCAGCCTAGCTGCTGCCGAAAAGAAAACTGGAAACCTGACAATGCTCGTTTATTCCAGCCTGTGAAGATTTTATTTTAGGTTTTGCCCTGAGCATCGAGTTTATTGACCAGCTCCAACTGTGTGTGTGAACATGCAGTTGTTAAAGAAATACATCACATCCCAAGTAACTGACACACCACTGGCTGTTTCAGCATGCAATTAGCACTACCTTTACAATTCGTTGCAAAGGAAAAAATACATACACCGAGAGATTTGTTTCTCTGTGTATAAACAGAAAGGTGTGTATCTCTCTATTTATATACAGTGAGAGTTTATTTTAATGTTTACCTTGGCCCGTGGTGTAAAGGTGACATGTGTAGTCGATAGGTTTTAACTCTCTTAATGATATTCAATGTTGTAACTGACCTCAATCACAAGCGAGTAAAATCGTCGCTTTTTAATTTAGATTGAATTTTAAGGAACTAATCTGTATGTAGTTGTTACATAAAAAAATAATTTATTTCACATTTACTCTTTTTTTCCATCGTCTGTCTTCGTATTTATTTTTCTTGTTTTTGGTTGCATTTTTTTGTTGTTGTATTAATCCACTTGTGGATTAATACTACAAATATGGCCACTAAACTCGGCCATGTTTTCTTATCTTGGGGCGGGAAATAAGTGCAGTTGACCAAAACCTGCATTTAGAATAGGAACCTAATGATGACGTTATTGGTTCGTCCTAGACTGTTGTGACTCGCAAAATCTTAATAACGTGATTGAAAACAAACCATGGAACGGGTGAGACTTGATGATACCCATTGCGTGGTTCGTTTCTGACTTGATAATGGTCCAGGACGGACCGAAACGTCGTTATCAGGTTTCGTTCCTTAGTGGGGGAGGGGGGGGTTGTGTTGAAGTTCTTCAGCCAATGTATTGCGATTTTTTTTCTTATTCTGAATTACTGCAAACAGTCTAATATTACCTATTCATCTCGTAGAAAGTTCCCTGGTGTGGTATAAACCTTGGTAACAGATACCGACACACTGGTTTAGAATGACATGTGAAAAACATACAGCTGTATGTTAGAAGTGATAAGGTTCCAGGGCCGACATGATTTCTAATAAATATATCAGTGTTTGCTCCGGTGATCTAGTGTACCTGTACTGTTATTTCTAACCAGGTCCTAGTAACACTTAGAGTTTCTTAGGCAATGAAGTGCCCTATTTTTTCAAAATACTTTGATTTGTTTGCACTAACATTTTCTTATCAAGGTAAATATTTCTAAATCAACTTTTTATGAATTAGATAAAAATTAAGTCTGAATTCCTCATTATACAATAAAATACACGTAAAAAAAATGATGTTGAAGGGAGATTGGATAAGAGCATGAGTGGGAATAGGTAGGAGGAGATATAGGCCTATAATGATTCAATAGACCTACTGCAGAGATTCTCTATTCTATTATTTGTTGGTTAATTATTTTCTGGTCTTGGTAGAGGGCAGAATCTGTCAGCTCGGTCACCTGTAGGAGGTTACTGCCCCGAGTCCTCAGGCTCTCAGGGCTACACAAGACTTGTGTACAAACCCACAGCTTTAAACCCCGGGCAGGTTACCATGGCTTGTGTCTGATAGTGCTAGCTGGCAGCCAAACACACCAACCTGTTACTTCTCTTCCCACACCTGAGTGTGTGACACCTGTTACTTCTCTTCCCACACCTGAGTGTGTGACACCTGTTGCTTCTCTTCCCACACCTGAGTGTGTGACACCTGTTGCTTCTCTTCCCACACCTGAATGTGTGACATCTGTTGCTTCTCTAAACATGAGTGCATGACACCTACTGGGACACCTGCTAGCCCTCTTCTAACACCTAGATATCTGACACCCGTCGTAACACCTGTTGTAACAACTGCTGCTCCTCTCCTCCCTCCTAGACCTTTGCCAGCAGCTGCTCTCTAATTTAACTTGTACATTTTTAATATTCCTTGAATTATTTACTTTGCTATTTCGATATTGTTAGTTTTGAGATGGTAACAAACTTTTGTAGAGTAGTGTTAGCTTTGAGATAATTTGAGATAATTTGCAAGGTAGTGTTAGCTTGAAATAATTACGGTAAGCCTTTGAAGACCATCGACTGTGATAACATAACGGTAGTTCTTCCGTTGCTCCTCTAAGATTTCCCCTCATGGAAGGTTCCTTGATGTTGGTGAGGGGCTCTTGATTTAGGGAATTGGATCTATGCTCCAGTTCCCCGAATTAAGCCTGAATGCCTTCCACATCCCCCCCCTGGGCGCTGTATAATCCTACGGGTTTAGCGCTTCCCCCTTGATTATAATAATAATAATCCTCTAAGATTCTCTCCACTACGGTAGACTTATCACAAGTAACTTTGCAACATAAATGTCATTCTTATTCATTTTTTTTATCTGATGGAACAAATATATCAACGGGAAAGAAAGAAAAATGGGAATGTAGGTAACCATGGCATTTGATTGTATATAAGTGGTATGACCTTAAGTATTATGCTGTGAAATACCTGACTTAGAGATTGGACAGTGGACAATTTAAATAAAAGAATTTGGTTAGGTTGGTTGTGTTTAAGCGGGTTATATTAATGTGAGTGTGTGGGTTATTACTATTAATGTTAAGAGCTAATCCCCTGTGGGTTATTTATCTCAAGGTGCGGTGGAGATTCGGTCCTCCGTCTACTAATCGTAGCTTAGTCTTTGACCATTTAGGTGGTGTGGGTGTGGAGAGAAAGAGTGAGAGAGTTGAGGAAAGACTGTTGGAGTTTATATCTCAAATAAAAGAGAAAGGTGTAATGTAAGCTTTTGTTGATTTCACAAGTGGGGGCTGTTGAAGGCCTGAAGAGAGGCTATTGTGACCTCCGCAACTCCTCCACCTTCACTTGTGTACAAGACACCACCATCTTGCTGACGCCCCGTCACAGTGCCGGCACCACTGACCGACTCGTCTTATAATGAAGACCTGCCGTCTCAGGTGAATTTTCCTGAGACGGCGGGTAAAACAAGGTGACTCATCACCAGACTACTAAGCTACAGTCTTCCAGCAGACAACGATACTAACTACTCTCTTACGGAACAAACTGCCAAGTAGGGTCTTTGAAGTTAGCACTTTAGGTAACTTTAAAAACAAGTTTATAAGTGAGAGATTTTTAAATAAAATCTTGCTGTGTCTGAGAGTCTTTGATGTTCTACGTGTCACTTTACTGTCTATGTTTTGTGAGTGAGAGTGGTTGGATGTGAGCAGACCTGTAGCATTGCTCCTCTGTTCCCGTGATCTTAGTATCTCCTAAAATGACTCCTGGAATGCAAGTAAAAAAGGGGGCAAGAAACTCATTTTATCTATCGATGTTATACCTTAAACTGAAGCTCGTTATTATAGAGAACAGAGAGGGTGCAAGAGATTTTTTTTTTTTTGGTGGGGGGGGATAAACAACGTGACTAATAGAACAACAGGAAGTTCGTAATAGTGATTTCGGTTTACTCATAAATTATTTGCGAGACCACAGACACGCCAAGAGAAGGTGGTATTGAATTTAGTCTTTAGTGCTTTAAACTACGGCGGTGGAGCCAGCCAGCCGGCCACAGCAGCCCCGCCGTCTTCAAAGGACCTGTCCAAGGTTGAAGACCCGCTTGCGGCCGCTTGGGCGTGGGGGTCAAGCCACTGAAGGCCAGACAGGTGCAAGCACCACATCCGCTTCAACTGACAAACCCAATCAAATCATTACCAAAACTGATTCTTTAAAAGTATTCAGAAGAGTGAACAAAATGCACTTTTTCGAACATTTCTAAGCCTTAGGAAAATGAACTGATGATGATGGCGCTACAACTGGGCTTGATGCAGGACAACGTGGCAGAAAGAGGGAGAGGCAGAAGGAGAGGGAGAAGGACAGGGAGAGGGAGAGGAGCGTGCCTGAGCCCCCAGACACTGGCAAGCACAAGCCAGACTTGGGTTGCCCGGCCCCTCAGGCGCACAGGAACTGGTCGTGAATGCCGCCACACTGAATTATTCTGAGGGATCCTGTTTGTGGTGAGCTAGTACCGTCTGCCTCGTCTGGCTGCATTCACAAATGCGACAATCTACGTAAAAACACATGTACCTAAGGGTATCTCGTGAACTTATTTAGCAAAACCACCTTAGGAACTTCACTAATAATAATTTGCAAAGTGAACCTCTCCTCATACCTGTTACGATGTTCAGTAGATGATCTTGGAAGAGGTGGTACATTCGTCTGAACACCTATATCTGACACTATGTACGTGTGCTACAATCACACACACACAAAAATATTAGCACTGGCCGCCTCCCACTGAGGCAGGGTAACCCGAGAAAAGATAAAAACGAAACATTTTCTTTTTGCATTTTGCAATTTATACAAAAGGGCTACTAGCACCTTGCTCCCAGCATTGTAATTTAAACAGAAGAATGGGTTACTAATCCCTCGCTCCTGGCATATATATATATATATATATATATATATATATATATATATATATATATATATATATATATATATATATATATATATATATATATATATATATATATATATATATATATATATAATGCCATTAATTTGTTGATGCTTTAAGGGGTGAGATCATAGGGTGACTATTGGAGGCTGTGCTAGAGTTTTTTTTTTTTTTAATAGTGTTAAAGCCGAAGGTTGTTTTTGTAAATCTTCTGTACTCTTAAGTTGGCCCTAGCGTTGGGCCTGGCCATGGTATTTCTATGGAGCCTGTGTGAGTTGTAACCTGGAGGCTGGAAGCCGGCAGGAGAGACGTGGAGTCATGGAGACTCCACTGTTGTGAATAAGTGAACTTACCTCTGACTGTTTTGTAATATGTGAAATGTATTGAAGCAGGTTATGTGTTGTTTATATTGCTACTGATAATGAATGTATATTTTTCTAAAGCTGAGTTTATCTCTCCTTTCTGGTAATCAGGTCTAAAGTACTGGCCACCTGTTTAGCATTCTCTGTAGTTTACGAAACATGTGAGCTTAGGGTGGCTTATTTTTAAATAACTTTATATATACCCCTAGACAAGGTATTCTTGCCCCACTTACCTCACGTTAACTTCGTAACAGTGGTACTGTGTTTGTCAGGAGAAATATGAAACTTTATCCTGATGCGACCATCAATAGTATGATGACTCAGTAAAGTTTTTGGTAATTTAACCTAGGTCTTCTGCTGGTGGAAACCTGGTATATAAAACTGACAACATCCCCATTCAAGGCAGGTGAAATTGCAGAGCTAGAGAATGTACAGAGAACCTTTACTGCACGTATAAGTTCCATCAAACACCTTAACTACTGGGAGCGCCTGGAAGCACTTGACTTGTACTCACTGGAGCGCAGGCGAGAGAGATATATCATAATGTACACCTGGAAGATTCTGGAAGGACTGGTCCCTAATATGCACACAGCAATCACTCCATAAGAAAGCAAAAGACTTGGCAGGCGATGCAACATACCCCCAGTGAAAAGTAGGGGCGTCACTAAGAGAAAACACAATAAGTGTCCCGGGCCCAAGACTGTTCAACAGCCTCCCACCAGCAATAAGGGGCATTACGGGAAGACCCCTGGTTGTCTTAAGAGGGAGCTGGACAGATACCTAAAGACGGTGCCGGATCAGCCGGGCTGTGGTTCGTGCGTTGGATTACGTGCGGCCAGCAGTAACAGCCTCGTTGATCAGGCCCTGATCCACCGGGAGGCCTGGTCGTGGACCGGGCCGGGGGGACGTTGATCCCCGGAATACCCTCCAGGTAGACCAGTGGTAAGAGACATTTTCCTAGGTCTGCAAAGGTCATCTAGGAATCTACTTACAGTTATAGAAGACTCAGTAACCACCACTGTATATATAATTTTTTTGAAAGCATGATTTAACATCATAGTGTTAGGATAATGATCTGGATTATACACAGATAACCTGCACACAGAACATTGTGGAAGATCCTGCTGCTACCAGTTACGCTTCCATCAGGTACGTAAGCATTAAAATATGTTATTAGTTGACTTTTAAAGCTAGATTTACTCCCAATACAGGTACCCCAGCACAGGTACCCCAGTACAGGCACCCCAGTATATGTAGGTTCGCGAGGCAGACCCCGGCCCGGGTCTTCTCCACGTGGAGGACCGGCGAGGGTACCTCGGTTTTGAGGCTCTGAGTTAAAAAACCTAAGACCTGAGATCCGTGACGGGAGACATTTTACCCTGGAGACGATAAGAGAGTTCCGCAATGTGTCTTCAGTACTGTCAGCAGTGCTCCACCGAATCAGTCATGTGAGTTACAGCTGATTATCATCCGTCCTGGCTATTTTAATGCACAGATTGTCACTTCCTTTGAACTTATATTATCCTTACCTAGGATAAAAAATAAAACCCAGAACGTCTAGACAAATATCAGTGTGAGGAAGAGAGTCATCACAGCCTGGCATGTGGTGGAGACGAGTCCATTAACTCATGGACTACCAACCGTCATAGGAACATGACAGCGGCGCCTCTGCCATCGCTCACTCACCTTTCTTACTTCCGTTATTTAGGATTCCACCACGAGAAACATTTCCTGGCTGGTGGTGTGTCGAGCGTGGGAACACACGCCCAGGACGCCAGGGAAGGAGCCGCGGGAACACACTGCTGACCAAAATACTCTCAGACGTTTGCAAGGTTTTGGTCAGCAGCGTCGGAAGTAAACAACCTCAGTGTTAATTGTACGTGATTTGCTGTGAGCTGCAAGTCAGAGAATTATTATTATTATTATTATTATTATTATTATATATATATATATATATATATATATATATATATATATATATATATATATATATATATATATATATATATATATATATATATATATATATTATATACATATACACTGGATATATAAGATTAGCAATTAAAATTCCCCGTGGGAAGAGAACCAAGGCTGTGACGAATACCATCCTCAAAGGATATCAGATTTCTTTATTGACGTTGTTTCGGATGTTACTTCGTCCATCATCGGAATCTAAAAATATATTACAGTAATTATAAAACACAGTTTCTAGGTTAATTAGTTAGCCACGAACAAAAATATGAGAACTTAAGTCTGCTGTAAGACATATGCTGTTTAGATGATCTTGAGTTACTTAATTCATGCTGGAGATAGAATTTTAAACGATGCACGTAGGAAACTGAAGCTTGTTTCGGTCCGACTTGAATCATTAACTAGACACACAAAAACGCGAAGGGAAGGGAGCCAGCTAATTGTCCAAGTTGGACCGAAACGTCGCCATAAGTTTCGGTCTCCTACGTGCGGGTTATTTGTGTATTGTTCCAATCATGGTATTGTGCCTTATTATTCTTCTGTAAAGATGATATACGTCACAGTCTTCTTCATGCTTTTAATACTGAAAATTCGTTTCCCAAGTGGAACCTCAATTGCTAAATTGACAAGTCTGGTAATTGTGGTATTGACAAGTGTGGTAACGTGGTAGAACACTGCATACCTTGTTCCAAGGTTCGTAGATTCCAGTCTCCTTCGGCCTGAGATTAGTGTTTGTGAATATATATATATATATATATAAATATATATATATATATATTATATATATATATATATATATATATATATATATATATATATATATATATATATATATATATATAAATTTTCTCTTGTATATTTAAAGATATTTCTTTTCATTTATATTAATATAAAATTAATGAGTTTGTACCCAAAGAACCTTAGAAAACTTACCTATCTTATTATAACAAACGCAGTTTAATTTTACCTAATCCAACTAAATATATTTTATTTAAGTTTACAATAATTTAATAATAAAAAAACACAATGGGATATATTTTGTTTTTCGTTAGATTCAGAAATTACTGCAAACACAAATTTTCGTTTGCCTTACTGGGCATGAAGTGTGTTACTATTTAAGCCAAAATCCTAGCCTAATGAATGCTTTCTAGCTACAGAGTGGGAGGGTGGGAAGTGCTATTATCGTAAACAAGCTAGATAATGCTTTAATACATTGGTCTACTAGAATTAATGTATGTCTCCACCTTACAAAGAGAAGGTAGAATGTGTGAAGGTAGAAATGTGCAGAGATTAAAAGTGAGCAAGAGGTAGGTGTTTGCGAAGTGAGACGTTAGTAGGGATGGGGGGTTAGCACAAGGAACATTGAAATTGAAGTTGGCGCAGTAGGTTAGTTGTAGTTAAAAAGTCAAAGAGAGAGAGTCTGCGTCAACGGTGGGGCTTTCAGTGAGGAGGTCAGCAAGAGTGAGTGTCCTGGTCTCTTAGACGTCTATCGTGGGTCCTGCGTGAGCTCTGATAGCCAGCCAGATGCAGGAACAACGTTACATGCAGTGAGGTCGGGTATATTGTGATTAAATCAGGTGCAGTGAGAAGATCAGGTATAGTGATTAAATCAGGTGCAGTGAGAATGTCAGGTATAGTGATTAAATCAGGTGCAGTGAGAAGGTCAGGTATAGTGATTAAATCAGGTGCAGTGAGAAGATCAGGTATAGTGATTAAATCAGGTGCAGCGAGAAGGTCAAGTGCAGTAACAAGGTCAGGTGCAGGAAGATCAGTTGCACGAGCAAGATCAGTGTAGCAGAAAAATCGGTTACAGGATCAAGGTCAGGTATAGGAACAGGGCCAGGTACAGAAAAAAATTGACTTCAGGTTTCAACTGGCCTTATAAGTTATCAGAACCAGCTAGTTAAGCAATCACAGATGACTCAAATTTTTTTTTTTCACTCTTTTTGCCATCATTTCGCACCACATACAAACAACTTCCCAGTTAATATTATGGTTATACTTCCCAACATGCTGGAAAAGCTGTTGCACTGGTTACATTTGGAATAGACAAGACCCCAGGACTCATAGGAATCCAATAAAACCTCCAAGAATTTGCATTTTGTGCCTTATTCCGACATATCGTACAGACAGTTTGTGTTCAGTTCCTCTTGTCTACCTCCAGTCAACTCTCGGTGGGACATCGACCCCGCAGGTCCTGTCCCGGTCAAATACAAAGGTTACTGAAGACGGAGCCAACAGAAGCAGTAGAGAGGTGAAGATTATATGATCAGCCCGACAACCTTGAAGATCAGTTAGGCATAATGTACTCTCTACTAGGTCATTAAGGGACGGAGTACTATATGCCTCACCTTCCAATGATGATTAAGGCAGATGATACGACATTACGAGAATGCTGTGGTGGTCACTCTCCCACGAATAAATTTTCCTGAAGATAGCAGGTGTAATGGAGTGTAATGGGAGCAAGTGGGAGAGGAGAGGAAGGGACCAATCGTGGGATAGGGCCAGGAGAGGTGACCACCACAGTCAGGTAAGTGTTGACTTCCTCTCCTGCGTAACAGGTGACGAGCGAACCGGAAACCCAAACTACCCCCTTCCATCTCTCTCTCTCTCTATTTCTCTCTCCCTCTCACTCTCACTCTCTCTCTCTCTCTCTCTCTCTCTCTCTCTCTCTCTCTCTCTTTCTTTCTCTCTCCACTCTCTCATCTCTCTCTCTCTCTCTCTCTCTCTCTCTTCTTCTCTTCTCTCTTCTCTCTTCTCTCATCTAACCAAATTATTACTTATTACTTATTTCAGCTCTTTCAAAATGTTAATATAAACGAAATTATTATATTTTCACATGTGATGTGGAACTCTCCCTAGAGTTTGTTTACATCGTTCACTTTAAAAAGTATCCCAATTTGTTTCTCGGAAATACTGTCTTAGATCACTACACATTCCTTTCCTATAATCTAGTTAATAATGTTCACACTGTTTATATCTTCACCAAGACATAGCTTGCAACATTCATTTTATCTTATAGAACATGATCACGTCTAGAAACTGTGTTGGTTCAGATGTTATAGCGGCTTTCCTTTTTTTTTCTAGTAAATACTTGTACTAGTATTGATGACCTGAGTAATTTTTTTTTTTTTGATGGAAATGTGCAGAGAAGGATGACGAAGTTGATCCTATGTATCAGAAATGTTGTCTACGAGGATAGACTAAAGACGCTGAGCTTACACACTTACACTCTCGGGAAAGTTGTAGAATTGTAGGGACAAGATTGAAGTGTACAAAAAAATGGAAAACCAAAGAGGATACGAATAACGTGTTAAAAGTATCTAACCAAGACAGAAGTTGTAGCAATAGATTCAAGTTGGACCAATTTAAAGTCAGTAAGGATATTGGAAAAAAACTGATTTGGTAATAGAGTTGTAGATGAGGTAGCGTCACTGGGGCCAAGACTTTTGGTAGAGCCCTAGATTATGGCTCCATATGAGTTAGGCCTGCCTAGCATGGGGCGATAGGCCTACTGTGGATATCCTTCATTCTTGTGGTTTTATGTGTTGATGCATCATGAAAAATCCCTCATCATATTAATTAATTTGACTAACCATGTATTTCCCACTCGAGACTTACAATCAAACAGTCAATTTCTTAAAAAAATATAGAATCCACGAAGATAATTACGTTGACTTTCACGTGTGAGGAGGAACTGTTTCAGAAAACCACCATGGATTTAAGGAAGGTAACTCCTCACGAACATACTGGAGCTAATGTGACACAGCATCAAAGAACAAGGAAGACAAATATGTGTGCGTGTGGGAGTCCCCTCAGACACACCCATGTATACTCATGCTTCGACAGATATTCGATCGCAGGCATAATGCCAGACTGAGTTGTTTACTTCTGTTGAAGAGTAATAATTCATTTACTGCTGGCGCGGAAAACAAATGGTAGCGATAACGAAGATTAAACATAAGCGAAGCATAATAGTATTTCATTAATGGAAATTTCTCTGTTACGAAAACATTTATAAACAAAAACTAAACTGTGAAAGAAATATTAAACATGAACGTGTGAAAGAAGGTCTGAAAAACGGAAGGGAGAGAACATGATACATGCAAAAAAGCGAACAAAAACTGGGTCGAAGTTTATGTATGAAATATAATACTGACAGAGGGTGCTGCAGGGAGCAAGAGGACCTCGTGGGAAGACTGCCACAACCGGGAAAACATTGTTGCTTCGTTAAAAGATGGCAGGAACTGCTAGTTGAGATGAGGAGGATGCTGGTAGCTTCAGCAGCACAGCCTGCAACGGCAGACTGTGAGGAAGTCAACAGGGAACGTCCTGAACTTGTCTTCTGGTGTTGGCTAACTTCTTCGTTAAAAGATGGCAGGAAACGCTAGTTAAGATGAAGAAGGAGGTGGTAACTTCCCTGCAGAGTGCCAGCAACAGCAGGCTGTGAAGGAGACAGCGGGGTATAAATTAAAGCTGTCTACATCCTTAAATACCTCGTTCCATAACGTTTATGCTATTAAAGGGGAAAAAATACAGTATGATACGTTTCAGTGACTTACTGTTGACATTAACACGAATAAAAAGATATGGATGTATTTGTGTGTATGTGTGTGTGGTGTGTGTGTGTGTTGTTGTGGTGGTGTGTTGTGTGTGGTGTGTGTGGTGTCAGACTTAGAGGCACGAACCTGACCCGGGAGGGATGGGAAATACATAAAAAACAATGCTGGGTCGAGGACTGGAGTTCTACCACTGTCGCAAAAACTCGGAGACGAAAGAAGCTGAGGGTTCATACTTCATCACTACCCCGTCTGAAATAAACGTGGTCCCACGTACACCACACACACACACACACACACACACACACACACACACACACACACACACACCACCACACACACACACACACAACACACACACACACACACACACACACACCACACACGTGAAGAAACTAGAGAAAGTGCAAAGGTTTGCAACAAGACTAGTCCCAGAGCTAAGAGTATGTCCTACGAGGAGAGGTTAAGGAAATCAACCTGACGACACTGGAGGACAGGAGAGATAGGGGGGACATGATAACGACATACAAAATACTGAGAGGAATTGACAAGGTGGACAAAGACAGGATGTTCCAGAGATTGGACACAGTAACAAGGGGACACAGTTGGAAGCTGAAGACACAGATGAATCACAGGGATGTTAGGAAGTATTTCTTCAGCCACAGAGTAGTCAGTAAGTGGAATAGTTTGGGAAGCGATGTAGTGGAGGCAGGATCCATACATAGCTTTAAGCAGAGGTATGATAAAGCTCACGGCTCAGGGAGAGTGACCTAGTAGCGATCAGTGAAGAGGCGGGGCCAGGAGCTCGGACTCGACCCCCGCAACCTCAACTAGGTGAGTACAACTAGGTGAGTACACACACACACACACACACACACACATACACACACACACACACACACACACACAACACAACACACACACACACACACACATACATTCCCTCCGCATCATCGTACATAATTCCACAACATTGCATTGCAAGCGAATAGTCTGGTTGTCTATTTAAAAGTTATTTTCTATGTGCAATATGAAGTTTGATCAACGAGTTCAGTGAGTGTATGAGTGAGTGTATGAGTGAGTGTATCAGTGAGTGTATCACCGAGTGTATGAGTGTGTGAGTGAGTGTATGAGTGAGTGTATCAGTGAGTGTATTAGTGAGTATATCAGTGAGTGTATCAGTGAGTGCATTACTGAGTGTATGAGTGAGTGTATCAGTGAGTGTATCACCGAGTATATGAGTGTATGAGTGAGTGTGTGAGTGAGTGTATGAGTGAGTGTATGAGTGAGTGTATCAGTGATGTATCAGTGACTGTAGAGTAGTGAGTATATTAGTGACTGTATTCAGTGAGTGATATGAGTGTATGGTGTGTGATATCAGTGAGGATCAGTGATTGTATCAGTGAGCGTATCAGTGATGTGAATCAGTGAGTGTATTGAGTGAGTGTATGAGTGAGTATATCAGTGACTGTATCAGTGACTGTGAGTATCAGTGAGTGTATTAGTGACTGTGAGTGTCAGTGAGTGTATCAGTGAGTGTATCGTGACGTGTATCAGTGAGAGTATCAGTGACGTTCATGACTATCATTTAGATCTCTGAAGTATCAGATGTATCATAATTAATACTTATCATATGTATATGAGTATAGTATATTATGATAATAATAAGTGATTATCATGAGTAATATATGATGTAAGTGTGTAAGTAAAGGCAACGTAATTGTATCTATTATCAATAATGATGTATACTAATAATAATTAATCATACATTACTAATGTAATGATGTGTTAATCATATAAATCAGTGAGTTAATAGAGTGTATCATGATGATAATGAGATAATAATATCCCTAATATCTCTAAATATGCCGATAAGTAAATAAAAATAATACTTAATAATAATAATAATAATAATAATAATAATAATAATAATGATAAAAATAATAATAACAGCAACGTCAATAATAATGATAATAACAATAAAATATAATAATAATAATAATAATAATAATAATAATAATAATAATAATAATAATAATAATAATAATAATAATAATATCTACTGTCAGCTGGTTGGAGAAGGTCAGACTACGGACGTTACACTTGCTCTATCATTGCTTTTCAGGAATTAATTTGGTTCTCACATTCCAGCAGGTTAAGATAAGGCTGTTATGGTAGTTTGTCGATGTGGGACTAAGTCTTCAAGTATAGTGTCTTTCGTGTACAGTGTATATTATAAAGCAACTCTTTCTCTCTTCTTCGTCTAAGAGAGCACATTCCAAGTGCTTTCAGAGAGGCTCTCAGTATTGTCTCTCTCTGGGAAATAAACAATGTCTGTATCAGCGCTGTTATCGCTTCAGTTGTGGCATGAATGGTGATGTGAGCACAGAACAATATCATAGACGTGAGAGCACAGAACAATATCATAGACGTGAGAGCACAGAACAATATCATAGACGTGAGAGCACATGTTACTGCTATCTTCAGGTGCATCTAGATCAAACAATAGCATATTATAGACTCTATATGCTGTTAAGCTATACAGTAGAGGACATTACCAACTTAACTATCCATTGGACTGTACATCAACATCTTCTATAGCTTCCTCACCAATGTTTGGGTTATTTCTGACGCTTAGGTGAATTTTAGTATTTTTAACTGTGATATCACGCACACAGACCTTTGATTAAGTTAATTAATGAAGACTTTTTATAATGCAGTGCTTCATCAAACTGTCAACAAAGATTGATAAAATTAGTAGAAGCAACAACCAACGTTTTAGTCTGCAGAATGGAAGAACAACGCGTGTTTAAGACACAGCAATAAGTGTACACTGAGCTGAAGTAAACAGCGATATATATGTACACTCAGTTGAAGCTAAGAGTGACATACGCAGTGTAATATAAGCTCGGTGACGTCTCAACATCAAGACTGTTCTTGTTCTCGTGCAGCCCCAACACATTTGATTCACTAGTCGTGCCTGCCAACGACGGGCCAACTCCCAGAAAAAAAAAAAAAAGACACGTATTTTCTCAATGTTGCCGCTCTCGTCTACCTAATTAAAAAGAAAGAGAAACCAGTATTTTTTTGTACAAATAAATTTAAATCTAGTATAATGGTTCTGAATGCACCAGACCTGTGTGACGGCTTGAGATATATGTACATATTACACACACACACACACACACACACACACACACACACACACACACATAACAATAGACTACCGTAAAACATTTCTGATAGGTGCATTTTGTGTGAAATCAATGATATTATGTGAACTTAGAACAATCAAGAAAAAAAACTCTTACGTTTTTAAAACCAGTAAAAAAAAAAATGGATTTTGTGAATTGGTTAAAAACTAAAAAAAAAAATAGCGTTATCTTACTTTAAATTCATTCCCAGGTAGGACTTAACATGTACAGGACCAGTATAAAACATGTGGTAAGCAATACCAGCTACCAGTTTCAATGCTTTGTAAGGGAGAAGGCGGTTATTAACTTAATTTAGTGTGTAGAGTATTCCTTGCACAGAGAATGGACAGGGCAGAATACGGCACTACACTGAAGATCCTTAAACACCAACAATAATAAAAATGTGAGGAATGAGACACTTGTGCAGTATTTGGGAAACTTTACTGAGGAAACGTTTCGCCAGCCAGTGGCTTCTTGAGTCCAATACAGAAAATAACGGTGAAAGATGAGAAGTTTGAGGTAATCAATCCCTCAGCTGGAGTCGATATGTTCAGTCCCTCAGTATCAAGATTGACGGACTAAACACATCGATTCCACGGTGAGGGACTAATTACCTCAATCTCCTCTTCATCTTCCATCGCTCATCCCCGTATTGGAAGCCACCGGCTGGCGACACGCTTCCTCAATTAATATTGCCCAAGTGTCTCATTCCTCAACTCGCCGATTTTCTGAACCATTAACATCACACAATGACAACAACAGCTGCACCAGTGGAGACCATGACGTTATTACACAGCTCTTCCGTTTATCATCAATCATCAATATAGTCAATAATTATACAAATACAGTTAGGATACTAAATGACTGATGAAGGCATGAGAAAGGTGAAGTCAGGAGATACTTGTCCTGTTTCCTGACAAACCTCACCCAACCTATCATATCAGCCGCAACCTTCACTATACTCCTCTAAGCACTCAGTTTTCTTAGATACCGTCAAAGTTTCATGCTTAATTTCCTTCTTGGCACCTCTAGCACATCTAATGCTCCTCTTGGGTGCCATGGTTAATATCCAGAGATTGAGACAGGAGGAATAACATCTCCAAAACTGACTGAATCAAAACAACTTCAGCATGGGTGTTGTTTACATAATAGGGTGATACAAGGCCTTCCCATAAAAATAACGAACTTGCCCATAAGGTAACCATAGTGCAGAGGGAAGGGGAAACATTGTATCCCAAGGAAAGTGGCGGACAATTGATGTATTATTTCCTATTCAAATAGGAACTAGCAGATCAAGGGTGCCTCATAACGAAATGTGTAAATTCAGGCATATTTATGGAGACAGTAACAAGATGTAAGTATCACTAGAAGTACTGTTTCTATGGTGATGTTAATGACATAATAATGATGATAATAATAATAACTCTATTTACTATAAGTACATGTACAAGGTATTCAAGCCTAGCTGACATCAATGACATACTACTATATAGAAAGCCGCTTGTTATGCAGAACATTTCGGGCAAATTAGTCAGTTTTGTCCCAGGATGCGACCCACACCAGTCGACTAACACCCAGGTTCCCATTTTACAGATGGATGAACATAGACAACCGGTGTAAGAAACACGTTTAATGTTTCCACCCCTTCGCTAGGAATCGAACCCGGACCCTCACTGTGTGAAGCGAGAGCTTTTGTCACCAGGCCACGGGGTACCGTGGACAAAGACAGGGCCATACACTGGAACATTATATCTTCAAGTGTTCAAACATCCAGCCTTCCAGAGACACTTCCTTGCAAACCCTACAGTACATGATAAAATATTTCAGTGCTAATGATATCTGAAAGCTTGAGAGTATAACCACGTTTTGGGTCTACTAGATAAATGAATCATTCTTAAAGAGTCTGCAACCCTATTACGACTAACATTTAAGTAGTAATAAGATACTTAAATGTTTTTGAGACTTAGTCCACATTGCAATGTGTTCGTTAGTTACACGAAGAAACTGTAATATATGAAATGACTGTAATATATTTGTGTGTGTGTGATGGAACAATACCCAGTCGCATACAGTCAAAACCCATTGTGACCTCTGTAATTCTGTTTTTTTTTTTTTTTTTTTTTTTTGCGCTGCTGCTGACGGGATGAGCTGCGGGTGCGCAATAAACTAGCAACTCAGGCGACACAATAAATAACCACGGAGAGCTCTAATGCAAAGTATTATATAACATGGTTCATTTTTCCTCCTCTTTGCAACTTGCTGCCTCATATAATACTACTTTCCTCGTGCAATGTGATAATGGAAAACAAAATTTAATTAGTGTTTTACTGATGTTCTTGTGTTGCACGAGAGTCAGATGGCAACTCTATAATTCAAGAAACACTTTACAATATCCCTGTTTCATTTATGTTTTCAAATTTCGGCTGTGCCCTCGTGTTCCTGTTTCCCGCCTCTCAAGCAATCTCCTTGTCTACCCTATCAATTCTTTTAAGTATTTTATACGTTGTTATTATATCATCCCTAGTACTTCTTTCCTCTAATCTTACCTTAGAACATACCCTTTGACCCCAGGACCAGTCTCCTTGCAGATCTCTGCACGTTTTCAATTGCTTGACATGCTTGGTAATCCACAGAACCGTATCATCCTTTGCGGATGATACTAGGATCTGCATGAGGCTGTCATCTGCTAAGGACGTCTTTAACCTCCAAGAAGATATAAACAAAGTTTTCCAGTGGGCAACGGTAAACAATATGATGTTCAATGAGGACAAATTCCAACTACTTCGTTATGGAAAACTGGAGGAGATAATAACTAGAACAGAGTATACTACAGACTCTGGCCATACAATAGAGCGGAAAAATAATGTAAGGGACCTGGGAGTAGTAATGCCTGAGGATCTCACTTTCAAGGATAACAACAGTGCCACGATCACAAGTGCAAAGAAAATGATAGGATGGATAATGAGAACGTTCAAAACAGAGATGCCAGGCCAGTGATGATCCTGTTCAAATCACTTGTTCTCTCTAGGCTGGAATACTGCTGTACATTAACATCTCCGTTCAAAGCAGGTGAAATCGCAGATCTAGAGAGTGTACAGAGATCCTTTACTGCACGTATAAGTTCTGTCAAGCACCTGAACTACTGGGAACGCTTGGAAGCACTTGACTTGTAATCGTTAGAACGCAGGAGGGAGAGATATATCATAATCTACACTTAGAAAATCCTAGAAGGAATGGTCCCGAATCTGCACACAGAAATCACTTCCTACGAAAGTAAAAGACTGGGCAGGCGATGCAAAATACCCCCAATTAAAAGTAGGGGCGCCATTGGTACACTAAGAGAAAACACCATAAGTGTCCGGGGCCCAAGACTGTTCAACAGCCTCCCACGAGGGAGCTGACTAAAGTCAGCTCCCTCTTGAAGGCAGCCAGGGGCTGGACATAATCCAACGTACGAACCACAGCCCGGCTGATCCGGTACTGACTAAAGTCAGTACCGGATCAGCCGGGCTGTGGTTCGTACGTTGGACTATGTCCGGCCAACAGTAACAGCCTGGTTGATTAGGCCCTGATCCACCGGGAGGCCTGGTCGTAGACCGGGCCGCGGGGGCGTTGATCCCCCAAATAACCTCCAGGTAGACTCCAGGTAGGTAGGTATGGTGTGGGTTCCATTCTGGTGCTGCTTATTCCATTATGGGTCTGGTCGTGAATGCCTCCTTGCTTATATTTCCGAAAGCTAATATTTAATCTGTCAGACGCGCATTTGCTGTAGCAATTATTCGGGAGATGTGAGCTCAAGGCAATATGCTAGATACTATGTTCACCCCAAGATCTTTCCCTTTGTGAATAGTGTGCAGCCTTTGCTCCCGAGCCTGTACTCCGTCTGCGGCATTCTTTGCCCACCTCTACTCTCCATAACTTTATATTTGTTGGGGTTCATTTCCTGTAACCACTTCTCAGACGAGGCCTGCAGTCTGCAGTCTATCCAAATCTATCTGTAGTCTTTCCTGGTCCTCACCGGTTTGTATTCTCCTTTTTAGTTTCATATCTATCCCATACATCATGTCATACACTAACGAGTATATAAGAAATAGTAGCGGTCCTAGTACTGGACCCTGTGGAACCCCACTCGTCACTCAATAACTCGTTATTTCCTTCCAGTTAAGCTTTCCTTGATCTATTGTGGTTCCTTTCCTGTTATTCCTACCTTCTCCTCTAGCTTTCATCCCTGTTTCTTATGCGGTAGTGTGTCAAAACCTTCTTACAGTTTCAAAATATGCAGTCTATCCCTCCCCCTTTCTCTCTCTCTCTCTTGCCTCATTTCTGTTACCTTGTACTATACTAGTAAATCTGTGGTTAAAGTCACCCATGTTCAGCAGTCTTGCGCTTCTCATGTGGGTTCTTCTGGCTATCTTTTGCGATTGTATCCATCATCTCTCTGTTGTTGGTGTCATATACTTCTATTTCCACCTTGGAGTGTGTCTTGAGTGTGCCTAATATGTAGTCCTCTGCTTTCTTCTCTGTTTATTCCCCTCGTCTCCTTAAAACTCCACCAGTTTTTAATTAGCAATGCTACTCCACCTCCTCGGTTAACTCTGTCTTTCATTCATAAGCTGACACCCAGCTGGAAAGATCTCATCGGTTACTGACCTAAAGTCAGCACCCGATAAGCCAGGCTGTGGTTCGTAAGTTGGACTACGTGCGGCCAGCTGTAACAGGCTGGTTGAGCAGGCCCTGATCACCAGGAGGCCTGGTCAGGGACTGGGCCTCGGGGGCATTGACCCCGGAACATCCTCCAGGTAGACTTCAAGTAGAGTGACTGCTTTAGTCCTGACGAAGTCATACAAATTGTATCACAATATCAGCTCCACCGAAGTTCCTCTCCTTTCCCTTCAGTCGCATAGAGACATGTTGACCATGATGACAGGGTCAGTATGGGGGGTTTCCCCGTTGGCAGGGTAATCGTGGCTCCATCTTTAAGATGTCACTGTTATCAAGGCCCGTCCACACGGTGTCAGTGTCAACATGGCCCTATACACACAATGTCAGTGTCATCATGACCCTGTCTACACTGTGTCAGGGCCATCATCGCCCTGTCCACACGATATGTCAGCATGGCCCCGTCCACACGGTGTCAGTGTCAGCATGGCCCCGTCCACACGGTGTCAGTGTCAGCATTGCCCCGTCCCCACGGTATAAGGGATCATTCATCACCAGAGGCAGCCACCAGCACCACTCTTTGTGCCGCCTTCACCCGTGGGTAATGGTGACAGACAACACACCCACTTAACCCCTGCAGCCCCACACAATACTCCTGGGCTACTGCACCGTCCCCCACCCCTGAAGGCCTGCCCTTCCCCAAGCACTGTATGTCTCGAGCAGGTTTAGCTCTTCCTCATGAATGCAATAATAATAATAATAATAATAATAATAATAATAATAATAATAATAATAATAATAATAATAATAATAATAATAATAATAACAACAACAACAACCATCCCCGCACCAGCCTTCCGCTAGTCTCCCCTTCCCATCCCCCTCTCCCTCTCTGGGCCCCCATTCCCCTTCCTACCATTTCTCCCCATTTCCTCTAATTCTCCTTCTCTTCTTCCCCTAACAGGGCCCAGCCCCCACATTAGGGTGTGGGCGAAGGTTAAGTGAGATAAATGTGTAAGACGCACCCCGGAAATGAATGGAAATAAAGAGTAATCAAAACAGTAATTTAAAACAAGGAGTGCTAAGCGATTGAGTCAATTTCCGGTTGAAAATGTTTTACATTGACTTTCAGAGACGTGAGAGAAACGTTGCAGCACCTCAAGTGTGTGCTTTCACAGAGAGACAGAGAGATAACGTCTCAACGAGATGCTTTGCTCTCAGATTTAATACTGATGAAGTAGGAAACGTGCGCTCTCAGAAACAGAACCGATAAACTAGCTAACTTGTTCTCTCAAAACGAGAACTTATGAAATACCTCTCACGTGTTCTCAAAGACAGAACTGCAGAACCACCTGCAGTGTGCTCTCAGAGAGTACATTACAACTCTGACAAGCTCCCTGACACTTCACAGAGGTGGTGTGGGTGGAAGGTGAGGTTGCATTTCTGCAGGTGATGGGCTCTTCATTCCAAAAGCGGGAGTTATCCAACCCCTTCGTTTCGATCACAACTGATCCGCGAATTAAAATCAAAATGAAGAAAAGAGAGGTGCAGAACGAGCTTCATTTTTTTTTACCACCACAACGTTTCGCTCTGCGTAGAGCTTTATCACGTCTTGACAGAGAGAAAAGTTATCGCAAATAATTTTAGCCATCACCAACTGCAGACGGAGGACCGAGCCTCCACTGCTTCTTTCCCTGAATAGTCAAAACTGGTCTCGTACTTTATTAAATACAAAAAATAGTTATGCAGCGATATTTCGCTAACCTGAAAATACAACAAGGCTTCCCCGTTACTTTCAGAACGCCAGCTGATCCATCTGCTCATGCTGTCATCTAATAAAAGTCATTGTTAACATCTCATGGAATAAAATCAACGCAGGCTGTTACTAGGAATCAGCAACACCTGCTGATATAGGTCAAACTAAATGAAAAGATTATCAAGAGAATTACTGTTAATACCTTGCATCACTGCCTACATTGATTTATTATTATTATTATTATTATTATTATTATTATTATTATTATTATTATTATTGTTGTTGTTGCTGTTGTTGTTGTTGTTGTTGTTGTTGCTGTTGTCATTGTTGTTGTTGTTGTTATTATTATTATTATTATTATTATTATTATTATTATTATTTATTATTATTATTATTATTATTTTTTATTTTTCAGATACATTTCAACACAGCTGAATACATTCACAGTGTAGTCACACTGCCAGTGTTCACCACAAGTGTTCCAAGAGACCAGAGACTAGCTTTACTGTGCACCACAGACGCCTTCATTCAATTCCAGGGAAGTTTTCAAGGGTTCGAACCCTTAGTCGACCTGTTATTCTCGTGGACATTTTCTAAATAACCAAGGAATTAACAGAGTCTGAGACAGGTGCAGTATTTTCACCTCTGCCTGTGTTCTTCTGGGGATTAACCGAAAACTCACCGGTTCTGAGTTCCAATAGCCAGTGAAGTGACACAGTCAGAACAGAAACCACTGTTGGTATTTTATACCATATTGAGCATAGAGAACTTTGGTATCAATTTTAAACTTTATCACAGACAGAGTCAGACATAAAACAATTTTCAGCTTACAGTTCAGGTGGTTCATAACTCCCATACAGTTCTCATTCCTATTTATCCCCACGTTTCCCATGTATTCTAATAGACTTAAAGAAAAAGTTTAGTCCCCAAGCAAAAATGTATTAATAAAATGCTCATTCTACCTTTCTATTTTTGTTTTTCAACTTGAAGTTATTTTGTCCTTTTCATGCCAACTAAATTTCAACTTCCTCTCGTCACATCCTTGCTGCAGTACTCAAAAAGGCATGCCTCTCACGCATGCAAAATTGTCGGCACCACTAAACTCTGATACATTCCTTGTTTAGCATTAATTCATAACTTTCCGTAGATGTTTCAGCACTCCTGCTATTTTTTTCTCTTGTTCTGTCACTGATCTGCAGATACATTCACTAGTATATATATATAAATATATTCACCTCTTTCTTTCTGTATGCTTTCATCATTACCTCTAACCTTTCTTCTCATATATTTCTATTTATTTTTACCATCTTATTGTCCTTTTTGGATTCATTATAAACTTCTTTTTGACGTATCCTTTTAAACTCCTTCACCAACTTCCGGAGATTGTTTTACGAATCTCCAAACAGTACCACGTCACCAGAAACAGAAAATGAAACAATTCACGCATTGTACCAGATTCAGTATATTTTTTTTTTATAAATTAGACACATGTGCAACTCTTGGGTATCTTTAAAGATACCCAAGAGTTGCACATGTGTCTAATTTATCAACATGTCGGTTCTCTGAACCATTCATCTACGAATATTTTTTTTTATTTGGAATCACACCTCTCCCTGACACAAGAAATCATTCCTCACTACCACGTCTGTAAACAAATTAACAATATTGGTGACTTCACACATCCTTGTTTAAGATCAACTTTGACCTGAAGACGCACTCCTTCTCTTTCAGCTAGAACCTGTTCAGGTCAGGGTCTCAATACAGCTTCCAACATGCGTGTAACGGGACCTGATGCATCTTCCTTTTTTGACTCACGAGTCCTGATGGAGGCCACAACCACGCTGGTGTGGGATTCGTTTGTAAAAACCTGCATTTGTAGTCACAGTGGTGGCTCATACTAACCTTCCCATGTATATAGAAATATACCTAGTTTTATCAAACTTAGAGCCAGCTGACCGAGTTGTTAAACGCACTGGCCATAGGTTCAAATCCCCACCCGTTCCCTGGTTCCTTCCTTTCTCGTCGATAAATATCTTACGAGGTTCATATTGTAATTTTTTAATAGTTCTTTCAAGGTTACTAAAACTAATTTATTTTCAAGGTAGGTTCTTCTAGATTCCAGTAGGTTAGATTAGGCTAGGCTGTAATAGGGCTGGGTCATATAAAATTATAAAGACGTATATTTACCAGAGTTATGCAGATCTAATACAATTGCCGTAAACCGTCTGGCAACGAGGT
This sequence comes from Cherax quadricarinatus, assembly GCF_026875155.1. Classification (NCBI taxonomy): domain Eukaryota; kingdom Metazoa; phylum Arthropoda; class Malacostraca; order Decapoda; family Parastacidae; genus Cherax; species Cherax quadricarinatus. The sequence continues at coordinate 59,748,123 of NC_069403.1, forward strand.
GGCCGAAAATAATCACGAAACCTTTAATCTGCATGATTATCATACGTGATGCACAAACTGGATTCTGGTGATACAGATGCATCCCAGCAATGTCAACTCTCTTCTGAGATTTGATGAACTTTACGCTTAGTGTGGTAATTAAAATATTGGTGGAGGTCACGAACCTCTGCTTCAGATTCAGTTTTCGATGTCCCTTCTGGAATCCTATATAAACACCTGGGATGATCAGCAGTGTAAAGTACTGACACAGTAGTCATGAAACACAAATGCAGTTCTAGGGAATCCTTTGCTGACGACGTTTCGCCCACGCTGTGGACTTTATCAAGTCAGAATCATCAAGACTACAGTATTGAACGCTGGCTTACAGGCTCAGGGACTGATTATCTCATCTTCTACTGTCTTCGTACATCATCTCTGTATGGAACTTTAAAAGCCACTGCTTTACGAAACATCTTCCAATAAAGATGTACAGGTGTTGCGCAAGTTTCTAAGGGAGGGGTCCAAATCATATGTAGCATCTTGCCTAGAAGGGGAGTAGGAAATGAATGGATGTCTAGGGCACCTGGTGTAAATTGCTGGCTAGACAGATACTGCAAGGAACTTGCAATCCCATTCATTGACAACTGGGACAACTTTTATGGCAAACATGATATGTATGCAAGGGATGGGGTACATCTCTCTGGAGCAGGGGTGGTAGCATTTACCAACTCGATCGAGAGAGCCATTGCTAACAATGTCTAAGATTTTAAACTGTCAGAAGATAGAGGTATGGGTGTGTATGGGAAAGTCAGGTTGCAGCCCTAGGGTTGAAAACAGGAGATGTTTAAAAGACATTCATCTTAAAGTTACAAATATGATCAGGTTAGAAAACAAAGGGGAACAGCAGAGGCAGCGAGAGACTGGCTCCCTTAAGGTTTACTATACTAAGTGCAGGAGTGTAAGAAATAAGAATAAGCTAAAATTAATTGCAAGTGCAGGAAGCATAGATATTATTGCTATAACATAGACCTGGCTCAATCTGAGAGAAAAATGCCTTCTGAATACCACATACAAGCCTATAAATTATTCCACACTAATAGGGTCAACAGGAAGAGTGGTGGAGTAGTGATGTATGTCAGAGATAATTTAAATTGTTGTGTTAGACAAAATAAAAAATTAGAAGCGTCAGTCACTGAATTGTTTGGTTACAGCTTCTAGAGGGCCGTGAAAAAATTAATCTTGGGTGTGATTTACAGGCCCCCCAAACCTTGATAGGGAGTGCAGTAAGCTTTTATGGGACGACATTTGTAATGCATCTACATACGAAAATGTTGTGTTAACGGGATATTTTAACTTTAGGCAAATTGACTGGAGCAATTTGACAGGAAATTTAGAGTCATTTGACTTTCTCGTTACGATTCAGGATTATTTTTAAAACAGTTTGTGACAGAACCAACTAGAAGAAATAACGTACTTGACTTAGTTCTTGCCAGCAGGGAATCACTAATTAATAATCTTGAGGTTAATGATTAGCTTGGGGAAAGTGATAACAAATCACTCAGTTTTAATATATCATGGAATTACCTTAATAATGGCAATCAAATATCTGTCCCTGACTTCCATTTGGCTAATTTCATAGGACTGAGAAATTACCTGGGTGGGCTGAATTGGAATGACCTGACAAAGAGTGAGGTAGAAGGTGATGGTTGCCAATATGACGTTTTTCAGAGCATAGTTCTAGCTTCTCAGACAACTTATGTTCCAAATAGGAAAATACGATCAAACAAAAATGATCCTAAATAGATAAACAATAGATTAAAACATCTCATTGGTCAAAAAAGAGGCATATATAGGTAAATCAAAAGAGGAGAAGGACAGTTAAGAAATCAAGATATTCTGTTAAAGAGAGAAATAAAAAAGGGAATAAGAAAAGAAAAGAGAGGTTATGAACTTAAAGTTGCAAGGGAATCGAAGACTAACCCAAAAGGATTCTTTAAGATACACAGAAGTAAGTTTAGGGACAAGAGAGGCCCACTCAAAAGTTACTCGGGTCAGCTCACCAACAGTAACAAGGAAATGTGTAGAATTTTTAATGCTTACTTCCTCTCAGTTTTTACACAGGATGATACTAGCTATATTCCAGAAATAATAAATTATGTAGAACAGAACGATAATAAACTATGAACGATTAGGGTCACCTAACAAATCCCCAGGTTCTGATGAACTGTATGCAAGGGTTTTAAAGGAATGTAAAGAGGAGCTTAGCAAACCTTTGGCTAATCTTTTCAACATATTACTACAAACTGGCATAGTGCCAGATAAGTGGAAAATGGCAAATGCGATACCTATTTTCCAAGCAGGTGACAGGTCCCTAGCTTCAAACTATAGACCAATAAGCCTAACCTCCATAGTGGGAAAATTTATGGAATCAATAATTGCCGAGGCAGTTCGTCCCCAGGGCCGGATTACCGCATAGGCAAACTAGGCATTTGCCTAGGGCCCCGCGCATTTGGGGGCCCCGCGGTCCAAGGGGTTCAGGGGCTCATCCAAGACTGCGCACATGGTGCAAGTGCCAAGGGGTCCCTACCTAAAAAGTTCAAGTGTTTGGAGAGTAAAATTGATTTTTAAAAATTAATCAAAACAAAAATAAATAATGAAATAAAATAAAATAAAAATAAATAAACCTAACCATAGATGGCAACACTCAACACGCCTTTGTTTACATCAGAACAGCTGTGTTTTCCCGCTAATGGGTGAGTATGGGAGATTCCTCTCCAATTTTCTGTAGTATTACACGTTATCTATACTTGTACTGTGACAAATTAACTGAAGAAATGTAAGACAGCTACATACTTCGTCATTCTGGATTCACTGATTACAGAATTGGTGAAAAGAAAAGAAATCTACCAGAATCTCAATGACAAGTTTGGATTTCTGTTCAAAATTACTACTATGCCAGATGCAGAATTGAGAGAAGCTGCATTAAAGTTGCAACAACACCTTTCAGCAGATGTTCAGGACACATTTGTTGAAGAAATAGTTCATTTTTCTGGGTATATGAATCAGATTAAAGCTCCACCTGAAAAATGTGCGCCCTCAGCTGCTTTGAAACATTTAAGAAATGCAGGTATCTCAGAAACCTTCCCTAATGTTGACATAGTGTATCGCCTTTACCTAACACTTCCAGCTACTAACTGTGAAGGAGAACGTTCATTTTCTGTTTTGAAAAGAGTGAAAAACCAGCTCCGTTCAACAATGAGCCAAGACAAATTGTGTAACCTAGCCTTGTTGACCATTGAGTCTGATCTAACAAGAAATATTGATTTTCAGAATATAATTGATGATTTTGCCAATATGAAATCCAGAAAAAAGTTAATTTAAGAAGTGCTTGCGAATATAAACAATTCTTTACTTTCTTGAGTTTATATGATTTGATAGTGTTATGCATGATGCAATGATAACAATAATGGTCAGTGATTTATGAAGGGAATAATAGTGCTGTAGTGGTTATGCTGAATATAATAGGTACATGATGTCACTACTTTAATAGCCATTAATCTAGTAATACTATGCTGTCTTGAGTTTATTCTCTTTAAAATGCATGATTTAACACGATAGTTATAATGGCTGTTGGTAAATGGTTTTGGTTGTCTTGATGTACTTTCCCTATTAAATTTAATCTAAATAGCCAGAATGTATTTAATTAAAACAGGGTCACACCGACCCCCCCCCCACCACCCCCAAGCTGGAAGGGGTCGCTTCGCTTACCCGTAATTCATAGGGGCCCCGCCAATCTGAATAGCCTAGGGCCCGGAGACTTCTTAATCCGGCCCTGTTCGTAGCCACCTTGAAAAGCATAAATTAATCAACGAATCTCAGCATGGTTTTACAAAGGGACGCTCCTGCCTTACGAATTTATTAACTTTTTTCACTAACTAAGGTATTTGAGGAGGTAGATCATGGTAATGAATATGATATTGTGTATATGGACTTCAGTAAGGCTTTTGACAGAGTCCCACATCAGAGACCATTGAGGAAAATTAAGGCACATGGAATAGGAGAATTTTTTTTTCCTGGATAGAGGCATGGTTGACAAATAGGCAGTAGAGAGTTTGCATAAATGGGGAGTAATCAGAGTGGGGAAGCATCACAAGCAGTGTTCCACAGGGCTCAGCGTTGGGCCCCCTGTTGTTCACAATCTACATAAACGACATAGATGAGGGCATAAAGAGCGACATAAGCAAGTTTGCCGATGATACCAAAATAGGCCTTCGAATTCATTCTGACGAGGACATTAGAGCACTCCAGGAAGATTTGAATAGACTAATGCAGTGGTCAGAGAAGTGGCAGATACATCTTACTATAGACAGGAAAAGAGCCATGCCATATATAAACTAAATAATGTAGATGTTAATATTACTGACTGCAAAAAGGATTTAGAAGTTCTGGTTAGCAGTAATCTAAAACCAAGACAACAGTGCATAAGTGGTCGCAATAAACCAAACAAAATCCTTGGCTTCATATGAAGTAGCATAAATAATAGGAGTCCTCAGATTGTTCTTCAACTTTATATATCCTTGGTTATACTTCATTTAGATGCTGCACAGTTTTGGTCACCGTATTACAGAATTAATATAAATGCACTGGAAAAATATACATAGGAGGATGACAACGTTGATCCCATATATCAGAAATCTTCCCTATGAGGATAGACTGAGGGCCCTGAATCTGCACTCTCTAGAGCTGTATAGTCCTTGTGGCTTAGCGCTTCTTAGCTGGAAATCAGTATGTACCTGCGTACCGGAGCACAGTCTAGACATCATGTCATTTTTAGGACAGCATAGCACCACTGGATATCATAGTACCATTTAATTTAATATTTATTATTTTTATATTATTATTATTATTATTATTATTATTATTATTATTATTATTATTATTATTATTGTCATCATCATCATCATCCTAATCATAATTATCACTCACTCCACTGTCTTGCCAGAGGCGTGGCTGCACTATAATTAAAAGCTGTAACAAATTTTCACCCCTCCTTCAGAGTGCAGGCAATGTACTTCCAGCTTCCAGGATTCAACTCCGGCTAAGTGGTTTCCCTGAACCTCTTCCTAAATGTTGCTATGCTCACACTCCAACAGCACATCAAGTCATAAAAACATTTCTCTCCACTCACTCCTATCTAGCGCTAATGCAAGCTTGCTGGAAGTCTAAGCCCCTAACACACAAACCTTCCTTTATTCCCTCCCTGCAGCCTTTCCTAGGACGACCCCTACCCCGTTTTTCTTCCACTACAGATTAATATGCCCTCCAAGTCATTCCGTTTCATTCCATCCTCTCTAAATGTTCATACCACCTCAACAATTCCTCCTCAGCCCTCTGGATAATACTTATAGAAACCCCCGCACCTCCTGCTAATCTCCAAGCTGCAGATTCTCTGCATAATATTCACACCCCACATTGCCCTCAGACACAACAGCTCCACTGCTTCCTGCCTTCTCTTAGTTGCAACATTGTTGCAACATTTTTTTTGTGTGGTTATCCTCCTCACCTGGCTCTTTCGTATGTTCACTTTTAATTTTCTTAGTTTACATACTCTTCCAAGCTCGCTCACCAATCTCTGCAACTTCTCTTCAGAATCTCCCAAAAGCAGAGTGTCATTAGCAAAAACCAACTGCGACATCTCTGACTTTGTGTTAGATTCTTTATCTTTTAAACTCGCACCTCTTGTAAAACACCCGAGCATTTACTTTTTTTTACAACCCTATCTATAAATAACTTGACTTAAGAAATCGTAATGACACGATTGCAAACAAACCATACCCCCGGCCGGGATTGAACCCGCGGTCATAGAGTCTCAAAACTCCAGCCCGTCGCGTTAGCCACTAGACCAGCTAGCCACAATAAGATTCATCCAACTAGGTATATTTCTACACCATAGGAAGGTTAGCACAGGCACCTCTGTGAAGGGACTTGAGCTAGAGTTCGTCACGGCCACGCTAGCTGGAGATTCGTCTGTAAAAACTTGCATTTGTGGTCACAGAGGTGCCTGTGCTAACCTTCCTATGGTGTAGAAATATACCTAGTTGGATGAATCTTATTGTGGCTAGCTGGTCTAGTGGCTAACGCGACGGGCTGGAGTTTTGAGACTCTATGACCGCGGGTTCAATCCCGGCCGGGGGTATGGTCTATCTATAAATATATTGGACAACCATGGTGACATCATGCATCCCTGTCAAAGGCCTACTTTTACTGGGAAATAATCTCCCTCTCTCATACATTCCCTAACCTGAGCCTCACCATCCTCAGTAACCTACACCTGCCACATTGCTCCACAATTTCCCCTATCATATGCCTTTTCCAAATGCATAAATGCAACGAAAATCTCTTTACCTTTATTTAAATGCTGCTCACTTATATGCTTCACTGTAAACACTTGGTCTACACATCCCCTACCCTTTCTAAAGTCTCCTTGTTCATCTACGATCCTGCTATCCTTTTTCTTAATTCTTTCAGTGATAACTCTACCATACACCTTACGAGGTATACTCAACAGTTTATTATTATTATTATTATCATGGGAACTCGCTAAACCTGTTTGGTCACAGCGCCTGCAGAACGAGAGGCAATCAGCTTTCATCCAAGGATAGGGAATAATGGTTCCAGCTCCTTGGATCACGATCCCTTCGCCCAGCAACGAGACTTGTTTGACCGGTCCTTGGTTGCGTCACGAGTAGCGGCTACCCGCTACCCCTGGCGACGCCTATGTCAGGGAGGGGGGTCTTGGGTAATGCACAGTTACGAGTCTGGCCACGTGTGTACCGCTAATCGCACCCCACAGAGGCGCAGGTGGGATGGTAGGGAGTGTGGACACCTGTGTCTCTAGACAGATGTGGTGGATACAGGTGTCGGAGCTACCCTCCTGACGCCGCGTGTCTGCTTCTTCAAGTACTCTGGGTTGTGAGTATATTTGTCCCGGTATTTCTGGGTTAAGTGTAAATTCCTCCCAGTACTAATAAGCTGGTAGTAAATTTTTCCCAGTACTGTTGGGTGAGGTGTAAATTTCTCCGATTACTACAAGCTGGATGTAAATTGCTTCCAGTACTGCTGGGTGAGGTGTAAATTTGCCCCAGTATTGTTAAGTGTACAGTTACATACACAAATGTTTGTAGATGAATGGTTCAGAGAACCGACATGTTGATAAATTAGACACATGTGCAACTCTTGGGTATCTTTATTGAGGAAACGTTTCGCCACACAGTGGCTTCATCAGTCCATACGTAGGAGAAACTTGAAGAACAGGAGGAGAATGAGGTAATCAGTCCCTCAACCTTGAGTCGATGTGTTCCTCAATAAAGATACCCAAGAGTTGCACATGTGTCTAATTTATCATACACAAATGCTGCTGGATTGAAGATAAATAAATACTTTAACTTATGGATCATCAAATATTTGCTTCAGAAATAAGTTTTATTTTTTATATTAAAGAACACCTGTCTCAAACACACACAAGCTCAGGGAGCAGGGAGAGTGGATCTAGTATCGACCAGTGAACTTGATGAAGTGTCAGAGTGGGCGCCTGTGATGAGCGGTGTTCCACAAGGGTGAGTCCTAGGACCGGTGCTGTTTCTGGTATGTGTGAATGACATGACGGAAGGAATAGATTCAAAAGTGTCCCTGTTTGCAGACGATGTGAAGTTAAAGAGGAAAATTGAAGTGGATAAGGATCAGGCAGAACTACAAATGGATCTGGACAGGCTACAAGCCTGGTCCAACAACTGGTTCCTGGAGTTTAACCCCACCAAGTGCAAAGTCATGAAGATTGGGGAATGTCAAAGAAGACCGCAGACGGAGTACAGGCTAGGAGGCCAAAGGATGCAAGTCTCGCTCAAGAAAAAAAAAATTGGGGTGAGTATCATACCTAGCACAACTCCTGAGGCACACATCAACCAATCAGTTGCCGCAGCATATGGGTGCCTGGCAAACCTAAGAATAGCGTGTTGACACCTGAGTAAAGAGCCATTCAAGATACTGTGCACTGTATCCCTCAGGCCCATACTAGAGTATGCAGCAGCAGTCTGAAACCACACCTGGTCACGCACGTCAAGAAATTTGAGAAAGTGAAAAAGGTTTGCAGTAAGACCTGTCTCGATGCTAAGGGGTATGTCCTACGAGAAGAGGTTAAGGAAAATCAACCTGACGACACTGGAGGACAAGAGAAATAGGGGGGACATGATAACGACATATAAAATGCTGAGAGGAATTGATGAGTAAGTACACACACACACACACACACACACACACACACACACACACACACACACACACACACACACACACACACACACATACACACACACACACACACACACACACACACACACACACACACCACACACACACACACACACACACACACACACACACACACACACACACTTTTCTGCTTGGAACACACTGCTATAACATTAATGAGATGTGAACTTTGTAAAATAAACTGAAATATATATAAACATAGATGCTTAGCAACATTTTCTTATATTAACGCAAAAACAATACTGCAGTATGATATGTAGGAAGTCGAAACGAAGCAAGTGAAAAAGACACGTAGAGAAAGCAAGCCTTTAATAAGTAACGATAAAACTAACACATAGCAAAACCTCGTTTTAATAAATTCTTTCTCTGTGTCTTTCACCAATCATGCTGTTATAGTTTTCTTTACAATACAAAGATGGATGCGCAGGTATGCAAAAGCAACAAGCAGTTGTGGAAAAAAAAGTATACAAATTACAATAATTTTATACACTGGATCATTAGAGTGGGCTGGTACAGCCCACAACCACCCACGTTTCGGTCCTGGAACCTCGGCCACATTTGGTCATAGTCCCAGGACCTTAAACGTTTAACAGTTAAATATATCCTCGAGTTACTGACGGTAAAGATGCGACCACCGCCATGCAGTGACCAGCAGGCCAGACGAGCCAGCCAATAATGCAAGATAAGGGAGGATGGGCTACATTCCTGTCTCGGAATTTCCGAAGGCATGGGTCAGTCATGGTGGCCCCATGACGGGTCAGGCTGTCTGGTGCTAAGATGGGTGAAGCTTACCTGTTTGGAGATTAGCAAGAGGTGAGGACATCCTCCACCACTCTTTACTGGATGACCCACAGGGGTCTAACGATTTACAGAATAATTAATAATAATAATAATAATAATAATAATAATAATAATAATAATAATAATAATAATAATAATAATAATAATAATAATAATAATAATAATAATAATAATAATAATTTTATTAATATATTATTATTATTTATTATTATTATTAATTATTATTAATTATTATTATTATTATTAAAAAGTTAAGAGGATTTCACCCTTCCTAAAAAAATTATTAACAATCGATCTCAGAAGCTAGAGCTCATCTTGGCTGATGTAAAGGTGTGCAGTGAGACATACCTGGGGAGCACTGTCCACTTCCTTCCTAGTGAAAAAAGAACTCTTGGTTAATTGGTTGACTTACTTCTAGTGTACCAGGATGCACGCTCCACCTCCCTCGTGTTAGGCTACTCGCCAGTGAGTTCCTCCCCAGGTGGGAACAACGGGGGAACGCTGTTGGGACGCTGTTGCTGGACCTACTACCGCCGCCAGACACTACAGCTGGTCATTTGAACGACGCTTACCGCTGGCTTGTCGACTCACAACGTAACGAATAAATAAACTGGAAATATAATCGAGTCAAGTATGTAAATGTAAGGTTTGGTGGGACATTAAAACAGTGCATGTCGTTTCAAGGTAGGTGAAATTGCTTTAACTACTGGGAATGCTTGGAAGCACTTGACTTGTTCTCACTGGAGCGCAGGCGAGAGAGATACATCATAATCTACACATGGAAGATCCTGGAGTGATTGGTCCTTTATCTGCACACACAAATCACTCCCTACGAAGGGAAAAGACTTGGCAGGCGATGAAACATACCCCCAGTGAAAAGCAGGGGCGCCATTAGTACAATAAGTGTCCGGGGCCCAAGACTGTTCAACAGCCTCCCACCAGCCATAAGGGGGAATTACTGATAGACTCCTGGTTCTTAAAGGGAGCTGGACAGATACCTAAAGTCAGTGCCAGATCAGCTGGGCTGCGGTTCGTACGATGGGCTACGTGCGGCCAACTGTAACAGCCTAGACACATGTGCAACTCTTGGGTATCTTTATTGAGGAAACGTTTCGTCACGTAGTGGCTTCATTAGCCCATACAAAGGAGAAACGTGAAGAACAGGAGGAGAATGAGGTAATCAGTCCCACCGATTACACACTGCCTCAGCCCAGATGAACCCCATGTTCATTAAGAACTGCAAGAAACCCCTCTCGCATGGACAGAGAAACTCACCACACTGTCACTTATAGAGCTGAAAGTCCTCTAACAAAACTAAGGAGTCAAGATATCAGTGAATTATCACATCTGATATTACGGTTACAGTGGTACTGGACAGCCAGTCTCAATATACCACAATATTAAACATTACTGAAAATAATTCCATTGCCTACTATGTATCCTTTCATAAGAGAGTAACTCACGCGAGTTTCGTTAAGATCAGTCCATTGGTTTATGCGATATAAACACGAGAACAACAAACCCTTCCCAGAAAACCAGTCTCAAACACATTCTGAACACGAGTTTGTCAAATGACGCACCAATCAGCGGGAATCATCAGTCATGTATCACCAAGTTACTTATTATTGTTTTGAATGTGTTCAGCTGTTAGTCTTTATTATGCACACGTGTTTACATATGTACACAGATTTGCACGTGCCTACATAACCGTGCACATGCATACACATACGCATATTTGTGTATATGCATAAATGCGATGAATGGTTTGAAAAACCGACAAGTTGAAGATTGAGACACTTATGCAGCATATGGGAATCTTTATTAAGGAAACGTTTCGCCACACAGTGGCTTCATCAGTCCAATACAAAGAGGAAGGCGTAAGGAGAGGAGGAGTATGAGGTAATCAGTCCCTCAGCCTGGAGTCGATGTGTTCAGTCCATCAATCTTGTAGAATGTACAGCATAGGGCCGTAGACGTGGCTTATATACTGTAGTGAGGTGAGGTGAAGCAGGCGGAGGCGGGGTCATAGTGGTACTATCCACTAGTCGAAGTAGGTCTTCGTCCAAAGGTTGAACAAGTGTTGAAGAATTCTTTGTAACAAGTTCCCATGATGCTGCAGTGTCTGACAGTTGCGATGAATGGTTTGAAAAACCGACAAGTTGAAGATTGAGACACTTATGCAGCATATGGGAATCTTTATTAAGGAAACGTTTCGCCACACAGTGGCTTCATATGCAGTGGCTTCATATGCATAAATACGCACAAGCATTTATGGGTACATGTGTACATACGCATATATATACAAGCATACATGCACATATATACATATGCACATGTACACATATGTGCATGTATACATATGTACATAATACATATGCACTTGTATACATCCATACATGTGCATATACATACATACAGTCATACGTAAGAACATTCATACTTACGTACATACTTATATACTCACACATACATACACATTTCAGATTTTTCTGCACTAGATTTTTGTGACTGCCCAGAATGATTCATTTTACATGAATTGAAGTAGGTAGGCCTAGGCTTATGAAATACAGGGATACATAAGGTAGATAGGGCTAGACTTACGAGAAACGGGGGATATCCATTGCTAGGATCGTGCAGCAGCGACCAGGATCCCCTGCCATACCGCCGCTTGCAGTCATCGTCAAAGGAGAACTTAACAGTTTTATTGTTTTAGTGTGGGAGAGGACCTGAGCGTGCAGAGATCGTGCTCAGCACCGCCCCCGTACTCACGCCCGCAGGAAACCTCAAATTCCTCTCCCACAAACCAGCCCGCCCTCGCCGCCCACCACTGCAACACCATCACCACCACCACAAACGCGTCTTCCCTGTTCCATATGCAACAGTGAATATGTAGGATATTCACCATTGTTATATCATAATAATCATGAGGTAAACTGTATTGTTAATACGAGTACTTATACATAGAACATAAGACAATTTTTTGATTATAGCCAGTTAAGTAGCCATACAGTGCGTTGTTGCTAAGTTTAGTTATAAATCACCCTACCATCATCATCACACCCTGCCAGTATCATCACCCTACCACCAACATCACCCTACCAGCATCATCAAGCTGCCAGTATCATCACCCTACCATCATCACAATACCAACAATATCATCCTACTAGCATCATCACGATACCGCCAGTATCACCCTGCTACCATCATCACGATACCACCAGTATCACCATGCTACCATCATCACGATACCACCGGTATCACCATGCTACCATCATCACGATACCACCGGTATCACCATGCTACCATCATCACGATACCACCGGTATCACCATGCTACCATCATCACGATACCGCCAGTATCACCCTGCTACCATCATCACGATACCACCAGTATCACCATGCTACCATCATCACGATACCACCGGTATCACACCATGCTACCATCATCACGATACCACCGGTATCACCATGCTACCATCATCACGATACCACCGGTATCACCATGCTACCATCATCGAAAACCACCGGTATCACCATGCTACCATCATACGATACCACCGGTATCACCATGCTACCATCATCAACGATACCACCGGGTATCACCATGCTACCATCATCACGATACCACCGTAATCACCATGCTACCATCATCACGATACCACCGGTATCACCATGCTACCATCATCACGATACCACCGGTATCACCATGCTACCATCATCACGATACCACCGGTATCACCATGCTACCATCATACGATACCACCGGTATCACCATGCTACCATCATCACGATACCACCGGTATCACCCATGCTACCATCATCACGATACCACCGTATCACCATGCTACCAAATCATAACGATACCACCGGTTATCACCATGCTACCATCATCACGATACCACCGGTATCACCATGCTACCATCATACGATACCACCGGTATCACCATGCTACCATCATCACGATACCACCGGTATCACCATGCTACCATCATCACGATACCACCGGTATCACCATGCTACCATCATCACGATACCACCGGTATCACCATGCTACCATCATCACGATACCACCGGTATCACCATGCTACCATCATCACGATACCACCGGTTATCACCATGCTACCATCATCACGATACCACCGGTATCACCATGCTAACCATCATCACGATACCACCGGTATCACCATGCTACCATCATCACGATACCACCGGTATCACCATGCTACCATCATCACGATACCACCGGTATCACCATGCTACCATCATCACGATACCACCGGTATCACCATGCTACCATCATCACGATACCACCGGTATCACCATGCTAACCATCATCACGATACCACCGGTATCACCATGCAAACCATCATCACGATACCACCGGTATCACCATGCTACCATCATCACGATACCACCGTATCACCATGCTACCATCATCACGAACCACCGGTATCACCATGCTACCATCATCACGATACCACCGGTAATCAATGCTACCATCATCACGATACCACCGGTATCACCATGCTACCATCATCACGATACCACCGGTATCACCATGCTCCCAAAATCATCACGATACCACCGGGTATCACCATGCTACCATCATCACGATACCACCGGTATCACCATGCTACCATCATCACGATACCACCGGTATCACCATGCTACCATCATCAGATACCACGGAAATCACCATGCTACCATCATCACGATACCACCGGTATCACCATGCTACCATCATACGATACCACCGGTATCACCATGCTACCATCATCACGATACCCCCGGTATCACCATGCTACCATCATCACGATACCACCGGTATCACCATGCTAACCATCATCACGATACCACCGGTATCACCAGGGCTACCATCATCACGATACCACCGGTATCACCATGCTACCATCATCACGAAAACCACCGTATCACCATGCTACCTCATCACGATACCACCGGTATCACCATGCTACCATCATCACGATACCACCGGTATCACCATGCTACCATCATTACATACCACCGGTATCACCATGCTACCACAACACGAAAACCACCGGTATCACCATGCTACCATCATACGATACCACCGGTATCACCATGCTACCATCATCACGATACCACCGGTATCACCATGCTACCATCATACGATACCACCGTATCACATGCTACCATCATACGATACCACCGGTATCACCATGCAAACCATCATCACGATACCACCGTATCACCATGCTACCATCATCACGATACCACCGGTATCATCACCATGCACCATCATCACGATACCACCGGTATCACCATGCTACCATCATCACGATACCACCGTATCACCATGCTACCATCATCACGATACCACCGTACACCATGCTACCATCATCACGATACCACCGGTAATCACCATGCTACCATCATCACGATACCACCGTATCACCATGCTACATCATACGATACCACCGGTATCACCATGCTACCATCATCACGATACCACCGGTATCACCATGCTACCATCATCACGATACCACCGGTATCACCATGCTACCATCATCACGATACCACCGGTATCACCATGCTACCATCATCACGATACCCCCGGGTATCACCATGCTACCATCATCCACGATACCACCGGTATCACCATGCTACCATCATCACGATACCACCGGTATCACCATGCTACCATCATCACGATACCACCGGTATCACCATGCTACCATCATCACGATACCACCGGTATCACCATGCTACCATCATCACGATACCACCGGTATCACCATGCTACCATCATACGATACCACCGGTATCACCATGCTACCATCATACGATACCACCGGTATCACCATGCTACCATCATCACGATACCCCCGGGTATCACCATGCTACCATCATCACGATACCACCGGTATCACCATGCTACCATCATCACGATACCACCGGTATCACCATGCTACCATCATCACGATACCACCGGTATCACCATGCTACCATCATCACGATACCACCGGTATCACCATGCTACCATCATCACGATACCACCGGTATCACCCCACTACCATCATCACGATACCACCAGTATCACCATGCTACCACATCAGATACCACCGTATCACGCCACACTCATCACGATACCACCAGTATCACCATGCTACCATCATCACGATACCACCGGTATCACCCCACTACCATCATCTCTCAGCACAAACGCACTCGTCTTCTATCGTCTCCAGTTTCAGTTCCTTTGGATAACTTCTGTAGTATTGAATTGATAAAGCCATTGGTGGGCTAAACGTCTACATAAAGATATCCAGGTGTTGCATATGTGTCTTATTCATCAGACACACACACATTCATAACCCTACCACTGTCATCATCCTACAATTATCATCACCCTACCACCCTACCACCATCATCACCACCCTACCACCATCATCACCACTCTACCACCATCATCACCACCCTACCACCATCATCACTACCCTACCACCATCATCACCACCCTACCTCCATCATCACCACCCTACCACCATCATCACCACCCTACCACCATCATCACCACCCTACCACCATCTCACCACCCTACCACCATCATCACCACCCTACCACCATCACCACCCTACCACCACCATCATCATCACCTACCACCACCATCATCATCACCCTACCACCACCATCATCATCACCCTACCACCACCATCATCATCACCCTACCAGCATCATCATCACTATCACTGTACCACCACCATCAAAATCAGCACTACCTACCACCTTCTAATATTCAACCATCACCAACAGTACCCTTGTATTCACCCCGATTCTCCAGTATCACCACTACCACCACACCACCATCACCCACCACCAAACCCTAACCACCCAACAACCACCACAACCACCACAACCACCACACCACCACAACCACCCACCACAACCACCACAACCACACACCACCACAACCACCACAACCACCACAACCACGAAAAGTCTACTACCGCCCCACCTGCATTCACTTTCCTCCATTGCTCCTCTCTCATCTCACCATGCTTTGTCCTCTACTCTTTTCCTAGGGATGCCTCGTGGCTCACTGGTGCGAGCATTTAACACAGGCGCAAGATCCCGGTTTCTATTCCCTGGCACGGAGAAGCGTCCCTGCTATCTCTGTCCACAATAGCAGTAAAAATAGGCACCTGTATGGATAGGCAATAGTTTCCAGGGGAACAAAATATTGGTTAGACAACTCCAATATAAGATAGCATTCCAGTCCTGTGTGTAAGAGATTCCAGTACCTGCTGAGAGTGTTCAAGTATTGGATGTAAGGTATGTGCCCAATGATGCTAACTTAGGGGAGAAAAAAAAAGGAAATTCTCTGCCTCCCATTCGACCCTCCATGTTGCTTCACTCTCCAGATTGCTCCAGGTAAACTTTCCAAACTGAGCCCCGTTAGACCTGGTATCATCGCCGTAGCCCCTTAGTGAGTGGTGCACATGTCTGGGCGCGCATATGTGTGTACTCACATATTTGTGGTTGCAGGGGTCGTGTCGCAGCTCCTGGCCCCGCCTTTTCACTGGTTGCCACTAGGTCCACTCTCTCCCTGCTTCATGAAGTTTATCATATGTCTTCTTAAAGCTTTGTATGGCACCTGCCTCCGTGTGTGTGTGTACTCACCTAATTGTGTTTGCAGGGGTTGAGACTCAGCTCCTGGCCCCGCCTCTTCACCGTGTGTGTGTGTGTGTGTGTGCGCGCGCGCGTGCGTGGGTGTGATGAATAAGACATATGTACAACACCTGAGTATCTTCATGCAGACGTTTCGCCCACCAGTGGTTTTATCAATTCGGGACAACAGAAGTTCTTTGAAGGAGCTGAAACTAGAGACGTAATCGCAATAAACAACATAATTACTGATCAACAGCAAGACGCCGTTACTCCCGGGGAAAAATGCAGTGACTCCTGTTACTGGGGAGGATAACAGACCTGACGTCAGGTAGAGCAGCGCCTTACTGATAACACATGTAAAACACCCCACTCTGCTTGAGTTGATAGTGATCAAAGAGTGTAAACAATATTAAACAATACTATTACCTTTACTACCAATAGAAATACAAGGACACAAATGGAAATAAATCACTGACTTTTTGGTGGGTTATCCTAGGTAATCTACACATATACTGATGTTTATATGATAATTTATGTAACTGTAATTATGTGTACCTGTACCTGAATATACTTTCATACTTACAATGGTCACTGGTCGCCCTGCCATCTACTGCCATAACGGGAACGATGCGCCTGCCGTTTTCTTTGACTCGAACCTACCCTAATTTAGGGAGGCCTAAACGAAATAACCTAATTTTTTTTCATTTCCTAACTAAAACACTGATATGTTCAGATAAGTTTATTCTCCCCCCAAAATTACATTTACAATAGTAGGTTAATAGTGAGTGTATCTTCCTGGGAAACGTCAGTGCTTATGCATGGAATTTCGGGGGTCCTGACTGGGACTAATTCGAAAATTTAACAACACTCCATTAACAAAACACACCCACCTTTTAATAGTTAATTGTTGTTATAGAAAAAACAATGACCCGAAAAGTTGTTTTTTTGTGACTCCCAAAAAAGTTAAGAAAATAAAACAAAATCTAAGCGTCAGTGATTATTAAGTAACATCGGTAAATTCAGAGTGTACTCACCCGGGTTGTGTATGTACTCTCAGAGTGTACTCACCGGGTTGTTTATGTACCTCTCAGATGTGTACTCACCGGGTTGTGTATGTACTCTCAGAGGTGTACTCACCGGGTTGTTTTATGTACTCCAGAGGTGTAACTCACCGGGTTGTGTATGTACTCTCAGGTGTACTCACCGGGTTGTGTATGTACTCTCAGATGTGTACTCACCGGGTTGTGTATGTACTCTCAGAGGTGTACTCACCGGGTTGTGTATGTACTCTCAGAGGTGTACTCATCGGGTTGTGTATGTACTCTCAGAGGTGTACCCACCAGGTTGTGTATGTACTCTCAGAGGTGTATTCACCGGGTTGTGTATGTACTCGCAGAGGTGTACTCACCGGGTTGTGTATATACTCTCAGAGGTGTACTCACCGGTTGTAGTATGTACTCTCAGAGGTGTACTCACCGGGTTGTGTATGTACTCTCAGATGTGTACTCACCGGGTTGTGTATATACTCTCAGAGATGTACTCACCAGGTTGTAGTATGTACTCTCAGAGGTGTACTCACCGGGTTGTAGTATGTACTCTCAGAGGTGTTACTCACCAGGTTGTAGTATGTACTCTCAGAGGTGTACTCATCGGGTTGTAGTATGTACTCCCCAGAAGTGTACTCACCGGGTTGTGTATATACTCTCAGAGGTGTACTCACCAGGTTGTGTATGTACTCAGAGGTGTACTCACCGAGTTGTGTATGTACTCTCAGAGGTGTACTCAACTGGTTGTGTATGTACTCTCAGAGGTTTAACTCATCGGTTGTAGTATGTACTCTCAGAGTATACTCACCGGGTTGTGTTGCACTCTCAGAGGTGTACTCACCGGGTTGTGTATGTACTCTCAGAGGTGTACTCACCGGTTGTGTATGTACTCTCAGATTGTACTCACCGGGTTGTGTATGTACTCTCAGATGGTGTACTCACCGGGTTGTGTATGTACTTCAAGGTGTACCCACCAGGTTGTGTATGTACTCTCAGAGGTGTACCCACCAGGTTGTGTATGTACTCTCAGAGGTGTATTCACCGGTTGTGTATGTACTCTCAGAGGTGTACCACCGGTTGTGTATATACTCTCAGAGGTGTACTCACCAGTTGTAGTATGTACTCTCAGAGATGTACTCACCAGGTTTTAGTATGTACCTCAGAGGTGTACTCACCGGGTTGTGTATGTACTCTCAGATGTGTACTCAACCGGGTTGTGTATATACTCTCAGAGGTGTACTCACCAGGTTGTAGTATGTACTCTCAGAGGTGTACTCACCGGGTTGTAGTATGTACTCTCAGAGGTGTACTCACCGGGTTGTGTATGTACTCTCCGAGGTGTACTCACCGGATGTGTATATACTCTCAAAGGTGTACTCACCAGGTTGTAGTATGTACTCTCAGAGGTGTGCTCACCGGGTTGTAGTATGTACTCTCAGAAGTGTACTCACCGGGTTGTAGCATGTATTCTCAGAGGTGTACTCACCAGGTTGTAGTATGCACTCTCAGGTGTACTCATCGGTAATAGTATGTACTCTCAGAGGTGTACTTGTCGGGTTGTAGTATGTACTCTCAGAGGTATACTCACCAGTTGTAGTATGTGCTCTCAGAGGTTGTATCTCACGGGTTGTAGTATGGCTCTTTAGAGTGTAACTCACCGGGTTGTAGTACGTACTCTCAGAGGTGTACTCACCAGGTTTGTAGTATGTACTCTCGAGGTGTACTCGTCCGGGTTATGTATGTACTCTCAGAGGTTTACTCATCGGGTTGTAATATGTGCTCTCAGAGGTGTACTCACCGGGTTGTAGTACATACTCTCAGAGGTGTACTCACCGGGTTGTAGTATGTACTCTCATAGGTATACTCACCGAGTTGTGCATGTACTCTCAGAGGTGTACTCACCAGGTTATGTATGTACTCTCAGATGTTTACTCACCGGGTTGTAGTATGTGCTCTCAGCGGTGTACTCACTGTTTTGTAGTATGTACTCTCAGAGGTGTACTTGTCATGTGGGTTTCGATAACGTGGATGGGGTAAGAATACTCACGTAGGCTGGTAGTACGTATAATATAACGGAAAGTATGGGGAAGCACCAACAGCCGACCTGCCTCTCTCTGCACCCTATCGCATTGTGCTCGACCCTTATCGATGGCATGCCCAAATTGATGACTGATCGTACCAGGTTTGGGGGTTACCCGCTTGGATCCGAAATCTGCCTACTGCCGCGGTACGACATTCGTTTAAAGTCCTTACAGGCCGTCTTTTTCCAGTACGTACCCAACGTCAGCCATATATCCGTCACTCCGTCTTGTTCCTGCAACTTCAACTGCAAGTATGTCCGTTACCTAAAGTGTCGAGGCGCCTGACTACCTTTATGCTGACCATCCCTGCTGTCGCTTTCAAGTAGTTTTCTCCACAGGGGACCCCTTTGGGAAAAAAATTTACTTGCAACTGTAATGCCATCTCTTGTTATGAAACATCCGTCTGCAGAAAGACTTTCTGCGCAGCTAGCCCCACTAGATGTCGGTTGTTCCTAGTTCCAATGGTGAAACGCCTATTACAGTGATTCCTGCAAATAAAAGGTCTTTTGTTGAAAAACCATTTTAAATTTGTAAGAGAAATAAATCCATTTTTTCCAGCAACACTTCGGCACAGTGTTTTCTCAGAGCAAAACCAATCTTTTTACCTTGCATTCCTTACCCGTTCAGGAAAAGTATTTTTCACCTGACCTTGGGGCGGGGCTATTCACCGGGGGGAAACCCCTTTTCCCCTTCACCAACAATCGTTTCCACCATTAGGGGAAAACTTACTCCCACTGACTTCCCAATAAATCAAGCATTTGTTTACTCGTTGAACAAAGTCTAAAACCTTGCCTTACCAGGTGAAAGATGGGTTAACAAAATTATTTTCCCACGATCCACTTTAACCCGTTTAGACCCACCTACCTGCTACGAATGCCTCTTCACAGTTGCTTTGCAAAGAAAAAGACAATCAAACTTAGATGGATTATTGCACAAGCAATTCACCTTGGAATGCACCCTTTACCATACCTAAGAAGATGGTACTTGGGGGTCCAGTATTTACTTTAGGAAGTTAAATGCAAAAACTATCCCAGATCGCTTCCCACTTCCTGTACTGGGTGATCTTTACAACCCTGGACTTGTTACAAGGGTTTTGCAAGTCCCTCTTCACGAGGACAGCCAAGAGCTAACTGCATTCTCCACTCCTACAGGTCATTATCACTTCCTCTGTATGGCGTTTGGATTACGATCCTCCCCTATCACGTTCTCAAGGCTCATGACTAATATCTTTAGAGGTCTCATAGTAATGCACTTATGGTGTACTTAGATGACGTAATCGTCATGTCTAAAGACGTGGATACACACTTGAAAAGACTTGATGTAGTACTTGGTAAGCTTGAAGAAGCCAATTTAAAGATCAAACTGTCTAAATGTCAATTTTTCAGATCAGAAATTAAGTTTCTTGGTCACGTAGTCACTCCTAGAGGGGTTACGACTGACCAAAGTAAAGTAACTGCAGTAACTAAATTTTCCAACACCCAAAACTGCTGATGCCGTAAGATCCTTTGTGGGCTTAGCAGGTTTTTATAGATCTTTCATTGCCAATTTTTCTTCCATAGCTGCTCCTCTAACTGAGTTGCTTAAGAAAGATGCTCCTTTTGTTTGGACCTTCCTCAAGAAAGAGCATTCCAAACTTTAAAAGAAAAGCTAACATCTGCTCCAATTTTGAAATTTCCAGATTTTTCTAAGCCCTTCTATCTGACTACTGATGCTAGTTCTATTGGCATAGGTGCCGTCAAAGTTTCCAAAAGGACTGAGGGAAGTACAACGCATTTTGCATTTGCTACCCAAAGCCCTTTACAAAGGTGAACGAAATTATACATTTAATTTGAGCAAGAAGCTTTAGAAATATTTAAATGGTCTTTAAAGCACTTCTGAGACATTTTTTTATCAGTTACTTTGTTCATGTTTGACGGGACCACGTCCATTTGTTCCTTTTTTCCCAAAGAACAACAACCTACTGGAAGGTTAGCCAGATAAACCTTGACTACCCAATTTCCAATTTCCCACCTTTGAAAAATTTCCCCTGGGAATTTCAAATTTTGTCGCGATGCCTTATCGCGACTGTTAGTTTTTGTAACTGCAAAACCTCATTTAGTGCTGAGGATTTTAAAAAATGCTAACGAACGGGACCCCCATGTGATTGGGTGTGATTCGTTTCCTGCCCAGAGATTTTATTCGGGACTGGAAGCCACCGCCCCCTCAGTGACTTTGTCATGAACAAGAATTACTCTATTAAACCACCCGAGTTGGGTATCCTGGCAGAAGAGTATCCCTTTAAATAATTCCCCCGTCACTAGTAAAATGTCCCCTTACGTAGTTCAGGGATGTCCCAGGTGTTGGCCCCCTTTTTTGGGATCGTTAGTAAAACAAGCAGTTTGAAATACTTTTGGCCTCTTATGTTATGGAAAATGTTTTTTTTTGGAGTATTTTAAAGGGAAATGTAGTGTTTCAGCAACATAAAGGTAATGGGTAATGGTCCTAATCCAATCCAAAATGTATTTCCCAAAAAAATAGCGAACCGTGGGGGAAAAAGTTGCGCTAGTTTGTTAACTTTAAATTTTCCTGTTCCCTCCCGGGCAACAAACCCTCGTGTGTTTTTGGAAGCCAAATTTTACCAAAATTTTTTTGTTTTTTTTTTAGTGTTCCTATTGCAGATAAGACTGCCCAGACAGGGAGCTAAAGCGTTTAAAAAAAGCTTATCTGCAGGGGGTCCACCCCTAAAATCCCTAGTAAGAGATAAAGGGGTGAATTCTGTAATGAGATTCTTGAAAATTTGGAAATTTTTACAAGATCTCTAAAAAACCCCCATTGTTCCTCATCATCCTGCCAGCAATGGGTTAGCGAACGAAACCCAAAAAGAAAATACTTTTAGTCTTTAGAGCCCTCTCAATCCCAACAAGGGAAAATTGGGGTGAAGTTATACCTTGGGTGTGCAGTGTGTATTAAAAACTGTTACAATGTTTTATAGGGGACACCCCCCATTATGCCAAAATTTTTGGTTTTAGATTTAAAAAATTTTTCCCTTTTTGAGTTTTTATATTTTTAAAACCAAAACCAAATTACAACCCTGTTTATTTAAGCAATGTTTCCGCTTAGCTCAAATGTTTTTAGAAGAATTTCCCTTTAAACATTATAAATCAACAGCAGAATTTACAGAAATCGCAAACACCGAGGGAAAGCCCCTCCCAAAACAAAGTAGGTTCGAGAGTTTTGCTGACTAACTTTAAAAAACGTCTGCAATTTCCCAAGCTTGATCAAAAGTTTGTTGGTCCTTTAATCGAGTATTTTAACATATCATGGTAATAAGTATAAGGTTAGGAAATTAGTATGGTCTTATGAAAATCGCATTTAGATATATAAAGTTGTATGGATGATAATGTTTGCCCAAACCCCAATAATGTGCAGACTCTGCACCTCCTGATCCTGTACTCTCTACCTTGATACTAGTCAGACGATAACCTGAATGTCGTTATTCCCTACGACACGACAGGTTTTGAGAAACCCTAAAGTATCATTTGTTTTTCCAGTTCAGATTTCCCTCAAATCAGCAGAGTTGGGCAGTGAAACAGATTTTGACCCTCCCAGAAGAACCCATTCTGCATATATCAATCTACCCTAGCAATTTGGGGGTTAAATGTAAATAACCTGTATAGATGAAAATTACGTATCAATTATCAGATTCAAGAATTTTTTTTTTGCGTTCACGTTCTCCGAATTCTGAGAGTTAACAGTCTGATTTAAGTGCACCAATCGCCTTTCTGTTAAACACTTCTTTCTTTGTATATTTTCCTTCCTCAGAACCGTAGAACACATGAAAAAGATGATCGCAAATTTTTTTACCCTTTTTTGTGTAATCTCAACTTTGATTTTCATTCGATGGTTGGCTAATTTATTGTATTGCATTAAAGTTTCATTACAGTTTCAGTTAGTAAGTTTCCTTTCCAATATTCTATTTAGAAAGTTAAATTTTTCAATTGTTGGACTTTGACTTGTATAGAATCAGCCCAAGCCGTACCCTGCCATCTATTTTTATTTGTTGATGTCGGACAACATTCTTAGCATCGCGAGCTCTCAGTAGTAGTACCGTTCCTGTAAAACCAGTTTCCAGTAAAGTGTCCAGTAAGACACTACCAACTGTCTGTGGAATCACTGTTTTTATATTGCTGCGCCCATAGCAGGGTTTCAAACCCCTCACCCCTAGGCCTTATGGGGGAGTTGAAGATAGGCAGAGAGAAGGCGGTCGGCTGTTGGCGTTTTCCCTTTCTTCCCGTAATATTATATTTTAGTCAAACCACCCACGTGGGGTATTTTTTTTTCCAACCCCTACGAAAAAAACCCCATGACATACTCACTGGATTGTAGTAAGTACTCCATAGGGTACTCATGGGTTGTAGTATGTATCTCGATGTTTATCCCCGGGTTTAGTATTTTCCTCGCGGTGTACTCACCCTTTTGTAGTATGTACTCTCAGAGGTTACTCCTGGGTTGTAGATGTACCCATAGTGTACCATCGGATTGTAGTATGTACTCTCAGAGGTGTAGCCTACTCACCGAAGAGGATAATGGAACATTTAAGACAAAAGGGCTAAGCCAATATGATCCTTTTTAAATATTTTTCTCTCTAGGCTGGAATACTGCTGTAATTAACATCTCCATTCAAGGGAGGTGAAATTACAGAGCTAGAAATGTACAGAGAAAACCCTTTTCTGCACGTATAAAGTTTCCCTCAAAAAAACCTTTAAAAAACTTGGGGAAACCCCGGAAGGGACTTGACTTATACTCACTGGAGTGAGGCGAGAGGGGATATATCATAATCTAAAACTGGAAATTCGGGGGGACTGGGCCTTAATATTCACATAGAAATTACCCTACGAAAGCAAAAAAATTGCGGCGATGGGAACATACCCCCAGTGAAAAGAGGGGCTACTGATGTACTAAGAGAAAATGCAATAATTTTCCCGGGCCCCAAAACTGTTCAAAAAATTTCACAGCAAACAATAGGGGGGGCATTTCCATAATCCCCGGCGTCTTTAAGGGGACTTTGGAAAAGGGTACCTAAAACGGTCCCCCATTTAAACCCGGGGGTGGTTCGTTTTTTTGGGTTGGGGTGCGGCCAGCAGTAACAAACCTCGTTTTTTTAGGGTCTGATCCACCGTGAAAGGGCCCGGGCGTGGACCCGGGGTGCGGGGGCGTTAATCCCCCCCAATACCCCCCAGGGAGACTCCGGTAGGGGAAAACCGGGGTTTTAAATTATAGGCTTCTTCCCCTTTTCGGGGTCGATCTCCCCCCTGGCCTCTCCCTTCCCTTTAACTACACCTGGAGCCCGAATTTTTTAGTGCATATTTACTAAATGTATAACATTACCCGGTATTAAAACTCTCACTGTTTTGTATACACTTTTCAGTGTGTACGTAAAGTAAAACACTAGAAATGACATCTCCATATGTAAACACGAGAATGAGCATCTCTCAGGGATTATACACTGAGAAGTGGGGCAACTCCCCAGTAGTATACACTGAGAAATGAAATTTTTCAGTATTTAACACGAAAGTGAAGGGTAATCAGTATGTATACACTTAGAAATGAACTTTTTTCAGTATTAAAACCTGAGAAGTGGGAAAAATTTTTCATATGTATACACTGAGAAGTGAGCACTCCTCAGTATGTATACACTGAAAGTGAGCATTTTCTCAGTAAAAGTATACACTGAGAAGTGAACAAATTTTTTTATAAAGTATACACTGAGAAGTGAGGGGATCTCTCAGTATTTATACACTTAGAATTTAAACCCTTTCCCAAAGTAAACCCTTGGGGAAATGGGAACATTTCCCCATTTTGTAACACGGGAAGTGAGCATCTCCACACTAAACACGGGGAAGTGAGCCCCCTCTCAGTAATTTTACCTTAAAGGAAACATCTCTCAGTATGTAAAAACACCCGAGAAGTGACAAAGCTCTCAGTATATATACACTTTAGAAGTGAGCCTCCCCTCATATGTAGACACTGAGAATGAGCATCTCTCATAAAAAATTTCCGAGAATGAGCATCCCCCAGTATGAATACACTGGGGAAAATGGGGCATCTCTCAGTAAATATACATTTAGAATGGGGCATCTCTTTTAGTTTTTTAGACCTGAGAAGTGGCATTTTCTCCATATGAAAACACGAGAAGTTAGCCCTCCCCAGTAAAGTAGACACTGAGAATGAGCATCTACAGTAAAGTAAAAAACGGGGAATGACATCCTCAAAAATTTTAACACTGAGAAAGGGGAGCATCTATCATTTTTAAAAAACGAGAATTAGCATCTATCAGTATGTAAACCCCTGAGAAAATGAGCATCTCTCAGCACGTAGACAATGAAAGTGAGAACTCTTTAGCACGTAGACACTGAAAGTGGCATCTCTCCAAGCACGTAGAACAACTGAGAAGTGAGCCTCCTCAACGTAGACACTGAGAAGTGAGCAAACTCTTTAGCCGTAGACACGAGAAGTGAGCATCTCCCCAGCCGTAGAAAATTTAAAAGTGACATCTCTCAGCACGGAAACACTGAGAAGTGAGCAATCTCACCCGCACGGGAACACTGAAAGTGTGTATATCCCGGGGTGTGAACATGTCCAGTTTTGCTTTTATTCTTCTTGAAAAAGCCCTTTAACAAAATGAAACGCCCTACTAAAAGCCCGGCCCTTTCCCTTTAAGCTTTCTGAATTTCAAAAATTTGGGGAATAAATATTCCTAAAATAAAAGACCCACCCTAAGTTTGGGGGAGGACTTACCCCTTACTGTCTTCTCCCCGGGGACACGGGGGAAACCCCAAACCCAAAAAAGAATTTTCTCTCTCAAACGCTTCCCCCTAAAGAGGGATCAAAAATACCCCGGGATAATTTGACAGTCTTTTGTGGGGAGGAAACCCCGGGCGAACTTTTCCATTGAAGTTAAAACCCAGATGCTCCCGCAGGGAGGGATATTTTGTAATTTCACGACTGTGCGTGTCCCAGTACAGAAAAACTGAAGCCCACTCCATGCGTCGATAAGAATTTTTAAAAAGACCTACGGGGGAAACAGATTTATGAAATTTGGTTTTTAAAAGAGTAAATCGATGAGTGGAACACGCCTATAGGATAAATTTGGAAGCAAAACCTTTCGGGTTTCTTTAAATTTAGGTTAATAAATAAAATGAGTGACCGGGGTTTGGGCCCCCTTTGGACTTCCACCTGAAAATAAAAAAGGTTATCTAAAAATTATTCCTTGAGTACGTTTTAAAAGGTTTTGGTAAATAAAATTTTTTTTTGGGGGTATTGGGTTTTTAGAAAAAACTGTCCCAGTATGGGGCCCAAAAAGGGCCCGCTGCAGTGCCCTCCTTTTTTTTAAACTTCTTACAAAAAGGAAAAAGAGAGAGAGTAGGAGGAAATGGAAAAAATTTAGAAATTGGGATTGGAAAGTGTAGCGGATGGGTCTAATGGGGGGAAGCGGGGGAAACAAAAGAATTTATGAGGAAAAAGAGGAGTGGGGCAACTTTGGTCGGGAGACAAAGAACTTGTCCTTGGAGGGAAAGAGGGGAATGATGAAAAGTAAGTTTTTCCCAAAGCTCTTATAGGGGGTGAAAAACGTGGGTGAAATGTTGGGAGCGAGGGGAAGGGTGGGGCCCGTGGGGATGTCCCTTCTGAGGGCAATGTGGGTGGAATATAATGCCCAAAAATTCGATTTGGAAATTTTGGAGAGGGGGGGATTACCAAAACTGTTGTCCAGAGGGCTGAGGAAGGGTTGTTGAGGTGGTTCGGACATGTAGAGAGAATGGAGCGAAACAGAATGACTTCAAGAGTGTATCAGTCTGTAGTGGAAGGAAGGCGGGGTAGGGGTCGCCTAGGAAGGGTTGGAGGGAGGGGGTAAAGGAGGTTTTGTGTGCGAGGGGCTTGGACTTCCAGCAGGCATGCGTGAGCGTGTTTGATAGGAGTGAATGGAGACAAATGGTTTTTAATACTTGACGTGCTGTTGGAGTGTGAGCAAAGTAACATTTATGAAGGGATTCAGGGAAACCGGCAGGCCGGACTTGAGTCCTGGAGATGGAAGTACAGTGCCTGCACTCTGAAGGAGGGTGTTAATGTTGCAGTTTAAAAACTGTAGTGTAAAGCACCCTTCTGGCAAGACAGTGATGGAGTGAATGATGGTGAAAGTTTTTCTTTTTCGGGCCACCCTGCCTTGGTGGGAATCGGCCGGTGTGATAATAAAAAAAAAAAAAAAAAAAAAAACAAGAATGGAGGGCGAAATGTCAACAGTTTGTTAGACTGCACTGGTAGATAAAAGGCTGTGCATGTTGAGAGAGAGGCAACAGGTATATCAGATCATTTTTTAATTGTGGCTACACTGAAAGTAAAAGATAGACGGATACAAGGAGAATGGCATCAACAAGTACGAGAGAGAGAGAGAGAGAGAGAGAGAGAGAGAGAGAGAGAGAGAGAGAGGGTGAAAGTTTATAAATTAAAGGGATGGGAAGTTAGGTTAATATAAAAGTAACTATTGTAGAGAGATGGGCTAGTGAGAATATAGGCAATGAGGCTGAAGAGGTATGGGGCAGAGTAGTGAAAGCAGTGAAAAGGTATGGGGCAGAGTAGTGAAAGTAGTGAAAAAGAAAAAGTTAACATACGAGAAGTTTTTGCAAGGTAAAAGTGATATAAGGAGGGAGGAGTTAATGAGACAAAAAAAAAAAAAGGAGGTTAAGAGAATGGTGAAGGAATATAAAATGAGAGCAAATGAGAGAGTGGGTAAGATGCTGTCAACAAATTTTGCTGAGAATAAGATAAAGTTTTGGAGGTTAATAAGTTGAGAAAGCCTAAGAAAGAAATGGATTTGGCAGTTAAAAACAGGAGAGGAGAGTTATTAGATGAAGAGTTGAAAGCATCAGAAAGATGGAGGTAATATTTTGAGGAAGTGTTAAATGTTGATGAAGATAGTGAAGCTGTGATTTTGTGCGTTGGCCAGGGCTGTATAACTTCTTTTAAGAGTGAAGAGGAGCCAGTTGTGAGTGTGGGAAAGGTGCGTGAGGCAGTGGGTAGAATGAAAGGGGGCAAAGAAGAGGAGATTGATGGTTGGTGGAATTCCGGTGTTGTACGTAGACATTGTTCAAGTTGTCGTTCCTACATGCATTAATTTGCTCACTGAGACGTGTTTCTAGGTTTCTTGTTGTTTCACTTACATATATTCTGTCACAGCCTCCACAAGGGATAGTATAAACCCTTGCATTGATTGGTTCAAGGTTCTTTAATTTCGCCATAGTAAGATCTTTTATGGAAGTACTTCCACACGGGCTGAAAATAGTTTGTCGAGGTGGTTCGGACATTTGAAAAGGAACAAAACTGATTGACTTGGTGGGCGTAGAAATCTGAAGGAAAACGGGATCTTCCTAGGATGACCTCTACTACCTCCAACATTAATGTTCAGTAAGCTGACACTGACAGTGCTAAAACAAACTCTTTTTCACTTCTGCATCTTGCACCCCTATAATTGTAATATGAAAAATCAGCAGAATACAAATAATAATAATAATAATAATAATAATAATAATAATAATAATAATAATAATAATGGTATAAACCAGTGATACCCGAAGTGGGAGGTGGAAAGATCCAGGGGGGCGATGAAGAAAAAGGGGCGGTAGGAGGCGGCAGGGTGGCAACAGAACCAAGGGAGCATTTGTTTTGCAAAATCGATATGATAAAATCTAAGTCACGAACACTTAAGTAACAAATCCTTTACAAAGAATAAAATTAACATAAAGTTATACACGAAAGCAGTTATATTTTATTTTGTGGTACGAAGTCGAAGTTAGAAGTCCAAACGTTTGTTCGGACGCCAAACGCCGCACGCCAGCTAGATAAGACAGCAGACGCAGAAGACACTGGTGATGATCGGATTTTCGCGTCTGCAAGGGCTTTAGGTTTATATGCACATTTAAGTTACATTTTAAAGTATAATTTAATAAAGACATGAGTGAGTGGTATTGATGGAGGGACGCTTATGGGTGTGGAAGGGGTGGTGTGCTTCTTGCTTGTGTTCGTTTCGTCAGGGATGAAAGATTGGTTCAAGAGCTGTTATTTGCAAGACAACTAGAAACAAATACAATAGGGAAGTTAGTATTTCGTGTTGCTGAGAATTTTTTTCAAAGAGAAAGACATTCCGCTTACCAACATTCTTGCTTGTGCAGCAAATGGGGCACCATCGATGACAGGTTGTCATTGTGTCTTCATCAGTTTCTTGAAAAAAAAAAGAAACTGTACCTGGTGTGTTGACGGGGCACTTTGTAATCCCCAGGCAACATCTGGTTGCAGAAAACCTAAGTGGCAGACTTCAAAAATCATTAAGCACTGTTAACACAGCAGTAAAGAAAAATAAAGGCACATACTTTCAATTCCCGACTGTGTCGACAGCTCTGCACTGAGAATGATAAAGATTTTGAAAGCTTGTTGTTGAACACAGAAGTTTTTTTTTTTTTATATTTTATTTAAAACATCATAAATTACAAGGTAGTATAAAATATTAAATACCACAATAATACAGGATTTGGACAAGATTACGGAGAATTATATCACAAGGGCAATATAAAAAATTTTGAAACACGCAAAATACATACACACCATTCACTGACACACATTATACAAAATGATAATATATCTGACACATACACACAAAACTGTTGGAGGGGGCCCCCCCCCATGAAAACTCATCTAAAATACACCCACATCATTCGCAAACGTATTGATCACAGCAGTGATCAAACATAAATTTTTGTAACTTTATATATACATGCAACTGTTTATGAGATTTAATTTAAGAACAAAGTCTGATAATTATCCGTCAACATTACTCTATAACAAAAATAAGCATTACACAAAATTGCATAAGCGTATAAAGCATCAACAACTGCAAGATTTTTACAGCATACGTTGCATCAGCAACGAAACTTAATAATATTACAAAAGTGATGGAAAACAAATTATGTAAAAACAAATATAAAAGCCATCTAAGAGGAAATAAATTCCCTACAAAATTACAATAAATACTGCGAAAATACATACCAGAAAAATTATCTTTGCAAAAACTGGTAGACTAACATGGACAGTGACTTCTATAACTCCCTTTTAATCACAAGGCCCTATTTATACAAATCTTGGGCTAATCAAAATCTTGCACACAAAACTTACATGTCAACACAGCACCACGCAGTACATACCTTCCCGACCCTCACATTCCTTCACAAGTCCTTTACCTCATACACTCCCCCTCCGAAAAACTAATGGCAACCCGCTTATAAAGGAAACCAGTCCTTTACGTATAATTAGCTCGCCAACTGAATGAGGCCATTGACCGTAAGTTTGCAGTAGGTCTCCGGAAAACTGTCCCCCGTAAATAAGTTTGTTTCTGCAAACCGTTCTATATATGCCCGCCGCAATTGCCCTAATCCTAATTCTCCCCCCTCCCGTGTCCCTCATCCCCCAGGAAATATACAGAAAATCCACCACTACATACATAATCGCTCTTTTCACTTCTCTGGAGACCCCGCGTACTTCTAATGTTAAGGCTCGCAGGGTCTCTACATTACCCCCACCCATCAACCTAAAAACCTTCGCTAACCACACCCTTACCTCCCTCAACTCTTCACAGAAATATACGGCATGAAAAGCTGTTTCCTGTTCTCCACAGTGATCGCAGGTCTGTTCCCTCACCAATCCCATTGAACACAAAACAGCTTTCGATGCTAATATCCCCATTATAAATCTATATACAAACTCCCGTACTCTCGGCATTAACTTAAGCTTTCGAAAGTCATTCCATATCATCCCCCATTCATACAAGGGATAAACCGATACCCCCTGTATGATTTCCGGCCTTCTGCTCATTGTCACCAAACGCCCCACCCTAAGTTTTTCCACCTCCCTAATCAATAACAATAACCTCAGCATATCCTCGCATTCAATAAATTCTTTTCCGCTCCACCATCTCCGCACATCCTCCATCACTTTCCCCACTCTAACCCCTCTTTCCTCCCCTCCCTAATGAACCTCTGTTTCACATATAAGGCCTTTACTCTCGGCCCCAACGCTAAAAGGCCTACTCCTCCACTGCGTATATTCGACATCCCCACCTCCTTGCTTAGCCATGCCCTCCCAAAACCCCAAACATAACGTAACGCCCTCCTCTGAATCTCATGTACGTCTGGAGTCTGCAGTGGATACACCACAGCCATACTCCACACTTTACTATAAACTAATGAATTTACGATTATCACCCGCTGTTGTAAGGTGACGTCCCCCGCCCGTAAACTCCTTAACCTTTTTACTGCCTTCTCCACCACCACCTCCGAATTCACCTGCCTAGCCTCCCGCGCATCTGTCATGTATAACATAACTCCACAAATTTTTAGCCTAGCCACTACTTCCCACCCAAACTCCAACCCCAAGCCCCCCCACCCAGGCATCCACCTCCAGCAAACTTGATTTTGCTTTGTTCACCCGCATTCCAGATGCCCTCCCGAAAAGCTCCAACACACTTTCCACCATACGCAATCCCTCCACTCCGGCTATCAGAACAGTGGAATCATCCACATACCCCACCACATCTATACACCCATCCTTCTCCCCATTTAAAATCCCCCTCCCCTCAATGAGCTCATAAAATGGATGCTGCATACACGCAAACAATATTTGAGACAGGGGGCACCCCTGTCTCAAACCCTTCTCCATCCTTACAGGCCTTCCCAACCTGCCATTAATTTGTACTCGCACCATTGCAGATGAATACATTGTATCAACCCACCTCACCACTCCCATGCCAAAACCGAGATGCAACAAACTAGCCCTTAGAAAGTTTCTATCCACACAGTTGTATGCATTTTCCCAATCAATGCCCAAAAGCCCTCCCCCGTTGCAACCCTCCAAAAAATCCCTAATGTGGCCATGCCCATCTCTCATGCTTCTGCCCGGAATACCCATCTGCCCCTTATGAATAACCCCACCTAACACCTTCATCCTATTGCCCAGTAGCTTCGCGAAAATCTTGTAATCGGCACACATTAGCGAAATAGCTCTGTACTCACTCAATACTCTTCCCTCTTGCTTTTTGCATGCTAATACGACTACACCCATTCGCTGAGTCTGTCCTAACTGTCCCTCCCATCGCATACAATTCATGACCCTCACCAGACAGTACTTAATGTGCTCCCATTGAATTCTATAAAAAATCATTTGATATCCCATCTATACCCGGTGCCTTGCCAGTAATCATGTTGAACACAGCCTCCTCAACTTCCCGCATGCTAAACATCCCTCCCATCCCCATGCCCTCCTCTCCACATGACCCTAAACCTCTCCCCCCACACCTCCTCAATAGCATCGCCCTCCTCCCCCTTCCCCCACTTCTTTTGGAACCAGAAATCAGCATAATTGCTCATGCCTTCTGTAGTATTCAGTACCTGTCCCTTATGATGACCACCCATATCCTCACTTACCTCCAAGTTTAAAATAGTCGAATCCTTCTGCCTTACCGTAAAACCTCGCAAAACACTTCCCGAAGGTTTATCACCCCACAGCACAGCCTCCATTCCCGCCCTTACACATACCGCATCAAATCTACCATTATGTAACTCTGCCAACCTGTCCTTGAGTTGCACCATGTTTCCGTACTGCCGCCCCCCTCTTCCTCATAACACCCATTTAGCTGATATTCAAAATAATTTTGCAACCCATACCTCCACCCTGCCTCTTCCCTTCCCTTCCTTTTATAGAAACCTGCTATACCCAGCTTAGCATGCCTTTCCCACCATTCTAAGACACACGACTCCACCTCTCTAGAATCCCAAAAAGTTTGCCACCATTCCCCAAAAGCCATAGTCACCTCCTCACTCCTCACGAGTCTTGCATTTAATTTCCAAAAACCCGATTGTATCCTAACCATACCTTCCCAATCAAGATCTGCCATAACTGCCCTATGATCAGAAAACCCCACATCAAAAGTCCTGACTCCCAACACACGTACAGCTTCCGTTGCATAGATCCTATCTAATCTTGCCGCATAATCCCGTCTGACAAATGTATACTCAACCTGCCAACCACCCCTCCCCACAACATCCAAAACCCCCACGTCTCCAAACACATTACGCAACATGCCCAACATACACCCCGCCCCCCTCGGTTCCACATCGCCACCCCTAATAACACAATTCCAATCTCCCCCTATGACAGTGACTAAAGGTAAACCCTTTAAATAGTACATCAAAAATTCCCTCACAAAGTTCTCCTTGACTCGTGCATTGCCATCCGCTGGCATATACACTCCTATAAAACAAACCCTCGTTGCACCCCATTCTCCCTCCACCCTCATGACCCTCCCCCCCTCCTCCCACCCCAAAATATGCAATGGACTGGTTTCCTTTACAGCCACAGCAACCCCACCTTTCAACCTGAACGAGCCACTTACATACAACTTATATCCTTTCAAAGACAACTCACAACCAAACTTGTAATTGTGCTCCTGAATGAAACATATATCTACATTAAATCGCTTTAAAAACCATTCCACCCATACTCTTTTAACCTCGGCTCTCAGGCCATTAACATTGATCGTTACAACCTTGAATTATGACAGTAAAGGTGGCTTGCCCTGCCGCCTTGGAATGGCACCCGCGTGACCTGGCTGCTGACTAGAGCCCCGTTTGTCACCTTGTCTGTCCAGTCCCCCAACCCCCCCCTTATCCTTTGAAACTTCAGCACCGCTACACCCACTCTCCGGGAGATCCAACCTTGGCTTCCAAAACTTCTTCCCAGGTCTCTGCCCTGGCGTTAAGACGTCATCCATATCAGACGTCCCAGCTGTTCTCTTGCGTGAACCTCCATCTCCACATGTAACCTCCTCTTCCATGCATGCTCTGTGCACCTCAGCCACTACCGTGTGCTTCTTCCCCTCATTGCACACGGTCTTCCCACGTCCCGATGAGACTGTAGTCTCTTCCAATGAGCGTCCACGCTGCTCATCATACAGACTCCCCTCCACCTCACTCAGGAAGGTATTCAAAACCTCATCCAGCATTCCATCCTGTTGCATTACAGGCTCACTGTCATCGTTCGTCGTCGTCGTCTGCTCAGGCCCCGTCCCCACAAGTAACGTAGCACATGAGTCCGTCTCCGCCTCTGCTTTATCCACTTCCTCACCCCAACTGCACGATGCCTGCCTTTCGGCCGCATCCGTCTCCTGCACCACAGGACCCAACTGCTGATCCACCGGTGTTGGCATCTGTTCCCTCCGTCCTGGTTTCCTATGGCATTGGGCTGCCATATGGTCAAATGATCCGCACAGCCTACAAGTCCACCTCTATCCTGCATAGTATACGTAGACCTGCGTTCGGAACTCTTCCAGTAAAACATACGAAGGAATTGATTGCCGTAACGTCATCTTCAGATTGAAGGATCCCTCGGGCAGTCCCACATAAGGCCCATCCTTCCACACTCCCAATTCTGCCGCATGAATCTTGCCATAATGACGGAAGACCGCAACCACATCATACTCTGTAGCTTCTAAGGGCACATTCCTGACTTTTACGTATGTCACATAGCTGGATACATCATGTAGACATACCTCCACTGCTGTATTCACGGCCATCCTCTTCTCGTGGTATTTGTCAACTATGCTTGAGTAAAATCCAGCATTTATAAATTTGATGAAAATCCTCGTAACTCCGTTAACAGCCACACCATAAAGCTCTTCAAGGGGTATCCCACACACATCACGAATAATCGTAGGGAGTAGCACCTGCATTGAAGAACTGCTTAGGGCACCACGTACCAGTTCCACACAGACAGTATTCACACGTCTGCCATGTCTATCCGCCATGTTGATTGCTCAAAACAGGCAAACTGCGCAGAAAATCAACTGAATCGGGAGCATCTGCGCAGCACGTCCACACGGCCCGGAAGCGATGAGGACAATGTGAACACAGAAGTTAAACGGCTGTCAAAGGAAAACTTCCAGAGATGTTTCTATTCACTAAATAACAAAAAGGCACAATACCGTGACTGGAACGATACACAAATAACCCGCACATAAAAGACAGAAGCTTACGACGACGTTTCGGTCCGACTTGGACCATTGACAAAGTCAATGGTCCAAGTCGGACCGAAACGTCGTCGTAAGCTTCTGTCTTTTATGTGCGGGTTATTTGTATATCGTTTCTATTCACTTTTTAAAACAGTTGTTGAAGTCTTCCAAGAGTCCAATTCTGTTCTATGTGATGAACCAAGAAACATCAAGCATGGCATTGCTTATTTGTCAGATGTATTCACAATGTTCAAAGAAGTTAATTTACAATTGCAGGGAAAGATCGGCCCTTTCCACTTTTCTGTCCAGGTTACAGTTATTCAGATGTAACATAGCCCGTTGTGAGCTCTTCTAGTTTCCGGGCCTCTCTAAAACTGAAGAAGAGAATACCAGACGATGACCTTCAAGTGTATTGTGCACACCTTAATGAGCTGCAGTGACATATCTCACAGATTTCATTTTTTTCTTTTTGCTTAAAATACCAGACTGGGTGATCAGTCTATTCCTAGATATCAGCAATGAGGAAACAGTAATGGCGGAGGAAAAACTGATTTCACTCCAAAATGAAACTGAGCTGAGGCCAAAGTTAAAAAATATCATATTAAGGACTTTGGTTACAAAACAAACATTTCTGACCACTACCCTGCACTGTGACCACTACCCTGCACTGTGACCACTACCCTGCACTGTGACCACTACCCTGCACTGTGACCACTACCCTGCACTGTGACCACTACCCTGCACTGTGACCACTACTTTGCACTGTGACCACTACCCTGCACTGTGACCACTACCCTGCACTGTGACCACTACCTTGCACTGTGACCACTACCCTGCACTGTGACCACTACCCTGCACTGTGACCACAACCCTGCACTGTGACCACTACCCTGCACTGTGACCACTACCCTGCACTGTGACCACTACCCTGCACTGTGACCATTACCCTGCACTGTGACCACTACCCTGCACTGTGACCACTACCCTTCACTGTGACCACTACCCTGCACTGTGACCACTACCCTGCACTGTGACCACTACCCTGCACTGTGACCACTACCCTGCACTGTGACCATTACCCTGCACTGTGACCACTACCCTGCACTGTGACCACTACCCTTCACTGTGACCACTACCCTTCACTGTGACCACTACCCTTCACTGTGACCACTACCCTTCACTGTGACCACTACCCTTCACTGTGACCACTACCCTTCACTGTGACCACTACCCTTCACTGTGACCACTACCCTGCACTGTGGAATAAAGTCCAGATGTACTTTTTTATCTTCCCAACGTCACATTTAATAGAGCGAGGCTTCAGTGCAGTCACCAAGCTTCTCTCCAAGCCAAGAAACAGGCTGAAAATCACTGAACGTGGGGATCTAAGACTTTATCTTCGTGCCTTCAAGCTTAATGTTGAGAACCTGATGTCCCTTCACCAAGCACATCCATCTCATCACAATTATGAAGCCAATGTAGTTACAGATCAGATGTAAAACTCTCATAATGCTAAGCAAATTGGCTCCCTACATTAATTTTCATTTGTGATGTAAATACGCTTGTTTATAGTGTTAGATTAGTTGTTGTTTTGAATTTGCAGTGAACCTAATACCAAGAAAGAGATGTGTTTGTATGTGTGGGGAAGGTGGGGGGGGGGATGTGGCCTGGAAGCCACTGGGGCGTCAACCTGAAATGTTTGGGAACCACTGGTATAAACCTTGGTATTAGATACAAACAAATTAGTTTAGAAAGACACGTGAATAAACACTACGACATATTTATTAGAAAACGTTTCGGTCCCAATAATAATAATAATAATAAACCATACTAATGTTATTGCTGTTGAACAGCGGTTTAGTGCCGATGGAGGTAGCGCAGGTAGCAATGATACGGCCGTGGACTAGTTTGGCTTTAATTGGGTAGGAGTGAGTACACAACGGGCAGTGTGAGGGAGTGACCGCAAGCCAGTCCGTGGAGGGGAAGCACTTGTGCCTATCAGGTCGGTCGGCCTAGGAGTGAGAGCGAATGGGCTCAGCCTCCCACTGACCTGGGTGAGCCTACAGAGGGCAGCACCTAAATGCCGCGAAATATGAACTAGTCAGAACAGACGGCTAGGCTGTGTTCTGACAGTACAGGCTGTCTACACTAATGATAATAATAATAATAATGAGTAGAAGAAAAAGAAAGAAAGAAAGAAGAAGAAGAAGAAGAAGAAGAAGAAGAAGAAGAAGAAGAAGAAGAAGAAGAAGAAGAAGAAGAAGAAGAAGAAGAGGAGGAGGAGGAGGAGGAGGAGAACGGAGAAAGAGATAGCATAATGACAAAACATTGATAACAGCATCAACAATGAAGAAATAAAGCAAAAGCAGCAACAACAACAGAAGCAGCAGCAAACAAAAAACAACAGTCACAACAACAACAACAACAACAACAACTTCAACACCAATAACAACAGCCACATTAGTTGCACTTGTGTCCTTTTACCTAACATATTGTTGGTAATTCTAACAACACTATTACGGTCTCATCAACACCAAGGTACTTCAACAACAGCAACAACAAATACAAAACAAACAACATCCACAAACAACACCACCACTACAACAACAACAAGCGCAAAACAAGCCAAGAAAAACAAGAACAACAACACTGGAGAGAGCACAGACAGGGCCTCCATATGAACGTTACTTTGGGTACACAATTTACAACAATGAACTACAGCAGACAAAAAAAAAATGTCCTTTAAGAACCGGTTAGACAAGCACTTAGCAGACTCCGATTTAGCTAGATGTTGAACAGAGGCTGGCTGCGGTCAGGTATTGCGGGCAGGTATTGCTGAGAGGTATGGTGGTAGGATGGAAGATATTGCTGAGAGGTATGGTGGTAGGATGGCAGGTATTTCTGAGAGGTATGGTGGTAGGAAGGCAGGTATTACTGACAAGAATGGTAGGATGGCAGGTACTGTTGACAAGTATGGTGAAATGGCAGGTATTGCTGTCAAGTTACATAGGTTGGCAAGTATTACTGACAAGTAGCAATAGTAGTAGAAGTAGTAGTAGTAGTGGTAGCAGCAGCAGCAGCAGCAGTAGTAGTAGTGGTACAGTAATAGTTGTGGCTATTTATGTATCAATTCTGCCTCAACAATTCCTTTGCACATTTTTTCTGTACATCACACTTCCGGCTTTTTTTTTCAAGGCATTAGTATATCTGGAGGGCGTGGAAGGTAAGGAGAGAGCCTTCTGCTATACTATTCTAATCTCAGTCATGTAGACAGCAGTAGAAGTAACTAGATTATAATTAGTCCTCAGCAGATGGCCTCGACATCGATCGAAATGGTCTTATAGCTAATATATTCACGTGAAAGCGCTAAACCAGTATGAGTCACACAGCGCCTGGGAAATGGGAAAGGTGGAAGTTAGTCAGGTTGGATGTGATAAGGAGAAAGTCTTATACTCTGTGCCATTCACATGTATTCCCAAGTATCTTGTAGCAAGAGATACTTAAGTTGCAGCAAAAAATACTTGAGTTGCAGTAAAAGATACTTGAGTTGCCGTAAAAGATACTTCAGTTGCAGTAAAAGATATCTGAGTTGCAGTAAAAGATACTTGAGTTGCCGTAAAAGATACCCGAGTTGCAGCAGCAAACCAATTTCTTATTTAACGCCACTCGAAATCTGTTAGCATTATTCAGTTATGTTAACAGCGTCCATCCCTCGGGCATAAACATCATTCACGTATATTTAAAAGCGTGTAACTCAACGGTATAAACATTACTAATGTACATTTGATGCATACAACACACTGGTGCAGTGATAATGCACGTCGAGAGCTTTCAGCCTTCTCTGATGCTCCACAATATCCCTCAAGACTTGAACCGTATTGTAGAATAATTAATTGGTGTTTTGTTTCCGGTTGTGCTTGTATCCATGATGTCTCGTGTACCTGTCGACTGGATGTCGACACTGAACACGTTCTGTGTAACCCATGTACTGTAACATTATCTTACTAGGCAAAACGCTTCCTCAGTAAAGATATGTAGTATTGCATGTATCTTATTCGTACCATCTATACCAGTGGTCCTCAACCTTCCTAAGCAAGTGGGCCACATTTAATGGTCAAATGTGTGATGAGGGGCCCCACGGTCTTGTTGACACTGTGCGGTGTGTAACCTACATAAAACGGAATTCTTGTTTTCAAGTTAGGGCCGCATCCGTTTTCTGGAAGGGCCACACGAGGCCCACGGGCCGCAGGTTGGGGACTTCTGATCTATTTGATACATTCTGTGAAACCCATGATTAGTCGTAATTGACGACTATTAGCGAATAAAACTGAGGTTTCTGTGGCTGTGAGTCGAGCTTCAGTGAATATACCTGAGGTTTCCGGAGCTGTG
Organism: Cherax quadricarinatus; assembly: GCF_026875155.1. Taxonomy (NCBI): domain Eukaryota; kingdom Metazoa; phylum Arthropoda; class Malacostraca; order Decapoda; family Parastacidae; genus Cherax; species Cherax quadricarinatus. The sequence continues at coordinate 59,788,481 of NC_069403.1, forward strand.
AGATGAGACAGTCGAGCTTCAGTGAGTATACCTGAAGCTTCAGGGGCTGTGAGATGAGACAGTCGAGCTTTAGTGAGTATACCTGAAGCTTCAGGGGCTGTGAGATGAGACAGTCGAGCTTTAGTGAGTATACCTGAAGCTTCAGGGGCTGTGAGATGAGACAGTCGAGCTTTAGTGAGTATACCTGAAGCTTCAGGGCTGTGAGATGAGACAGTCGAGCTTTAGTGAGTATAACTGAAGCTTCAGGGGCTGTGAGATGAGACAATCGAGCTTTAGTGAGTATACCTGAAGCTTCAGGGGCTGTGAGATGAGACAGTCGAGCTTTAGTGAGTATACCTGAAGCTTCAGGGGCTGTGAGATGAGACAATCGAGCTTTAGTGAGTATACCTGAAGCTTCAGGGGCTGTGAGATGAGACAGTCGAGCTTTAGTGAGTATACCTGAAGCTTCAGGGACTGTGAGATGAGACAGTCGAGCTTTAGTGAGTATACCTGAAGCTTCAGGGACTGTGAGATGAGACAGTCGAGCTTTAGTGAGTATACCTGAAGCTTCAGGGGCTGTGAGATGAGGCAGTCGAGCTTTAGTGAGTGCCGATGATACCACTAAGTCACAGTCGTGCTTCCTTTAAAATCGCCCCCGTTGTAAGTTCCGTGGCTGAGTGGTTACAACGGTTGAGCTCCGTCAATGTCAAGACTACGGTTCGAGTCCTCGTTAAGTATTTTGTCTATTCTTGTTCGATGAACGTAAGTCTTTTCATTAGAAGCGTTTTTTTTTTAATTTTTTTCCGTATGATTTCGAACTTATAGGACACCCTGTATATATAGGACACGGTGTAATAAGACACATTAATACTTCAACCAATCAACAAATGGATTCAGAACATCGTCGGTCAACAATTTTCCTCATGTAAAGAAGACCGGAACAAAAATACAGCCCAAACAGAGAGTAAGAACAAGCAGGACGTGATTTTACCAAGGATATATTTCGCTCTCGTTAGAGCTTTATCAAGTCATGATTTGACGAAGCTCCACACAGAACGATACGCTTTTCCCAGATGACATTCTGCTCAAAATAAATGGGAGCGAAACGTGCCGTTTCTTCACAGAGTTTAAACTTAATTCCTTTCTAAGCTCATTCTGCAACTTGTGTTATTGTCTCCACGGAGCAACGAGACTAACAGATTACATAACAACAGCGGCGGTGATGACGCAAACAGAAAACAAAAGAGACCGGAGTGAACTTGCGTCTTCAATTAGGACGCGTTGCTTCACAATCATGGTGTTCAAAAGGAACAAATGACGTGCAGTCAGAATGGCAAACTTACGACCTATTAAGAGTCAGTTGCATATTCATACCTACTCGAACACCTGTTTGCAATAAAACCGGCTTTTAAATATGCAATTTCCTCGGCGCATTTGCATTGTACGAGAATTATACCTTGAATATAATTTTGTACTTAAGGAGCATGCATAATTTAATTGGTCACTATATACATTTTTTTAAATGGTCACTATATACATTTTTTAACTGATAACTATATACATTTTTTAATTGGTTATTATATAAATTTTTTAATTGATGACTATATAATTTTTTAATAGGTTAATATATACATTTTTTAATTGGTTATTATATAAATTTTTTAATTGATGACTATATAATTTTTTAATAGGTTAATATATACATTTTTTAATTTATGACTATATACATTTTTAACAGGTTAATACATACGTTTTCTAATTAAACACTATATAAATCTTTATTTTGGTTATTATATACATTTTTTTAATTGGCCACTATGTACATTATTTGATAAGTGCGATGCTCAATTTATTACAGCATAAGTTACTTCGATTACTTTATAAATATTACTTAATTGATTATTATGCATATCAGATATATAATGTATACATAGTAGTCAGATGTGTATACAGCAGTTTTATAAGTGTAGAAAGTAATAACATAATCTTAAAAGATAATTTAATATATTACTTTATTTATAAATGCCTATCTGACTAATATGACTATATACATATCTGATTACAATGACTACTATATACATATCTAACTACTATGTGTATTACATATTTTTATTGTATACATTACGTACTGCTACCTAATTTATCTTGATGGTGGTAGTACTTTCTCTCTCTGTCTGTCTGTCTGTCTCTCTCTCTCTCTCTGTCTCTCTCTCTGTCTCTCTCTCTATCTCTCTCTCTGTCTCTCTCTCTGTCTCTCTCTCTGTCTCTCTGTCTGTCTGTCTCTCTCTCTCTGTCTCTCTATCTCTCTGTCTCTCTCTCTGTCTCTCTCTCTGTTTCCCTGTCTGTCTGTCTCTCTCTCTGTCTCTCTCTCTGTTTCTCTGTCTGTCTGTCTCTCTCTCTCTCTCTCTCTCTCTCTCTCTCTCTGACAGTAATTTGCTACATATAAGAGTCTGTATGTAAGGCTCCTGAGAGTCGTCCTGGTAAGTTATTCACACCACATACTGACTCCACTTACATTTACGTCACTTAAACATCAGCTTTATTTCCTCGTCATTAATACTCATTTTACTTCGCCAATTCTGTTTTTTTTTCCTGACGTAGCGCCTTCTCTTTTTGAAAATTTGTTTCTAATGGTGAAATTTTACGTTATTATGTGGTATTTTCTCAGGTTATGTTATGTTATGTTATGCTATGTTATGTTATGCATACCACAGGCTCTTCAGTCCTTTATATAAGTTTGTATAATGTTGCAATTAAATTCTCATTCTTATTCTTATTCTGATAAACTCGATAAGTGTTATGGGACCACGACTCTTCAATACCCTCCCTTCATGCATAAAGGAGGATTACCGACAACCTCCTAGCTGTCTACAAGAGGGATCTCGACAGATTCCCCCCAGAACAGTTTCTGATCAGCCGGATTGTGGTGCATACGTTTTACTGCGTGCAACGGGCACTAACAGTATGATCGATCAGACCAGCAACCAGGAGGCCTGGTCTGGGACCAAGTCGCGGGGGCAGTGACCTACGGAAGCGACTACAGGTAACCTCCAGGTAGGTACTTCCATAAATAACGTGCATTTCACTACACATAATGGAATTAACGATAACCAGCGGTGACGCGTCTCTCAACGAGGAAGCCCAAGAATAAAATGCTGAACGTTATAATCTGAACGTTTATCGTACTTGATGTGAGAATGATCTCCAGAATCATTCATCTGCAGGAAAAGTAGAATTGGCAGTGATAAGTTAAAGAGACAGGAATAAGTTGAGCAAGATCGTTTGTTAATAGAAAATAATTGAATAAGGTATTTCTCGAATTCTCCTTCTCCTAGTTATTATTATTATTATTATTATTATTATTATTATTATTATTATTATTATTATTATTGTTATTATTATTATTATTATTATTATTATTATTATTATTATTATTATAACACTCGGCCGCCTCCCATCGATGTAGGGTGACCCGATAAAGAAGAAAACAGTTCAACTGTCAGTCATTCAATCACTGCCTTACCAGAAGGGCACTAACATCAGAGTTCAGATGACCCTTCAAGCCTCCACATCCCCACCCCTACTTCAGAGTGCAGGCACTGCACTCTCACCTCCAGGACTCGAGTCCGGGTAATCGGTTTTCCTAAATCCCCTTCTCACATGTTACCTTGCCCACACTCCAACACCACGCCAAATCATCAAAACCACTTACCTCCACTCACTCCTAAAGTTTACACAAGCAGGGTGGAGGCCATCGCCCTCGCCACCCGGTCCCAGATCTGGTCTTCTGGTTAATAGTCTCATCAGCTGTCCCTTGAAGGGAACTTCAGAATACATGTGCTGGGACTAGAGTGTTGGTTGTAGTCATCACACGTCTTTCGTATTTCAGTGATTGACAATATTGCCTCGGGACTGACGACTGCCTTTAACTGAGCCCGGGTCTCTGACCAGTCAGGCTGTTGATGATCGTCGGGGATTAGAAGAAAGGAGAGAAAGTGAAGTCAGCGCGGCGAAGAAAGGTCAAAGTTAAGCATACTGCAATAAAGGAGAGGCAGAGAAAATGTGTCGTTGCGAACATTGGGAAGTGAGGGAAAGATGAAGTAGCGGCACAGCGGCATAAGTGCAACATAACGACACAGGAAGTCAACACAAGTGGACATGACAAGTGCCGAGGCTATACCTAGTTGAGAGTTAAGGAGTGGCAGTTTTTGAGGCAGGCAAACCAGTAGTGCCCAGCTGTGTTAAAGACCAGGATCTCTGACGCTGGGGAACTAGTATCCGGCTGTGGGAATTAAAGACCAGGGTCTTAAGACTGCTCAGTTGTGTTAGGTAAAGACCAGAGTCTCTAAGAAATCAAATCAGGGAACGAGTGGGTCTTGAATTCATGGTAAGAGAGTCCTGAAACTCACAGGCCAGTGCGTTAACCACTGATCCATGCAGGAATGTTAGCATGGGTCTCACTGTGACCACAAATGTAGGATTTTACTGGTGAATCCCACACCAGCGTGGCTATGGTGTGCTCTAGATCAAGTCCCCTCCAAGCTACGATCGTGATATTACAAAACCGTAATATCACAGCATGGCTGGGGATCAAACCCGTGGCTAGTGAGCCCTAAAACTTGCAGGTTAGTGTGCTTAACCACTGGCCTGAGGTTCGAGCTCCACCCATGATGTGTTTGCGATAGTTTTATTACGATTTCGTGAGTCATGATGGTCTCTGAGGCTGGGGTACTAGCGTTTGCCTATGTACATTAATTTAAAAGATGTGCAACTGAATACACTCACGACGTCGTCTCATGAACGTAATAGAGATCACTGTATGGGCGATACGTCGCCAGGAAAGGTTCCATTTAACTGTATTTGTGTCTACTAGGCACCAGGAGTGGTGGGCAATCAATCCTTCGTCCATTTGTTGTGTCTCGATCTCTTGTTGGGAGAGCATCATGAGCCACTTAGAGATACAACGGATCCTCAAGTAAGTGCTGCATTACTTGTGTTTTCAGGTGGACGGAAGCTTCGTCATTCCTGCTTGGTTCATGCTAGGAAGACTTGTAATTCACTGGAAAGCGTTAAGTCAGTAAGGGTTACACATCACCTTGGGAATAAGATACCCAGGTTTGATCCAATGAAGGTGAGAGAAACCTTAATTCTTTGAATCAAGAGATCTTCACCTACATCAACGTAACCCCTACCCTAGGAGGGAAAGACTCTTCATGCACTTAGCATGTATAGTCCAACAACCTCTGTTTCTGTCCTCGGAACCTATCAGTAGGACCTCCGATTCTTGGAAATTTCTACGAGTTTGGAACTGGATACATCCAGGTGATCTGCTGTTAGTATGCAGCAGTGTGTAGCTGTGCAAGGAATAGCTGAGTTATAAGTCGGTTTGTACGTTTGTTATGCATAAAGTTTATCCATTACCCTAGGGTTACTGAGACTACATAACACATGTACACCAACAGTCATGAATACCTTACTCCCTAATATAGGGATTAAACTGGTAGCGTACTAACACTAAGAGACATACGCACACACACACACACACACACACACACACACACACACACACACACACACACACACACACACACACACACACACACACACACACACACACACACACACATAGATAATAGATATATAGATTACTGCTCAATGGCTATTTAACTGAATACACAAGAATTTGCGTATTTGCTGCAGCTGTTTTAGCGTAGGTTTTGTAGCTTAGCTGTTTCTTAGAAACATGAGTGTGACTTGATACAGTAACCCAGGAGGGAACAAAACATGAGTGTGACTTGATACAGTAACCCAGGAGGGAACAAAACATGAGTGTGACTTGATACAGTAACCCAGGAGGGAACAAAATGCAGTAAATTTTTCACCTCCGATTTGTGAGTTTGTTGTGAAACGTTCCAGCCATAATGCTAGCGTGGCTGTATCAAAGGACACAAATGCACATGTGTAGGACTTCATCGGATACGTTCCTGTCCTGTCACATTGTTCCTTAGGCTTCGGAGTGACTAAGGTCTCAGACCCAAAACGAATTCAATAAAGATGTCCTAAGAGTATCATTACATCCATACATATTATTAAGAGGGATGTACCTTAAGCTTTCACGGTCGTATCCATGGAGTTCAGGCGTAATAAGCAATTTTTAGTGTAACTCTTCTAATTTATTCCTGGTCTGATAATGACTTCCTCCGTGGGAACCAAATTGTCCCGCAGGAAGTTATTTTGGTCCTGCGGAGGAAGTTAGTCATTCGGCTAAGATCATCCGGACGTTTGTCTGTCAATAATTTAATGACCCCGAACTCGGTAATTACAAGAACAATTCTTTAGCATTTTAAAATTGCTTCAACTCAGCTAAATACAAAGCTATACTTAACTCCTATAAGAAATCTGGGTACGTATGAAAAATAGCTATTTTTTCACTTATTATTTTTTGTAAACAGAAAATATATATATATATAATATATATAATATATATATTATATAAAATATTATATATATATATATTTTATAAATATATATTAATATATTTTTATATATATATATATATATATATTATTTTTTTTTATTATCACACTGGCCGTTTCCCCACCAAGGCAGGGTGGCCCGAAAAAAAAAAACTTTCACCAACATTCACTCCATCACTGTCTTGCCAAAGGGTGCTTTACACTACAGTTTTTAAACTGCAACATTAACACCCCTCCTTCAGAGTGCAGGCACTGTACTTCCATCTCCAGGGACTCAAGTCCGGCCTGCCGGTTTCCCTGAACCCCTTCATAAATGTTACTTTGCTCACACCCCAAACCCAGCCGTCAAGTATTAAAACCATTTGTCTCCATTCACCCCTATCAAACACGCTCCATGCATGCCTCCTGGAAGTCCAAGCCCCTCGCACACAAAACCTCCTTACCCCCTCCCTCCAACCTTTCCTGGCCGACCCCTACCCGCCTTCCTTCACTACAGACTGATACACTCTGAAGTCATTCTGTTTCGTCCATTCTCTCTACAGTCCGAACCACCTCAACAACCCTTCCTCAGCCCTCTGGACAACAGTTTTGGTAATCCCGCACCTCCTCCTAACTTCCAAACTACGAATTCTCTGCATTATATTCACACCACACATTGCCCTCAGACATGACATCTCCACTGCCTCCAGCCTTCTCCTCGCTGCAACATTCATCACCCACGCTTCACACCCATATAAGAGCGTTGGTAAAACTATACTCTCATACATTCCCCTCTTTGCCTCCAAGGACAAAGTTCTTTGTCTCCACAGACTCCTAAGTGCACCACTCACTCTTTTTCCCCTCATCAATTCTATGATTCACCTCATCTTTCAAAACCCATCCGCTGACACGTCCACCCCAAATATCTGAATACGTTCACCTCCCCATACTCTCCCCTCCAATCTGATATATTTCCATCTTTCATCACCTAATCTTTTTGTTATCCTCATAACCTTACTCTTTCCTGTATTCACCTTCAATTTTCTTTTGCACACCCTACCAAATTCATCCAACCCAAAAATCGCAAATTCTCTTTTATGAATCTCCAATTATTAATATATATATTTTTATAATATATAATATATATATTTATATATATATATTATATATATATATAAATATATATATATGTGTGTGTGTGTGTGTGGTATGTTGTGTTTTGTTTTTTGTGTGGTGTGGTGTGTGTAAAGTGTGTGTGTGTGTGTGTGTGTGTGTTGTGTGTGTGTTTGGTGTGTGTGTGTGTGTTTGTGTGTGTGTATGTGTGTGTGTGTGTGTGTATGTGTGTGTGTGTGTGTGTGTGTGTGTTGTGTGGTTGTGTGTGTGTGTGTGTGTGTGTGTGTGTGTGTGTGTGGGGGTGTGTGTGCTGGTCAAAACAAACATCAAGTGCAAAAAAACCCCCGGGGGAGTAGAATAATAGTCTAGGCCCTTTCGGTTGCTTTCAGCACACCCTTCGGGCTTGCAAAATTGCAGAAAAGAGGGATTCTAGCAAAACGTCCCAGGGACGCGGGTTCAATAAAGCCCCCAGAGGGCACATCGTTTTTTTTCTTAAATTTGTTTATATTAAAAATTTTATATTGTAAAATTTATATATAAATTTTTATTTGTTTATATTTTTACCCTGGTAAATCATACCCCTCTAACGGGCGGTTGGTGTTTATGGTGTTTTAAAGTCAGCGAGGGTCTTTAAAATCTGCGGTCCGTTCAGAACCAGCAAGAATATTTTAATCAATCCAAAATTTATAAACTCTCAGTGTTAACACGAGACCCCAGCTCTTTGTCATTTTTCTTGTGTTATTACTGCGATTTGCGCATTTAATGCTCAGTTTAAAAAATGTTTGGCTATGTTTAAGTAAATACTGCTAAAAATTTTTTTTTCATTCTTTTTTTTTATTTTTTATTTTTTTTATTATTTTTTATTTTTATTTATTATTTTTATTTTTATTATTTTTATTTTTATTTTATCAACTCAGCCAAGGGTGGGGATTAATTACCCCTCTTTTGTAAGTACTGGTTAACATTTTTCAATTATGTCTTTGTATTGTATTGAAAAGCCCTGGAGGGCGAAACGTCTACAAATAGTTACCCAGGGGGTTGCACGTGTGTCAATTTTCATTCAGTGGCCCGCTGACACTAAAAATCTAAATCATCAACAGACATTTTTAACACTTATTTCCTCCTGAATCGTAGTAACCACAAATTTTAAAACTTTTATGCATCTATCATTGTATCTTGGCATTTCAATCTTTTGGTCCATATTTTAGTGATAAATTAAGTTTCTGAGAATTCAGCTATCGTCATATATATTACACCCAACTGGTTACTAGGCAACCCCCGTACCGGGGGGATCGATCCCCCGGTACGGCTGACAAACATTAGGACCCTACGTGTTTCCATAAGACACTCACTGTCCCTGTTAACCCATAAGTAAAATGGGTACCTGGATGTTTAGTTAACTAGAGTGGGTCGCATCCTGGGGCAAAACTGACCTAATTTGACCGAAAGGCTCTGCATAACAAGCGGCTTTCTGTATAGTATTAAGTCATTGATGTCAGCTAGGACTGCATACCTTGTACATGTACTTGTAGAAATAAAGATATTATTATTATTATTATTATTATTATTATTATTATTATTATTATTATTATTATTGGTACAATCCTTCAAATAATGAGGAGTATGCACAATACGATTAACAAGGGAACAAACCAAGATTTAATTATATATTTGGCAATTGGTTTTTGGTATACCTGGAGTCTACCTGGAGGGTATTCCGGGAATCAACGCCCCCTCCGCCCGGTCCACGACCAGGCCTCCCGGTGGATCAGGGCCTGATTAACCAGGCTGTTACTGGTGGCCACAAGTAGTCCAACATACGAACCACAGCCCGGCTGATCCGGCACCGACTTTAAGTATCTATCCAGCTCCCTATTGAAGGCAGCCGCGGTAATCCCCCTTATGAATGGTGGGAGGCTTTTGAACAGTCTTGGGCCCCGGATACTTACTGCATTTCCTCTTAGTGTACTAATGGCGCCCCTACTTTTCATTGGGGTATTTTGCATCGCCTGCCCTGTCTATTGCTTTCGTAGGGAGAGACTTCTGTGTGCACTCCTTCTTGGATTTTCCAAGTGTAGATTATGATATCTCTCTCTCGCCTGCATTTCAGTGAGTACAATTCAAGTGCTTCCAGGCGTTCCCAGTAGTTAAGGTGTTTGATAGAACTTGTATGTGCAGTAAAGGTTCTCTGTACATTCTCTAGATCTACAATTTCACCTGCCTTGAACGGAGATGTTAATGTACAGCAGTATTCCAGCCTAGAGAGAACAATTGATTTGAAAAGGATCACCGCTGGCCTGGCATCTCTTGTTTTGAACGTTCTCATTATCCATCCTATTATTTTCTTCGCAAATGTGATTGTGGCACTGTTGTGATCCTTGAAAGTGAGATCCTCAGACATTACTACTCCCAGTTCCTTCACATTACTTTTCCCTCTGTTGTATGATTAGAGTTTGTAGTATACTCATTCTAATTATTATCTCCTCCAGTTTTCCATAACGGGGTAGTTGAAATTTGTCTTCATTGAACATCGTATTGTTTTCCGTTGCCCATTGGAAAATTTGATTTACATCTTCTTGGAAGTTAACCGTGTCCTCAATAGATGACAGTCTCATGCAGATCCGAGTATAATCTGCAAAGGATGACAAGGTGTTGTGGATTACATCTCTATATCTGATATCAGGATGAGGAACAGGATGGGGGCGAATACTGTACCTTGTGGAACAACTTCCGATTTAACTCTGTTTCCCACCACTGCTCTTTACCAGTTATTCCTTTAGCACGCATTTTGTGCGTTATTATATCATGATTGCATTTGTCAAAGGCTTTTGCAAAGTCTGTGTATATTTCATTTGCATTCTGTTTTTCTTCCAGTGCATTCAAGACCATTGCTTAGTCATCCAGTAGTTGCGAGGAGCAGGAGCGACCTGCTCTGAACCCATGTTGCCCTGGACTGTGCAGTTTTTGGGAATCCAAGTGGTTTGTAATCATGCTTCTTAGAACTCTTTCAAAGATTTTTTTGATGTGGGACGTTAGAGCTATTGGTCTATAGTTCTTAGCTAATGCTTTGCTGCCACCTTTATGGAGTGGGGCTATATCCGTTGTTTTCAGTGACTGGAATTTATCCATGTCTAACCTCCTTCTTTATAGTATACTTAGGGCACGCGAAAGGGTTTCTTGCAGTTCTTAATGAACACAGAGTTCCATGAGTCTGGGCCTGGGGCTGAGTGCATGGGCTGGTTGTCAATGGATTTCTCAAAGTCACATGAAGTGGTACACATGAAGTAGGATGTTTGCAGACAGATACTGAGACATAGGTTACAGGGCGCCACCTGCATGTAGGACGGTCCGAGGACCTTGCTTGGTGATAACCTGGAGCAGGCGGCGGCGACTGGTCCTGTCCTAATCTGCCGAGAGGCGACTGGGACGCAAGCCAATGGGTGGAGCAGACGGGGAGCAAACCAGCTTCTGCTGTTGTTGTTATTTTATTCTTCATAGAAAACCCCTAACACGAGACTTTTTTTTTCATTAGATGAACCGTTTAATGGTGCCGATACTGTGACAGAGGTCCAGTAAGATGGTGTCTTCTTTTTTTTTTTGGAAAATTTGCATTTATCTGTATGTATAATTATGTACATAATAATAAATGAGCATAGATAATTATTATTTATCAGTTAGACAAGTAGGAATTTGGGACACCTAGGTCGCAAAAAATGTCCCCCTTCGATACCTACCACTGTCATAACCACAAGTTGCTCTGGACCTATTAATTAAATGAAATATACATACACCAGGAATACTGGTAAATATATAAATTTGTGGACTGCATATTAAAAATAATAAATGGTTATATATATACACAATTACATAACAGAAGGAAAATATATCTTAATATCATTCACCAATTTGACTGGAGATTAATGTGTATTATACCCAGAAAACCTCACTGTCTAAATTTATGAAATTACTGGCCAGAATTAAACATAAACAGACTTATCTGAGGTTCCTGGAGCTGTGTTGTCCAGTCGCCTGATACTCAAATTATGCAGGAATGCACATCCAACAATTTCGCCTCCTATTTGAGAGGTGTCAGCCCAATTTTAACCTCTAGAGCACGAAAAATTCTTCCCATTCACTCTAACGTTCTGTTCAGTTCAAAACCAAGATGGCGAGTCCCGTCTGCACCGACGCAGGCTTTCCGTTTTCTATGACATAAATATTATTAAATACAGTATGGCCATCTATTTACATATAAATACTGAATTTCTGGAAAATATATACAGTATTTTCCACATTTTTTTTATTTTTAGTGAAACGGGAAACATCAACAATGTATTGCTACCCTAGTCTGTATGGCAGTTATAAAGAAGGAACAAAAGTTAGCTTTGTTTCCCTGTCAAATTTTATCATGCAGAATGGGTTTCATACATATTTTCGAAATCTGACAGCCTGAGCTTGGAGACCTCTCTACGGCCGCGAGGATTCGCCAAGTATTCCATTTTCTAAAATCTAAAGGTTCATCAGCTACTGGAGGTTCAGTGGCCTCGTTCCAGCATAGCCAGAGTTCCTGTTATTTGGGAATTGTCCTCTCTCAAGATAGCCTATCCCAAACACAAAAGAAATGAAATTTGTATGAGTGTCTCTCCATCATTGTAGAGCGGGGCAATATAAATAATATATGAAGGAGCGAGAAAGAGAGAAATCTGGACGACAGAACATACAATGAAGATTAATTATATGCTTGAAGATACATACTTACACCAGCTTCACACAGCCAGTCTCAGCATCATCAACAGACTCTATTTCACTTGGACTTAGCAACGTCTCAGAACACGTGAAGGTGGGGTAGCCGATGGTTATGGCTGACCACAGTAGCAGCGACTTGCTGCTGGTGTACCGAAGCTGGAGTAAGTGGTCTGAGTGGACCAGCTTCCAGTCCTCTCTGGACCTTACCTGCAGGGAAAAGAAGGTGGGTTTATGAAGTAAGGTGAGAGGATGAGCTCTAGCATGTCAGCAAGAGAGGTGGGGAGAATGGTACCTACCCTGACTACGCTCCTGGGATTCCCGTCTCGAAAATTTCCGTTCGGTATCACTTGTTTACTGTAACACGTCAAGCTGGTCACACGTAAGTTCATGACGCTAATCCGTTATACACAAAGGCATAATTGCAGGGATTAGTATTTTATTCATAGAAAAAATAGAAGACATTAAACAAATGGTAGGCTTCTTAGAAAAGAAGGGGCTTGTTTTGCTGTATTTTGAAGACCTAATATTGTAAAAATATACAACAGAACACACACACACACACAGACCAAACCACACCACACAACACACACACACACACACACACACACACACACACACACACACACACACACACGCCCCACACACACACACACACACACACACACACACACACACACACACACGCACACACACACACATATATATATATATTATAAAAATATATATATATTATATATTATATATATAATATATATATATATATATATATATATATGTGTGTGTGTGTGTGTGTGTGTGTGTGTGTGTGTGTGTGTGTGTGCAAAAAAGCCACAGTGGGAAGTTGAATAATACCTCTAGGCCTTTCACCTAGTAACCTACACTTTTTCAAGAGCTTGCAATAGTGCTGAGAAGTGGAGAGGAATCCAGGTAGGTGCATCCATACCTCCTCATAGACACACCTACGTGGGATCCTCTCCACTAAAGCTATCATTTAACTTTACTCTGTGGTTGTTTTGCATCTGTTATCACATGTTTACAATTATTACATCTACATATAAAGCGCAGCATTCGTATTATCAAAGTTATTTTTTTTTTTAAGCTGGAAACCAGAGTCAAACCTGTATGAGTCATGTAGTTTATTATCGAAAGGTCTTGTCTTAGAATACTGGGGGTTAGGCCGTTTAAATCCAAGATAATGGTCATTCCACTACTGTCTAAGTCTCGGATTTAACCTACCAGGTAGGTAGTGAAGAGGATGTAGTTAGTAGATACTTGTGAAGGTAGAAGATGTAATAATTCCGATATGGATGAAAGGACATATATGGACATATATGGACTTTGGTCATTCCAAATGGTCCTAGCATGGGCCTACTGGCCCATGCTAGGCAGGTCCAAGTCACCCTCTGGCCTAAGCTACTGGCCGAAGCCAGTGTCCTTTCATCCGACAGATATTAGACAACACTTTCCAAGACTTTTCCTCTCGCCACAATGTAACAGAAGATATTTTCCTTTCACTTTGAGTGCGAAGGATATAATCCCAATTCGGGTCAAGATAAAAGAGAGAGAGAGAGAGAGAGAGAGAGAGAGAGAGAGAGAGAGGGAGAGAGAGAGAGGAGGAGGAGAGAGGAGATAGAGAGAGGGGAGAGAGAGAGAGAGAGAGAGAGAGAGAGAGAGAGAGAGAGAGAGAGAGAGAGAGATGTTGCATTGGTCAGAGAAAACCACCTGACACGGACCTTTGTCATTTGGGTTGACCCGTCAGTGGTGTCATTGGCCTTATGGTTGAGGCGTCGTTCGAAGCTAAGGCTGGTGTTGCAGTCAGCAGTGTCTGTTGACACAGAAGTGAGTGGAGAAGTGATTCCTGGAGTATACCTGGAGAGGAGCTATGACAACCAGCGGCGGAGCTGACTTAACAGTCGAACTCAGCAGAGAATAAATAAACCATTAGGAAGGTAACCTAGTTATCAGAAGGACTGCACATCACCAGCAGACTTGATCTGGTTATATGACCAAGTCAGGACAAGTTAACTGAGGTCAAGAGTAACTTGATCTGTCAAAGTAACCAAAAGCTTTCAAAGATTTCATTAATCACAAATACATCCAGTTTGCAAAGTCCTGGACTAGTTTTCAGGACAAAATCCTCACTAGTCTTTATACAGTTGTTGAATGTTATTTTTTTCTCAAAGGCTGCAAACCCTGGTATACAGTGAGAGTTTTCTTTACCATCTTGTTCCAGATCACTGGAACTCTTCTTCATGTTCTTGCATCTAGCCTTATTGCCTCTCATTCACTACCCCTACGTGTTTAGCACTTTCGAACGAGTATAATAGCAACAGCAGTAACAACAACAACAATAATAACAATAATAATAATAATAATAATAATAATAATAATAATAATAATAATAATAATAATAAATAATAATACCCCCTGGTGCTGCCCAGGACACGGCGCCTATGTAAGAATTTCCGTACTTGAGTGCGGTGAGTTGCAGCGGTCAGTCGCGGCGGCTGGCTAACCGATGGGCCTTTTCGGCCGGCTGGCTTCTCTATATAACTGACCATAATTTTTAAAGGGGTGGACCGGTAAGCCAGCGGAAGGCCTCGGTCAGATGACTAAAAGCTCCAACTGCGGGTCATCATCTGACTAAGACCCGCGTCATGAAACGCTTGTTCTGTTTCCTGGCGAACCTAACCTAACCTCTACCGCAAGAGCCGGCTAAGCATCCGGTATCCGGAATCGCCGGTTACGTCAGGCTGTTGCATCATGCTTGTGGCAAGCGACGACCAACATCAACCGGGCGATATCTGAAGGACAGGTGAATGTCCCAACCCTCCTCCTCCCCCACCCCTCCCTCACCCCACGACCGCCCCACCCTCCTCCCCACATACCCTCACCCCACGACCAACCCCTCCTAACAAATTTACAGAAGAATGTCTTAACACCCCCCATCCCCCACCCCACCTCTCTCCCACACCACCTGTAAGTTGACCACAGCTCCCACACCTGTGCAAGCACACAACCCCCACACACTTGTGCAAGCATAGTGCCCCCACACCTGTACAAAACAGCATCTGTGCACCAATACACTCCCACATCTGTACTCGGCAATCCCTCATCTGTACAATCCCACAGCCATACACCTGCACAGCTCACACCTCTACAATCCCTACACATGTACATCTCACACCTGTACATCAACACAACCTCACACCTGCACAGCTCTACACCTGCATGAGCCCAAACCTGAAGAAGCCCACATAAATAAGCAAGTACCTCAGCCTCTCTGACAAACTTCAATGACTTGCACGGCCTTCATGCTTCTCAAGAACACATCGGCTTCTTGGAGTTTTAAATTGCATTATATAAAGAATCAAAAGACTTTCGTCTGCGCCGACTGCATAAATATCTCCCGAAAAATCTTTAACAAATATAAAAGAAGTAACAAAATCCCCAGGAAAAGAAGAAATCTACGAAGGAAAAAAATTTCAAGAAACAAAGAAGAAAGATGACTCCTGGTGGCAGGGGGAATAACTTCGTTTTATTTATTTCCCTTGAGGGGAGGTGCTGGAGGTCGGTGAAGGGCTCTTGATCCCAAGAATTTGGAGTTACCCTCCTCTTTTTTTGGATCTAATCGTCAGTCAAGATCCTCAATTCTTCACGTGTCTGTAACCTGTATTGTACACCAAGTGTTATATTAGTCTTACTTATATCTGATTTTTTTCTGTAGCTGTGTAATTTCTTCTGGTTTGCCACTTCCCCACGAATGTAATAATGGATTTATTTATTTGAATCGCTAAACACACATGAGTCATTCAGTGGATCGAGTGGTGGAGTCTCGAACTTTCATCCGTTAATCACGACCTAATGTCTGACCAGCCAGCTTATTGGTATTGCCTCACAGGTAAACACAACATATACTAGGCCTCAACGAGTGATCACATTAGCGCATGCGTCCAGAACTGGGCGGCAATTTCCGTAATGGTGATTTCCGTTTCTCTAAGCATCGTACACTTACTCAGTGGCTTGTAAACACCATCAAGTAGCATTCATCGCTTCGTAATGTTACCCACCGCAAGACGACTGACATCAGCTGCATTTTCTGATGTGTTGTCCATATGTTTCTGCGAGTTTATCTGACCTTTGGTCTTTTAAGACTTTCAAAGTTGCATTGTATATGATGCTGCCTCCCCCGCGACCAGTTTGTGTTGATTAATGGTTGCCTTTGTACCTTACGAGCATTGACCCCTTTCTCGTCAGTATATATATATATATATTATATATATATATATATATATATATATATATATATATATATATATTTATATATATAATATATATTATATGTACTTCTGGTGCTGTTGGAGACCCTCATCATTGAAGATAAACGTACTTTAGGGAAAAATCTAGTAGCTACAGTAAGAGCAAGAGGCTGCTGGAATTCAAGGAAGAATTGTGTGATTAGGTAATTGAGAAGTGAAAGTGAACTAATGAAGAGGGCAATTAGAGGGAGGTTTAAGCAACTATTAAAAAGAAAAGTGAGTTAGGGACGGAGTGCAGGTAAAGAGAAGTTAGAAGAGTTACGGGGAAGAGTTTTTGTGGCAGACTTAGAATGTTCAGTAGAAGCCTGTGGGTACAGGAGGAAATGTCTGATGGACAGAAAAATAATTATGGAATTGGGAGGTAAATAGGGCAGTAAGAAATAAAAAGATAGTGTATAACGATTTTTTTTAAGCTGTAAAAATTTACGTGAGGAAAGCAAATGTTAAGAGAAGAAACTGAAATGGCTCGTGATGGGTTACAAAAAGGAGAGAAAGGCGATGAGTATCGGCAAATTTTGCTGAGAATACTTTTTCTTTTTTTATAGGAAAATTAATCAGCTGAGTAAGCTTGGGAGTTAAGAAGGAGGGAGAGGGAGATGATGCATGGGAAGGTGGAGGAATTGGAAAGATTGAGAAAATATTTTGGGGAGTTGTTAAATGTTAAAAACAGAGAGGCGAAATTTCGCGCATTACGCAGAGATTTTGCCACCGAAGTGGCTAGTTTATTGTGCACCCCAGAGCCATCTTGTGGACGGAAGCACAAGAGAATATGAATACATAAGAGGGCTAGGAACTAGGCCCCATAAGGGTTAACAGGAGCGCATTTAGATTTATATCTACAGTTCACTTATCTATTGCAAGCATGTATAAGAAATTTGCTTATTATATCTGAATTATGCAGGGGGAATAAAATTCGGTAAGAGTGAAAGTGGAGGAAGTGAATGAGGTAATTGGTAGATGAAAAATGGGAGTTATTATTATAATCAAAGGAAAAAAGCGCATAACCCGTAGGATTATACAGCGCCTGTGGGGGGGGGGGGTGGAAGGTATTCAGGCTTAATTCAGGGAACTAGAGCACAGATCCAATTTCCTAGATCAAGAGCCCCTCACCAGTGTCAAGGAACCTTCCTTGTGGAAAAAAAGGGGAGGGGGGAGTAAAGCATTTGGTGGAAGGTGCATTTGTTCAATATGCACATCAAGGACTGAAGGTGTCTAAGGACCGGCAGAAAGCATACAGTTCCTTTGTTTAAGAAAACAGAAGACAAGAGAGAGTGTAAGAATTATAGGGGCACGAGCCTGTTGTATATACCAAGCTGAGTGTATGGTAAAAGTATCGAATGAAAGAGTTTAAAGTGGGAAAGTGAAGATTGGAATGCTGTGGAACAAAGGGAAGGAAGGTGATTAACATTTTTAAAAATAAAGGAAATAAGTAAATAATTCTAAAGGAAATGGGTAATGTTTGTTTCATTTGAGAGATTAAAAAGGCTCATAATTAATGTGGTTTCGATAAGCAATGTGGATAAAATACTGCAAATTAGGGAATAGGTGCCAGATTGATTAGAGACAGTAAATTTTTTAATGAGGATACTTAGGCCAAGTTAAGTATAGTAGGAGAGAAGGCGATTATATTTTTCGGTAAAGGTAAGGCCCTTAAGGGATGTGATATGTCACAATGAACTAACATATTTATAGATGGGTTTTAAGAAGTGAGTGATACTGACTAAAATATGAGCCGAAAAGTGTTATTTTCAAAAAAACAACCTTTAAGAAAGGAACAAAAACGTTCAATTACCGCGTACGTTTCCTTACAATGTGAGGACTTTATCTGGGTAAAAACAGGAGCCACTGAAACTGGATAATAATTATTCTGGAAAGATATTAAAACAAACACTGAGGAGTTTTAGAAAAACACAAGAAGGATTCAAAAGGAATTTAATTTATTATTTTTAGAATTTGGCGGAAAAACAAATTCAATTAATGAAAAATGGAAGAACAACAATTTCCATAAAAACTAATTACTCTTCGAAAGGGGTATATAAAAAAATCAAATGGCACATTATTCTTCGCATTTAAGGGAATTAAACTAAAACTGATTATAACCAAAAGGGACCGACTTAAACATCCCCAGATTAACTAAGTATTACATTTTGTAACAAAAATACTATTTAATAAATAAAATGGAAAAAAATATCGGACGTTCATTATGGAACACTACCCCACAATTTAAAACCAAGTTTTTTCATAAAACTCAGTATACAGATTTCCTTGTTCTATATGAAAAACAATACAATCGAAGAAGGGGCCTGAAAAAAGGGCAACCCTGTATGCGTCCAGGATATTTATTTACAGAAAATGTTCTGAAGTAATACACAAGTGTCCCCTTTCTTTAAAGAGTTTGTGGGTGGTAACGCCACAATCAACAAACCAACGAAGGGGAAGCAAACACCCAGGAAGGTGTTTGGAAGCAAACCCAGGAAAGGTGTTTGGGAAGGGAAAGGGGAAAAAACCTTCCGGGGTGTTTGCTCATTCGTAAGGCATCCGTCCTCAACAATACAAGGGAGAAGATTTTATTTTACCAATTTAAATGAAAAAAAAAACAGTACAAACATACTAACATCAATCAACAATTCTGTTGTCAGTCGTTTACTTTCCAATAATATTTTAGGTATGCAGCAACCAGCTACAGTAGAACAGCATCCCTGGCAAAAGACTTTCAAATAATCTCTAATTTTAATTTTTTTTCTCCCTAACACACAAGAATTGTATTTCTCAGAGTTTAAGATACAACGAACATCATTCAAATCACTTTTTAAACTCTGGGACTTTCTTTTTTTGAGTTGCTGTAATGGGAGCAGAAGCTGCTGTTGGATCTATTGTTTCTGAGGAAGTGATATAATAATAATAATAATAATAATAATAATAATAATAATAATAATAATTATTATTATTATTATTAATTATTATTATTGTTATTATAATTATTATTATTATTATTATTATTATTATTAATATTATTATTTATTATTATTATTACAATCATAATAAGAAAAGAAGAAGAGAAAGAAGAAGGGCATAATCAGCAGCAGCAGAAGTACAACAACAGACCTGGCCGCTGTTGTAATATACAAAAGCTGTTTTTTCCCTTCACTTCTCCAGCGACATCTTAGGGAGGTATCAGACTAGGATCTTGTCGCACATGAATTTAACACTGACGAATCTTTTATAATTTTCCTGAGAGATGGTGGGCAACAATATTGGTTTTTTTATATATTGCATATTTGTATATATATATATATAATATATATATATATATATATATATATTATATATATATATATATATATATATATTATATATTTTATATTTTATATATTGTAGCTCTTGCAAAAAAAAATATATTCAACCGAGTGCCACAATTATGAATCAATCCAATCTATTAGTGCCACCATATCCACTTAATAGGACAGTTTAAAGAGTCACAGCCCAGCCCAGAGATACGAGCTGAGCTTGTATCTCAGTTTATTAGCGCTCCCTACAGTCGTTCCGCACTCACCCTACACTCACCATACACTCACCCTACACTCACCATACACTCACCATACACTCACCCTACACTCATCCCACACTCCGAAGAAAACGATATGCCTGATAACTAGAACCTTCAAAATAATAGATGTCAGAAGCTGATCTTACACATCAAGTCACTTATTTCTCTCTAGGCTGGAATATTGCAGGACCACTAGTGACCCCTTTCACGACGGTAGAAATTGCTGATCTGGAGAATGTACAGAGGACCTTCAAGGATCTTATAAATTCAGCCAAGCACCTAAATTACTGGGAATGCTTGAAAGCATTCCCAGTAATTGTACACTTTAATATACATTCAAGAATGATATATCATAATTTACACCTGGAAAATTCTGCAGGGTTTAGTTCCAAATCTGAACACCGAAGTCAGTACATTTAAAAGTAGGAGGCTCGGCGGTCAGAGCAAAATTCTTCCAGTGGAAAATAAGGACGTGGTGATACATGAGGAGGATAATCAGTAAATGTAAGGGAACCAAGAGTCCTCAACACCCACTCTTCATGTATGCTGCGAGGGGGAAATTATCAAAAAAAAAAAAAAAATGGCTGTCTTTAAGAGGGAATTTGATCAACCACTTGCACCAACACCCTATTTGGTTAAGCCATCGACCAGGAGACCTGGTTTGGGACGGGTCGCAGGGGCAGTGACCCCCGGAATCAGGTCCCACTCTTATCCAATTCTTGTCCCACTCTTGACCCATTCTTGTCCCACTCTCTTGTCCCACACCTCCCCATTCTTACCCCACTCTTGTTCTATTCTTTCCCCTCTCTTGTATCATTATTGTCCCTCTCTTGTCCCACACCCGGCTCTCACCTTGTCTTGTCCCAGTATTGTCCCATTCTTGTCCATTCTTGCCCCACTCTTGCCCCGCATTCGCTGTCCCACTCTTGTGAAACATATCCTGAGTGACGGAATATGACGTGAAAACATATAATCCTGTGTTGACGGAGTATGACAGTGTAACATATCTATGTGAGGAATATGACAGTGAAACAGATCCTTGTGTGACGGGATTAGGACAGTGAAGCATTTCCTGTTGTGACGGAATATGACAGTTGAAAACATTATCCATGTGTGACAGGAAATATGACAGTGAAACATATCCTGTGTACGGACTGTTACAGTGAAAATATCCTGTGTGTCGGTATTGGTACAGAGAAACATTATATCGGTGTAGCCGGGATATGACAGTGAAACATCTGTGTAACGGTTGTATGAACGCAGTGAAACGTATCCTGGTGGACGGAATATGACAGTTGAACATCCTGTGTAACGGGAATATGACAGTGATACGTATCCCTGTGTGACGGGAATTTGACAGTGAAACATCCTGTGTAACGGAAATATGACCGTGAAACGTATCCTGTGTGACGATATATGACGTGAAACATATCTGTGGACGGATATATGGCAGTGAAAACGTATCCTGTGTGACGGATATGACAGTGAAACATATCCTGTTGTGACGGAATATGGCAGTGTACTTACGTATCCTGTGTGAGGAATATGACAGTGAAACATATCCGTGGTGACGGAATGTTACAGTGAAAACTTATCCTGTGTGACGGAATATGACAGTTGAAACATATAGGGGTTACGGAATATGACTGTGAAACATCCTGTGTTGACGAATAGGAAAGTGAAACGTATCACTGGTGTGACGGAATATGACTGTGAAGTAGATCCTATGTGTGACGGGTATATGACAGTGAAAATTATCCTGTGTGACGGATTATGACTGTGAATAACATATCCTGTGTGAACGGAATATGACAATGAAACGTTATCGTGTGTGACGGAAGGTTTACAGTGAAATAATTATCCTGTGTGACGGAAGTTGGACAGGTGAAAACATATCTTGATGTGACGGAAAAAAAATGTTACTGTGATTACTATCATGTGTGACGGAATTTAGGAGAGTGAAATACATGACGGTGTGTCGCAATCTTTCTGTTAGAATTAGGTAAGTTCCATAACTCAGTTGTGATTTAATCTTGAGTAATCTAAATGCACTCACCCTCCTATCATTCCTACCCCTCCACATACATTCACCCCGCTCTTAACAAAACCTCACCCACCCTAATAACCATCACTCCTCTCAGCTCCCCAAAAGCTCACTCCACCCTATCCCAAACATTCCTTCTCCCTCTCCACACCCACTACACTATACAACAAGCTCCCCAAATATCTCCCCCTCCCCCGCCCTCCCCTAATATATATATATTATTATATATATATTTTATATATATTATATATTTATATTTATATAAATATATATATATATATATAGATATTTATATATATATAGAATATATATGCAACAAGGACACGCAGTAATACAGGTGATTTCAGGAATATCGCAAAAACAACCACTCTGAAAATATAGGATGAAATTCAAGCGCTTTCGTGACTTCGCACGTTATCCATGGATAATGTGAGGTAGTCACGAAAGCGCTTGGAATTTCTCTATTTTTTTAGAGTGGTTGTTTTGATTTATATGATGATATATTATTTATATATATATACTATATTTTATATATTTATATTTATATATATTATATATATATAGATATATGATATATATATATGTCGTGCCGAATAGGCAGAACTGCGATCTTGGCTTAAATAGCAACGCTATCTTGCTCATAAGGAAGGTGAAAAACTTGTGGTATTGCACAATAATTTTCGCCAAAATAAGTCATTCTGATCCTAACGAATAATGTTATTTTCACGCTGGGTTTTGGTTGTATTGAAATTATTGTAACTCAAATCTATAATTATATTTAGTGTTTTTTTGTTTTTTTTGGTTAGGCATAATAATAAATTGTTCGTGTTATATTAAAGTTAGGTAAGTTTTCTTAGATTTCCGTTTGGGCAAAATTAAAAAATGTTTACATTAACATGAATGATAAAAAATATATCTTTTAACGTGTTAAAAGAAAATTTCTGAAATAGGACTTTTATTTTTACATGAGTTCTTGTATTTGACCAGTTTTACTTTTTCGGCACGACATATATATCATTATATATATATATATATGATATATATATATATATATATATATATTTTTATATATATTATATATATATTTATATATATATAGATATATATTATATTTTATAGATATATAAATAATCAAGTCGGCCGTCTACCACCGAGGCAGGGTGTCCTCAAAAAGAAAGATAATCCCCAATAAAGAAAAACTGTTCTTCATGTCATTCAACACTTTCTACCTCACTCAAACATATGCTCTGTTTTTGCAGATGGTGCTCAGATTACTACAGTTTAGGACGTTTATACGTATAAGTTACACTATACATCTCCACCGAAACGGCCTTTTTTCCCCATAACTTACTGTAAAGTGCCAGGACATGTACGTCCATGTCCAGGACTCATAGGTCGGCTATTCAAAAATAACCGGTTTCCTCGGAATCCTTCACTAAATATTTCCCTAGCTCACTCTCCTAAACAGAGCGTGTGGTCCCATAACACTTATTTCACTCCTTGTAACTCTGTGCGAAACAGCGCTCATTGCTCGCTGCTGGAAGTTTAAGCCCTCGCGCACTCAAAACTCCTTACCCCTTCCTCTTTTCCCAACATTTTCGAGGTACGACCCCTACCCTGCCTTGCCTTCCCTACAGATTTTATACGCTCTCATTGGCAGTCTGTTTTGTTCCATTCTCTCGAAATGTCCTTACCACTCATATCAAACACCCTCGTCAGAGCTCGGTCTATGAATGGTATTAACTCTCACCTCCTTTATTTGCTTACACTCCGAAGTTGCTGCAAGATTATTTACACCCTACACATTGCTTTGCCAGGACTCTCCACTGACTCACAACCGCCTCCTCGCTGCTCGCATTTCTAACCCGCAAGCTTCTCTCCCATTTATAGGTGTTGGTTCTACTATATCGTGCATACATTCCCTTCGGGACTCCATTTGATTACGTTTTTTTGTCTTCACATAACCTCAAAGCTCCACTCTCATTTTTTCCCTTCATCAATTCTTTGATTACCGCATCCTTCATACAATCATCCGCTGACACGGTCTAAATCCCAAGTATCTGAAAAAATTCATTCTTCCATTTCTCCTCCTCCCCCAAGTTAATATCCATTTTTTTGTATCTATAATCATTGGGGATATTACCTCAGCACCTTACTCTTGTTGATGGTCACTTGTCAACTTTTTCCTTTACAACTCTCCAATTCTCATTCTCTCACTAACCTTTGCAATTTTTCTTTAGAATCTCCCATAAGCAAGTATCTTCTGCGAAGAAGCATCTGTGCCATTCCCATTTTGTTATTTATATTTTTTTACCCATTATTTCAATTCCCAACCCTCTCCTGATAACACCATTTGCATTTCCTTCTTTTACATACCCCATCTATTAATATAGAAATCAACCATGGGGACTTTTCTCATCCCTGTCTTTAGACCTACGTTTCTGGGAAGATAGTCGCCCTATCTTGCTGCTAACCCTAACCTGTGCCTCTCTTTCCCTTAAAATAACTCTTATACAAGGCATTTTGGTAATTACCACCTATTCCAATATTCTTGCAACATCTGCCACATTGCTCCCCTATCACTCTTTTTCAGATGGTCCTTTTCTAAATCCATATAATTGCAATTAAAAACTTCCTTCCTTTATCTAAAATACTGTTCACTTTATGCTTCAATGTAAACACTTGATCTACACATCCCGACCCACTCTGAATACCTCCGGGTCTCTTCCGCATAGCCTACATTCTGTTTTACCTCATAAGTCTTTCAGTTTTTACCCTTCCTTAACTTTGCATGGGATACTCAGGAAACGTATTCCTCTTAGTTTTGCAATCTCTTTGTGTCCCCCTTCCTGTAGATTATAATGTCCTATACATGCTCTCTGCAATCCTTAGGTACGTCCCCTCGTCAATACATTTATTAAACAAAAAATACCAACCACTCCAACACTATATGCACCCCCCCCCTCTTTAAACATTTGGTCATATTCCCATCAGCGCCTAGCGGGCATTTTCCCCTTTATTCTACGTATTGCCTCTCGCACCTCCTCCTTCACTCACTTCCTGTTCTTCACGCCTTTATTAGTTGTTTCCTACCTGGCCGCAGTGCAAGATTTTCCTCTTCCCGTTCTTCGTCGACATTATTAAGTTCCGTCAATAGATTCTCGCCAGTCTTACCCAAACCTCCATCTCCCCATATACGAACTGCCCCTACTCTGTTTTTTAAATGTACAATAGCCAGTGCGTTCTCTAGGCTTGCTTAACTTGTTTGAAGCTCGCAACAAAGTATTTGTATTATTTGCATTTTTAATTGCGCTGGAACGGGCCTCTCCACTCTATCTTCGGCCTATCCTTTTGCTCTCTCTCACACTCGCGTGCACCTGTCTTTTACTCGCTGATTCTTGCTTTTCTTATATCACTTTGCTTAGTAAATAAAACCTCTATTAAGCTATACTTTTTCTCTTTATATCCCGTTTTTTCCATGCATTCCACCTAAACTCCGCTGTGCTTACTGCATCCCCCCTCGCTTTATACAACAAAACTGCTGCCCCATACTTTCGAATACTGCATTTTTAAAAACTATTCCTACCCTCTGCTGCACCCTCCTCCATACCTTACTGGCACCAGCCCTCCTTTCTGCCAATTTTGTTAGCTGATAACTCGCCCGAACTTCGCGCTCCTCCCTTAGTTATACACTTTCACTCCTCTTGCTTGTTAAGTGCCATTTTCCTCTTTTCCCATCTACATCTTACTCTAACTGTAGTACAACTAAATTAATGATCCGAGATCTCCTAGTTGCCCCTCTATAAAACATGTACATCCGGGGCCTACCAACAACTTTATATCACCATATACATATCTAACAAACTGACTTTTAGTTCAGTGCTTTAGCACCTTGTAGATTTATTTATCCTCTGCTTCATTATTTATGTATTACTATTACCATAACCTCTTTCTACACATACCTCAATTCAAGGCTCCCAATTTGTCATTTTCCCCGCACTCCTAAATTTACCTACTACTCCTACCACATATTTTGCCCACTTTAGCAATTGGAAATCCCCACCCATACTCTCACACTTGGTTCAAAAACTCCCCACGTCATTCACATAAACTTTTCCCAAATTCTCTCTCTATCCTATACTCCACTTCTCTCTTCTCAGGTGCAGTACGCTACTAGAACCCATTTTCACATCCAACTTTAGTTTTACTCCTCATAATCCTTGAATTAATACATTCTTTGTCCCTCTTTTCATGCCATACTTTATCCTTCAAACATTATTAGTACATCGTTCTTTAGCTTTAAATTTATTTGAAACCCCTAACCTAATCCATTTTATTCTCTCCATTGAAACTCTCCCACCACCCTTCAGCTTTGGTGCACTTAAAGCCAAGGACCATCCAGGTCATTCATCTCATTAAACATCCACAATGAGCTCTTTCTTATCATTTGCACACAACATCCACGCACATGCAGACTTCCACTTTGACAATTTTCTTCTTCTTGTATTCTTTTAGTAATTATTACAGGAAAAGGGTTATACTAGCCCAGTGTTACCGGCATTTTAGGTTGACTTTTACATCACGCATGGTTACGGAGGAAGATTCTTATTTCCACTTCCATGGATTATAAAGGAATAAGTATTAGAACAGAACGTTAAGATTAAATCAAAGAAACTCAGATGAGTGTGTATAAAGAAACGGGTACATGTATGGGTAGTGTGGACCTAAGTGTTAAGTAAGAAGTAGCAAGACGCACCTGTAAAATTGTGCATATTTTATGAGGACAGACAAAAGACTTCAGCAATCTACCATCATGTAAAACAATTGACAGGCTTGTCGTTTACACGCACTTGGCAGGACGGTAGTACCTCCCCTGGGTGATGCTGTCTACCCAACCTACTACCAGTTTTATATATATTAGATATATATATATATATGAGTATTATATATATAAGTAATCTTATTATATATATAGATAGTATATATATTCTTGTAGTTATAATATATATCTATATATATATATATATATAATATATATATATATATATATATATATATGTATACATGTATATACATTACATATATATATTATATATATATATTATATTATTTATTTATTTATATATTAACATGATATATACATATATATTATATATATTTATATATATATATATATATATATATACATGTATATACATATATTTATATATATATATTATTATATTATATATATATATATATATATTTATATATATATATATTATATTACATGTTTATACATATATATATATATATATATATATATATATATAATATATATACATGTTTATATATTTATATATATTTTATATATATTTATATATATATATATAGTATATATTTATATATATTTTTTTTTTTTTTTTTCAGCTAAGTCGGCCGTCTCCCACCGAGGCAGAGGTGACCCAAAAAAGAATGAAAACAATTTCTTCTTATCGTTTTAGTAATTCTTTACAGGAAAAGGGGTTACTAGCCATTGTTCCGGCATTTTAGTTGTATTTTACAACACTCATGGGCTTACGGAGGAAAGATTCTATTCCACTTCCCCATGGATATAAAAGTAAAAGTTTTAGACCAAGACTATTAAGATAAAATCAAAGAATAAACTCAGAGGAGTGTGTATTAATACTAATGTGTACCATGTATGTGTAGTGTGCCATATAGTCGTAAGTAGAAGTAGCATGACATGTGATAATCTTGCATTTTTATGTGACCAGACAAAAGACATCAGCATTCCTTCCATCATGTAAAACATTACAGGCTTTCGTAGTTACATCAACTTGGAGAGGACGGGAGTACCTCCCTGGGTGGTTGCTGTCTACCAACCTACTACCAGTTTTATATATATAATATAATATATATATATATATATATATATATATATATATATATATATATATATATATATGTATATATACATATAATATATTATATATATATATAATATATATATATATATATATATATATATATATGTATCATGTATATACATACAAATATATATAATATTATAATGTAATATATTTTATATAATATTATAAAATATATCCCTTATATACATATATATATATATATATATATAATATATATATATATATTATATTATATAAATATATATATACATGTATATATATATAATATAAATTTTAAATATAAATATATATATATATAAAATAAATATATATATAATATATATCGTGCCGAATCGGTAAAAACTTGCGATTTAAATAGCAACGCTCTTCTTGGCGAATAAGGGAAGCGAAAATTTGAGTATGCAAAAATTTCGCAAAAATCAATCCGAGCATAACGAAAAAAATATATTTCATCGCGTTTGTTTATTATTAAATTATTGCAAATTTATCTAAAATATGTTTAGTTTGATTAGACTAAATTAAGTTGCACTTGTTATGATAAGATTAGGTAAATTTTCTAGGGTTCTTTTGGTACAAAATTTTAAATTTTTAAATTAACATATATGAAAAAAATATATATATCTTTAAACGTATAAAAGAAAATTATAGAAAGGACTTAATTTTAAATGAATTCTTGCTAATTGCCCAGTTTTACCTATTCGGTACAACATATATACTATATAGGCCTAATAAAATTTCTTTCAAAATTTAAAATTTTAAAAAACAGTCAAGCAACAATTTTCCCAAAAAACCCTGTTTCGAAGATTGAAGTGAAGGGGCCCCAGCAAATTAAAGCTTAGACTTATATTTTATGACATGAAGACCATTCAGATGAGGGAAAAAAGCTTGTTTCTGCCTCATCACCGGGGTAAAACCCCCAACAAACTGACCAAAGAGGGAGGGATTGTTTCCCTCAACAGGGGCGAAAAACATGACGGGTTTTTAGGGTTCCCTGTGAAAAGTGTTTGATGATGGCCCTTCACTGTCCAAAACTTGGAAAAATGTATGGGCTTAAAAAAAAATACTACACGGGGGGGTCACATTAAAGAAAAATAGCGGAAAACGGGGGGTCACATGTTAAGAAAAATATTTGCCGGGGGGTTCACAGGGTTAAGAAAAAAGCTGCACTGGGGGTCAATGCCAAAAAAATAGTTTGCCCTGGGGGTCCCCATGTTAAGAAAAATAGCTGCATTTGGGGGTTTCCCTTGTCAAAAAAATATTTGCACGGGGGCCCACATGTCAAAAAAAATACTGCCTGGGGTTAAACATGCAAAAAAAATACTGCCTGGGGGCACATTTTAAGAAAAAAAAGCTGAAACGGGGGGCCACATTTTTAAAAAAAAAAGCTGAAACTGGGTCACTTTCCAAGAAAAATACGTACGGGGGTTTCCAGGGCCAAGAAAAATAGCGCACTGGGTCACATGCCAAAAAAATAGCTGCACTGGGTCACATGTTAAAAAAAATAGCTGCACTGGGGGTCACTTTGCCAAAAAAATAGCTGAAACGGGGGGTTACATCCCAAAGAAAAATAGCTGCACGGGGGTCACAGGGTCAAGAAAAATAGCTGCACTGGGGGTAACATCCCAAGAAAAATGGCTGAAGGGGTCACAGGGTCAAGAAAAAGGGCTGCACGGGGGGGTCACATGTCAAAAAAAATTTAGCTAAACTGGGGGTCACATGTAAAGAAAAATATCTCCCACGGGGGGTCACATGCCAAGAAAAACAGCTGCACGGGGGTCACATCCCAAAGGGAAAAATAGCTGCACTGGGTGTCACATGTTAAAAAAAAAATACTCATTTGGGGGTCAAAATGCCAAGAAAAATAGCTCACGGGGGGTCACTTTCAAAAAAAGGGCTGCACGGGGGGTCACATTTAAAGAAAAATAGCTGCCCGGGGGGTCAAAAGTCAAAAAAAACCCTGCACGGGGGGTTCACATCCAAAGAAAAACAGCTGCACGGGGGTCACATGCCAAGAAAAATAGCTGCACTGGGGGCACATGTCAAGAAAAATACTGACGGGGGCCCAAAAGGGGGGCCAAAAAAAAATAGCTGCACTGGGGGTCAAAATCCCAAAAGAAAAATAGCTCCACTGGGTGTCAAAGTTAAGAAAAATAGCGCACGGGGGGTCACATCCCAAAAAAAAAAATAGCTGTACGGGGGCCACATGTCAAAAATGACTGCACGGGGGGGTAAACCTGTCAAGAAAAATAGCTGCACGGGGGGTCACATGTCAAGAAAAATAGCGCACGGGGGGCCCACATGCCAAAAAAAATAGCTGCACGGGGGGTTTCACTTTCCCCCAAGAAAAATAGCTGCCTGGGGTCCCCCAATTTTTAAGAAAAAAGCTCCCACGGGGGTCACATCCAAGAAAAATAGTGCACGGGGGGGGGTCAAAATTCAAAAAAAATACCCTGAAACGGGGGGCCCACATGTCAAGAAAAATGCTGCACTGGAGGTCAAGCCAAAAAAAAAATAGCTCACTGGGGGTCACATGTTTAAGGGAAAAAATAGCTGCCCCGGGGGGTTTCCACATGCCCAAGAAAAATACTGCACTGGGGGTCACATGCCCAAGAAAAATAGCTGAAAACGGGGGCCCATGTCAAGAAAAATAGCTGCCCCTGGGGGTCACTTTTGTTAAAAAAAAAAATTAGCGAAACGGGGGCCACATTTTAAAAAAAAATACTGCACGGGGGGTTCAAAATGCCAAAAAAAAGCTGCAGGGGGGTTCACATTTAAGAAAAATACTGCACTGGGGGGCACATGCCAAGGAAAAAAAAGCGCACGGGGGGTTTCACATCCCAAAAGAAAAAAAGCTGCACGGGGAGCCCACATTTAAAAAAAATTTAGCTGCACGGGGGCCCAAGCCAAGAAAAATGGGTCCTGGGGGGTCACATGCCAAGAAAAATAGCTGCAGGGGGGGTCAAAATGTCAAAAAAAAATACTGCGGGGGGGGTCACATGTTAAGAAAAATGTGCGCGGGGGGCCCAAAAATGCCAAAAAAAAGTTTGCACTGGGGCCATGCCAAAAAAATTTGGCTGCACTGGGGGGTCACATTCAAGAAAAATCTGCCTGGGGGTCACATGTAAAAAAAAAATAGCTGCACGGGGGGTCACAGGGTCAAGAAAAATAGCTGCACGGGGGGCCCACATGCCAAGAAAAATTTTTGCACGGGGGGCCCACATCCCAAAAAAAATACTGCACTGGGTTCCCCCAATTTTTTAAGAAAAATAGCTCCCCTGGGGTCCATGCCAAAAAAATAGCTGCCGGGGGGTTCAATGTCAAAAAAAATAGCTGAAACGGGGGGTCACAGGGCCAAAGAAAAATACTCAACCGGGGGGCCCACATCCCAAAGAAAAATTTTTGAAACGGGGGGGGGTCACAGGGTCAAAAAAAAGGCTGCCGGGGGGTCCCATGTCAAAAAAAAAAAGCCCACTGGGGTCACATGTCAAGAAAAAATGGGCGCCTGGGGGTCACATGCCAAAAAATAGCTGCATTGGGGCACAGGGCCAAAAAAAATAGCTGCACTGGGTGTCACATGTTAAGAAAAATAGCTCCTGGGGGTCACTCCCCAAGAAAAATGGGCTGATTTGGGGGGCACAGGGAAAAAGAAAAATAGCTCCGGGGGGTCACATGCCAAAAAAAAATAGCTGCACGGGGGTCACATGCCAAAAAAAAATAGCTGCACGGGGTGTCACATTTAAGAAAAATAGCTGCACGGGGGGCACATGCCTAAAAATAGTTGCACGGGGGGGCACAGCAAAAAAAAGGGGGGGCCTGGGGGGTCACTTGTCAAGAAAAATACTAAAGGGGGGGTCACATTTTCAAAAAAAATATCTGCACGGGGGGCACATGCCAAAAAAAAACCATTTTGCCTGGGGGTCACATCCCCAAAAAAAAATAGCTGCCCCTGGGGGTCACTTTAAAGAAAAATAGCTGCACTGGGGGTAAAATCCCCAAGAGAAAAAAACGCAGGGGGGTCACATGCCAAGAAAAATACTGCATTGGGTGTCAAAAGGGTTAAAAAAAATCTGCCCAGGGGTCCAATGCCAAAAAAAAAACGTTTTACGGGGGGGTCACTTTCCCCAAATAACTGCACGGGGGGTTCAAAAAGTCAAGAAAAATAGCTGCACGGGGGGTTTCAGGGGGCAAAAAAATATTTCCCACTGGGGGAAAAAGCCAAGAAAAAACTGCACGGGGGGTCACTTGCCAAAAAAAATAGCTGCACTGGGGGGCAAAAATGTTAAGAAAAATACTGCATTTGGGGGGCCCCACAGGGGGCCCCAAAAAAAAAATAGCTGTACTGGGGGTAAACATGCAAAAAATGCTGCACGGGGGGTCACATGCCCAAGAAAAATAGCGGGCACGGGGGGTCAAAAGTCGGGAAATATAGCTGCACTGGGTGTCACATGCCAAAAAAAAGCTGCACGGGGGGTTCACATGCCAAAAAAAATACGGGGCAAGGAGGGTCCTCCCCAAGAAAAAAGCTCCCATTTGGGGGTCACATCCCCAAGAAAACAGTGAACGTTCCAAAGGAAGGGGAAACAAAAATTTTTACCGAACATTTGTCAAAGAAAGTGGAATGTTCAATATATCCCCAAAAAAAAGCTATTTTGAACTCTTGACTCATTTTCGAGATTTTTTACAAATAAATATCAGAATAAAAGTCTGCATTAAGTCTCCTTTGGGGGTAATTTTTTTTAAAGTGTTTTTTCAAAAATTTAAACGAGGGGTAAAAAAATAAAGACCATACCCCAGAAAACCCATGGGCGAGCGGGGGCTCAATGTTGGCCTACTTCTGCCACAGGAAACAATCTGGTTGATCAAGCCTGATCAACAGGGGGGCCGGGGAAAAAACTGGCCGCAGGAGCTTTTTACCCCCGGAAAACACCCAACTCGCAAGACTTCCTGTGACAAAAACAAATTTTAAGCGGGCCTTTTCCAAAAATCAAAAATACACTGAAAACCACTCTTGAATTACGAAAGATTTCATCCATTTGGATAAGGGTTAAAATTAAAACCTAAGTTACTGCTTAAAAATAAATTGGGTTAAATTTAAAACACGGGGTGGTTAAACCTCCCAATTATTTATACTGTTTCCCTAGTAAAAAACAAATCATTTAAATATCTATTTTTAAAAAAATTCCATTATTCAAACGATGTGCTGCTTTTAACTCCGGGAAATCAAGAATGGGAAAAAAAAATAAATGGAGAGTAAAACCCCCCACACACACCACACACACACACACACAACACACACAACACTCATCACAAACGTGCATATACAAGCAAAACCCCTACACACTTTACGGGCACTCCCCATGTTTTCCCTTTAAATTCGCAGGAATCCCCCCTCCATTTTTCCTGTCACTTCAACGAGAAAATTTTAACCTTGGTCTTTTCCCTTCAGATTTGGGGAAGGATGGCAGGTTTTCTTGCTCAAGCCTGTCTCAACCACTGATTTTTTCTTCAAGTGAAGGCAGCGCTCATATAACTCACACCAAGTCCAGCCCCGGGCAACCCAGTGCGCTGACTCCCTGCTGCTGCTTCCCTTCTAATGCTCCCCCCTTTTCACGTGTCCTCAGACACATTACTTGCCAGGGCCCTCACCCCCCCCCAACACTGAAGGGTTCATCTTAGGGCCCCAACTCATGTCAGGGGCTTTTTTGGGCTGCCCAAATTTAAACTAACAAAAACAAGCTCACCGCCCTTGAGGCCAAACTCTATGGTGAAACAAAACCCAAAGGTGCCCTTTAACCTGGGTAATTGACTTGCGGATAAGGGGGTTTGGTAGAGTATAATGTGGCGGCTGAAAAATTAAATTTTCCCTTGATAGTTTGGAGCACGGGGGAATTTCCCCTCTCAAACGTTTGGTGGGGTCCACCATATGAAACGGCCAAAGAGGATAGAAAAAAAATTATGGCCATTTTGGGAAGGGTAAATGCCTCAACATTCTGTGACATTTACTTTTAACAATGGGGGCCTCCAGGACAAAACGCGATAAAAGGGAGATCGCTGAAAAATTTTACTTAGTGAGAACATGATTCTGTTTAATTTTCCGATTTTGGAAATGGGCCCAATTGTCAGGCTCCCTTTAATCTTCTATCTCGCAAATCCTTTCTCCCCCGGGGATTTTGGGGCCCGGGCGAAAGGGAAAAATGTTTTTAATTTTTTTCGTTTTGGGGCATTTTGGGGGGGGGGGGAAAGGATAGACACGAAGTTTGGGCTCCCTTTATTCTAAAAACATATTTTATTTTTTTTGGAAAAAAAAGCAGATATATTCCGTCATTTCTAACAAAAGGATCTTTTCCCTCTTTCCATCAAACGGAGGATTTCAAATGTCATGAAAATGGGTTTGGAAAATTTTTTCCTGTCATTTTCCATCACCTTTATGAATTTTCCCTCCCCATTTTAAATCACACTTGAGGGATTTCCCTGCCATAAAACATCACATATGATGGATTTCCCGGTCATATTACACATGTAATGAGGGGTTTACACGCATGAAAAATAGCGAAACCCATCACCCGGAAACTAAAACAGGGAAACGAGGCTACATCAAGAAATCATCCCCGGGGTTCAGCCTCTATTAATTTTTGGAGTTGTACAGGGAAGGGGTATACAATACCTACAAAAATGAAGAAATTACACCAAGTCAACAACGGGTATCTTTTTTTTTGTAAAACGCTTCGCCATCCGGGTGGTTTTATCAATACAGTACAAGGACATAAGGGGAAGACTTTATGCATTGTATTGATAAACCATGGATGGGGGAACGTCTTCAAATTTAAAAATACCCATTGTTAAAACATTGACTAATTTTTTCCCTCAAGGCTGGAGTTTTCTTTACTTTGGGAGTACCATCTCTCTATACACAAGCAAAAAAAATTTAAAGAAAAGTGCTTTTGCCATAAAGAAAAAGGAAGGGGCAACAAAAAATTGTCCTTACTTTCAATAATTATCCCTGTCACCACGACGTGGGAGAGAAAAAAACAAATAAGAGATCCCCAGTCGCGTTTTTGGGGGGGTTGGGGTTTTACGAAATTTTGTTGAAAAACGGCTGGGGGGTGGGGAAACCCTTTGAGGTAGGGAAAAACTGTGTAAAAGGTCAGATCCTTAGGGCGATGACTGATCAAGTGGCCCCAGGTGAGATTTCACTTAAATGGGTTACTCCGAAATCATCGTCCCGTGGGCCCCCTTCGAGAAAAAAGGGCCCACTGGATGACGGGCCCGGTGGTTTTGGAAAAGGATGTTGGGACTTCCCCCTAATCTGCTTGCCCGGGGGGAAACTGTCAAGTAAAACCCCATTAATACATGAGGGGTTTACGTAAGAAAAAGGGTACAAAAAAGCCCTTTAGCCCCATTATTTATCGGGGTTAAAGGGAACTTTTTTTCCCGAATATTTTGGCCCCCCCACATGGGAAGGAAAACTCCCGTGCAACAGATTAAGAAACCCGGGTTTTTTAAAAATTATCTTGCAGATGAAAAAAAAAGTTTCTCCCTTTTTTTTGACTGCTTTCCCCAAATACAAGTGAGGGGGTTTTAAAAGTTTTTCCCTTAGTTTTAAGGGTGTTTTTTTGTAGATGGTGAATGCCTGGCTGCCAGTCTGCCTAAACCCACTTCCTGACTTCCTGCTCGCCCCTTCCTTCCTTTTTCCCCCTGCCCGCCTGCCCTTGGGCCCTTTTTTGCCTGCCGCCTTCCTGCCTTCCTGCCTGCCTGGTGTCATCTGCCTCCCTTTCCCACCTTTCCGCCTTCGCCGCCCCCCCCCAAAAGGTTGGATTTCCCCTGTTTTTTTTTAGCGCTCCCCCGAAAAATAATAATAAAAAAAGGGGGGGTGAACTAAATCTTTGCTTTTTTTTTTCTATGTCTAACTCTTACTTCAAATAAGTTTAGCCCTTTCCCCCAAAAAACTCTTAGCCTCGACTAAAAAAATTTACCCAAAACATATTAGCAGTGAACGGGATTTTTCACAGGGGGTGCAAAACACACGTACAAAAAATTATCACAGGGGGGCATAACACACGGGAAAAGAAATTTTTTACAGGGGTTTAAAGCAAGACACACGAACAGAAAATCACAGGGGGTTTCAAACAAACACATGACAAGGTGGACGGGACAGGATGTTTTCCCGAGATGGGACACAAAACAAGGGGTTTACACTTGGGAAGGGTTTAAGATCAGAATTTAAAGGGGGTTAGGAAGTATTTCTTCAAATCACTGAATTTGTCAGGAAATTTGGGAAAAGTCTAGCCCAAATAGGTG
Organism: Cherax quadricarinatus; assembly: GCF_026875155.1. NCBI lineage: Eukaryota > Metazoa > Arthropoda > Malacostraca > Decapoda > Parastacidae > Cherax > Cherax quadricarinatus. Next base: position 59,824,894 of record NC_069403.1, read on the forward strand.
GTTGGGGGCAAGAAAACCCTACAAGCTTTTAAAATGAGGGATGATAAAACTCCCTGGGGCGGGAGAGAGAGAACCCCAGTACGTTTTGTGAGGAGGGGGGGCCAGGGGCGGAATCTGACCCCTGGGAACCACAATCAGGTGAGTACAATAAAATGATACACACACACACACACACACACAACACACACACACACACCACACACAAAACCCCACACACACACACACACACCACACATAATTAAGATGCATGCACGCATAAAACAACAGGGCCCATGTCTAATCGACATGTGCCCAAGACAAAATGGTAAAATACACAAAACGAACTGCAGTTTTAGTTTCCCCTTTTCTGGGCTGTTTTTCGACGATGTTTACTCATTGTGGAAGGAAAAAGCCTGATTTATAACAGGGGCCCTTATCCTCGCCCCTTTAAATCCTGATGGCGCAAAAGGCTACCTACCAACCCACCCACCCACCCCCCCAAACCCACCTAACTACTTTACCCTTTCCTAGCTACCCTACCCCCTACCAAACCCGCCTACCTACCTTCCTGATGAAAAATTTGCATATTTTTTTTTAATCCAAATTTTTGGGGACATAAACAGTGGGCCGCTGCCTGATTCTGTGTGATACTGCATCGTAGAACTCATTCCCTTTGGGATGCCTCCCATCTCACAGACTTGGGTTTTTGCATATAGGTAGTGAAATCTGTCCCGCCTAGATGGGGAGACTTCAGTAATTGGGGGAAAAAGAATCGTTGGAAAGTGGGGGCCCCTACTTTTTGGGACCCTGAACTAAAAGGAGAGATAGTCAAACCAAACCCGGGGGGGGTAGAACCCGGACAGAGAGTCTAGTTTTGCCACAATAAAATTAAAACCAACTAGGTATAATTTTAAACCATAGGAAGGTTTGGGATAGGGACCACTGTGACCAAAAAATGCCCAAATTTTTTTCAGACGAATTTTCCAGCTAGCGTGGCAGTGACGAACCTACTCAAGTCCCCCAAAGCCGCCAGTGGTATGGTTTGTTTACATTCGGCCCGGAAGATAGTCCCAATCAAAAGGCGACACAAATCTGATATTCTGAAAGTTCAGAACAGGGCGCACAAGGGATCAACACGACTCTCCCCACTTTTTAAATGTATTTAGAGTTCAAAAGTGAAGCAAAAACCCCATAATCTTAGAATTTTTAAATTTTTGTACCCCAAAGGAGGACCTTTTAAAAGGGTTTCCCCGATTAATTTTTTTTTTTTTCTTCCCCCCAACTTTTCAAGTTTAAATTTCCCCTCATAACTCGAGAAAGCCTCATTCCCCTTTGGGTTCAAAATGTTCACACTTTGTTACGGGGAACCCAGGACCAATTGGGATGTTTTGCGCGAGTTATTTAAATTTAAAATTGTTTTAAAACCTTTCCCGTACCCTGGAATGTTTAGATTTGCTTTTCCCAAAACCTTAAGTAAATGGGCCCCCAGTGAAAGTTTTGTTTTGTTACATCTGGGGTTATTTTTCCTAATATTTTGTCGTAATTCAAACCCTTATTTAAAAAATGAGACACCCTTTTGCAACATATGGGGGAATTTTTATTCAGGAAAAGTTTTTTGCCACACAGGACTTCTCAGTCCAGTACAAAGCAGAAACAGGTTTAAAAACAGAAACCAAATTACAAAAAGTGGGGGGGGTTTTTCCCCTGTGGGTTGCCGCCTCCTCCTGTTTTGAAATCACTTTAAATACAGTAAAATAAGCCACTTCTCCGACCACTGCATACTTTCTTTTAAAGGGTTTATAAAACTGAACACATCGATTACCCGCCCCGAGGGGGGCGGTAACCTCAAACTCCTTTCCCCCTTTTTTTACACAGTTCCCCCTTTTCATTGGGCTGATGAAAACCCCCGGTGTGGGGGAAACTTTTTCCCCAGTAAAGATTCCCAAAAGTTTTATGTGTCTCATTCTTCAATTTCTCATTTTTTTAAACCATTTAAACCCCAACCACCATCACTGCTCACTTCCCAAAACCCCCCACTAAAGTGAAGGTGCGGGGTGGGAAATTCCCAAAAATGTAGGGGGCAATTTAAATTTTTTTTATAAGTAAAATTGCGTGCTGTTAAAACAACGTTTAATAAATTTCAGTTTTCTTTTTTTTGAATGAAATTCAGTTTTTTTAAAGGCTAACCGGGAAATTTTGGACCCCGAAAAGAAAGAACTTTAATTTTTGACGCATATTTTGGGCCCCTATATGGCAATTTAATTTTTGATGGATATTAGGGCCCTTAAGTACCTATTAAAATGCGGGCAAGGGAAATTTGGGCCTCGATAGAAACCCATTAAGCTGGGTTTGCTTGCAGTCCCAATTTTGTTTGGGTTTAGTAAATATTTAAAAGGGTAAATAACTTGGAAATTGGGGAATCCCCTTCAATAACTGGAGAAGGTTTTGGGGAAAGAAAAAATGCAACAAATGCGAAAATTAATTGCACTTGTCGGGAATTCTTTCCCAAAAATTAAAACCCAAACCCACAGAATGATTTATCCGAGGACTTTAAATTTGAACATCAAAAAAGGTAAACAATACCGACCGGGTTTTTAGGTTAAAACACATATTCAACAAAAAATTTCCTGACTATGGAACGAACTTCTTCCCCGGGCCCAGGGAAATGACAAACCCCAAATTTTTACGACTACAAGGGGGAGGACTGATTACATCGTCTTCACACTCTACTGTTCCTGCCTACTTTCCGTATTAGACCCGAAGAAGCCTACGTGTAGGCGAAACGTTTTGAATAAATTTTTCTAACTTTGCATATGTGTCTTAAACCCAACAACTTCAAATTTTTTTGCTACTGGGGGGTGGGTTTCCCGAACACAAGGCTCAGCTGCTATCAGGGGTCATAATTCCAAATTTAAAATTTTTCCCAATTTTTTCTGAAAATATCGTTCCCCAATTGAAATCTAACCCCCTGTGACGGACATCAGTTTTCATGGCTGAAAAAATCGTAATGAAATGGATGAAAAGTTCGTGCTAGGTGTGCAGACACATATTCTATTTGATTTCCCATGTAATAACAAAAAAATTTTTTAATCTTTCAGTTTTGATGTGTTTTTTCCCCATGGAATTTAAACTCTTGATATGGGTTAAGTTAAAGGGACTAAAAATTAAATCAAATTGGTTTCGTTAAATTGGGAAATTTTTTTATTTTTCAGAAAATTTGTCCCTTGTGACTGTCATTTCCCAACCCATTTTTTTTTTTTTTTTATGTGAAAACCCTTTGGGTTTCCCCGATCCGTGTATTACGAGAACACCAAAAGTCATTTAGATTTTTGTGATACAGTTAGCAACGTTTTTTCTTGGGAACAATAGATAGTTACAATAGTACCCCCTTTGTCAGCGGGCAGAAGCCAGCTATGAAATTCCCTTTTTTTGTTTACACCGCTGAAAATTTAGCAGCAAAAAGCTGTTTTTCTCCCTCCCCGCTACATAATTTAAAACTCAGGACTACATAAAAACACACCACCTCCCCAGGGAAAACTCATTTCCCCCCCCCCCAAAACCAATTAATAAGTAAGACTATTTTTCGTCTGGTGAACAGGGCAACAGTTGAAGGAACTTTCCCCAATCTCCCACTCGTCCAGGTCTGAATAAGATCCTCGATGTCCCGCCCCAAGGGGCCACCACTGAGCTATTGGGGCACCCTTTCCTGCATGGATTTGCAAATAAGGGAAGAGGACAAGGAATAATTTAGTCTCAAATAAAGGGTTCAAATTTTCCCGCAACACCAAAAGGACAATGCAGGTTTATTTAAACGTCCACTCTGGGATATATTTGTCGGAGCGCCGCCCAGTTAAGAAAACCCGAGACGCAGTTACACCCACAGAAGACAAGACCTGTGTGCATCCACAGAAGACAACACCTATATACACACCCACAGAAGACAAGACCTGTATACACACACAGAGAACGCAAGAGAATTATATACACATTTAAAACAAGATCTATATGCACCCACTGAAGCCAAGGCCTTTGTACACCCACTAAAGACAAGACTTATGTACACACAATGGAAACACTGCCTATATTCACCCACTGAAGACACTACCTATATACACCCACTGAAACTTTCAGCTTAGGGGAGCCAGGTAAGCTGTACAGCTTACAGCAACACCGACCAAAAGATAGCATGGACACATTAACGCCCACCGCAGGATTGATAGGTGCAGTAACCTCCACTGATTGACTTAATGCATATAGTGACACCCTGAATCCGGGTCACTCAGTAGGATACTCAGTGTAATCAGTACGACGAAGCTCTGAAAAACTTGACGGACTTTATGTTAAGCGTAAAATAGGACTTGGCAGACTTACCCACACACGCTGATGGATTTATGAGAATCAGTGTCGAAGAGTTAGACACATTTGGAATATCTGGGTATCTTTAATTTGTAGACGTTTCGCCATCCAATGGCTTTATCAGTACAATACAAGGACATACTGTGAAGACTGTAGAAGCATATGTAAGAGACGAGGTGGTCAGTCGGTACTGTATATAATTCTTATGGTATAAACCTTGGTAATAAATACCGACAAGTTGGTTTAGAAAGGCGCTTAAGCTAACACTATGACATATTTATTAGAAAACGTTTCGGTCCTGGGACCTTGATCACTTCTAACATAATGTCTTTCTACCTCTATATGTTAGAAGTGTTCAAGGTCCCAGGACCGAAACGTTTTCTAATAAATATGTCATAGTATTTGCTTATGTGTCTTTCTAAACATCATCTTATACAGAGACATTGATGCCCAGTAAAGGACTTACGGACAAGAGCACTTTGATAATCATTGTGGGTGTAATGACGTCAAGATAAAATCATCATCAACGTCACTAGGAGACTCACTGGTCACGTGAAAGGATGTGGCGATCACTGAGTACACAGTAAATCTCCAAACGGATTTATACCAAGTTGTCCAGTATCCCGCCGAACTGAGTATACAACAGGTTTTGGCCACACAGGAGAGCGAGAAACTAACGTGAAGGACTTAACAGTGTTGTCAGATTTCACTTTCTGTGATTACAACACAGTCACTATAACACATCTGCGAGGAAACTGATAGGATGGATAATGAGAACTTTCAAAACAAGGGATGCCATTCCAGCCATGATCCTCTTCAAGACACTTAAGTCGCTAGGCTGGAATACTACTGTACATTAACAGTCCCATTCAAGACAGGTAAAACTGTATATCTGGAGAATGTACAGAGACCCCTCACTGCATGTATTAGTTTAGTCAAGCACCTTAATTACTGGAAATGTTTGAAGTTCCTCGGCCTGTACTCCCTGGAACGCAGGCGAGAACTATACATAATAATTTAAATCTGGAAAATCCTAAAGCGACTGCTCCCAAATCAGGACACGAAAATTACTCCCTACGACAGCAAAAGACTGGACAAACGGTGCAATATCCCCCAATGAAAAACCGGAACGCTACGAGTACGCTACAAGAAAATACAATAAATGTCCGCGGCCCAAGACTATTCAACAGCCTCCCATTAAACATAAGGGAAATTACCAATAGACCTCAGGCTGGACAGATACCTAAAGCCAATGCCTGATCAGCCGGGCTGTGGTTTGTACATTGGACTACGTGCGGACAGCAGTAACAGCCTGATTGATCAGGCTCTTATCCACCTGGAGGCCTGGTCGAGGACTGGGCCACGGGGAGCGTTGACCCCCGGAGCAACCTCTAGGTGGACTAACTAAATTTCACGTCTAACACAACCCACTGTAAAATAACGTAAGGTAACGTAATCTAACGTAACTTAGCCAAGAGAGAGAGAGAGAGAGAGAGAGAGAGAGAGAGAGAGAGAGAGAGAGACAGACAGACAGACAGACAGACAGAGAGACAGTCATGGTATTCCTAAGTTTTCAGAAACCGTTGAAAATATGACTTTGGAAATAGTCTTCTTACCATTCTCAAAAAATGAGTAACTTGTCCTACAATTTCACCGTTTCCTGCCTACCCACATTAAAATAATGTGGGTAGGCAGGAAAGATTCCGAAGGAAAGGGGGCGCACTGATGTCACGTCGCGTCTCCGACGTGTCTGCCTATGACGCTCGTCGTGACTATCCGGATATGATTAATTCCAGTTATATGAACTCTCACGATATTGTGCTCATCTAACATAAAATTCTATTTATTATAGTTAGGGAAAGAGAGAGTGAGGCAATCAGGTGGCGCGGGTGAAGGATGAGGGTGTTGCCCCTGTTGTGTTGCCCCTGTTGTGTTGCCTGTTGCAACCCCTGAATGGGTTACAATGATTATTATGTATATATATAATGTATATTATCTTTTCATATAATTTTATATTGCTTATATTTGCGATAATAGCTAAATCGTAAATATATTGCTTTATATTCTTATTTGACTTATGTTGTTAGGATGTACATAATATGTGCTCAGTTCAAGTCTTGATTGTCAAACTACTGTAATTATCGCTTGTCGCTCGTTATACTGCCGGCTTCTGAGCTGTGCTGTCCACGGGGCTATCACGTGATCGAGGGGGGTGTCCTCACCTCGTCTGAAGTATTCAGTCTGCTCGAGACTCGCCTGGTGGTTGGACAGATTGTCTGTCTCATTATTCTTGTTAGTTCTGTAGAACTCTGTTCACAGAACATTGTATAGACTTAGTGATTTTCGACGTTGTACTGAGGTTGTGTGTCACATAGACACTCTGAACATCTCAGGTCCTTAGCTATAGCTTCTGACCTAATTTTGTACTGGTTTCTGTGTATTGTCACAGTCAGGGTTTTTCCTATGCTGAACTTAGATTCAGTAGTATGGGAGTTTTGTAACTTTTGTGGAGGATCTGCTGATGGTCCCTACTTAGTGTCGTTATATTATCTCCTTTATCCTGATTGTGTCGCAGTCCCTTGTTATATGGCTATTGGGCTTATCATTCTTTTCATTGTTCAAGCAGACTGTTGGTTCCCAGTGGGTCAGAGTTAGTTTATGAGGACTTTGTCAGTCACTTGTTTAAGTTAGTCGAGTCGTGAGACAAGCGAACTACTTAGTCACTTCAGCATACACAATTTACTTGTACATATTTGTAATATCTTATTAATGTTAATGTACCAGACGTACTTAAGAATTTAAATGTGATATGTGCTTTCACACAAAATTTAACTCGAGAGATTATTTTAATTTTGATTGCTGTGATTAATTAAATTTGATAATATACCTCTAGACTTAAATTTAAATTATTAAATTTTAATTTTCTAGTTGTAGCCTACATTTGTAATCCTGAAGCACTATTTTGAATAATACTGAATTCTAATGGAATAATTGGACAAGATACTGACTACTTGTTACGTAAAACCCAGTAACAGGCTGGATGCTAGAAGGCAGTCCTTTCTAGTATTCACTGAGATCTCTAGCCTTTTAGAATCGCGTTTTGTAATTGCCCTGTTGGTTGCACTTGTTGATATCCTTGTTCTTGGTGTTGCCCCTGTTTGTTGCCACTGTTGTGCCCTTGTTTGTCGCCCATGTTGGTGGTGCCCTTGTTGGTGCCTTGTTGTGTTGCCCTTTTGTGTGCCCTTGTTGTGTTGCCTGTTGTGTTGCCCTGTTGTGTTGACCGTTGTGTTGCCCTGTTGTGTTGCCCTTGTTGTGTTTGCCCTTGTTGTGTTGCCCTGTTGTGTTTGCCCTTGTTGTGTTGCCCTTGTTGTGTTGCCCTTGTTGTGTTGGCCCTTGTTGTGTTGCCCTGTTGTGTTGCCCCTGTTGTGTTGCCCATGTTGTGTTGCCCTTGTTGTGTTGCCCTTGTTGTGTTGCCCCTGTTGTTTTGCCCTTGTTGTGTTGCCCTTGTTGTGTTGCCCTTGTTGTGTTCCCTTGTTGTGTTGCCCTGTTGTTTTGCCCTTGTTGTGTTGCCCTTTTGTGGTGCCCTTTTGTGTTGCCCTTGTTGGGGTTTGCCCTTGTTGTGTTGCCCTTGTTGTGTTGCCCCTGTTGTGTTGCCCCTGTTGTGTTGCCCATGTTGTGTTGCCCTTGTTGTGTTGCCCTTGTTGTGTTGCCCTGTTGTTTGCCCTTGTTGTGTTGCCCTTGTTGTGTTGCCCTTGTTGTGTTCCCCTTGTTGTGTTGCCCTGTTGTTTTGCCCTTGTTGTGTTGCCCTTGTTGTGTTGCCCTTGTTGTGTTTCCCTTGTTGTGTTGCCCCTGTTGTGTTGCCCTTGTTGTGTTGCCCTTGTTGTGTTGCCCCTGTTGTTTTGCCCTTGTTGTGTTGCCCTTGTTGTGTTGCCCTTGTTGTGTTGCCCCTGTGTGTGTTGCCCCTGTTGTGTTGTCCCTGTTGTGTTGCCCCTGTTGTGTTGCCCCGGGTGTGTGTTGCCCATGTTGTGTTGCCCCTGTGTGTGTTGTCCCTGTTGTGTTGCCCCTGTTGTGTTGCCCCTGTTGTGTTGCCCCTGTGTGTGTTGCCCCTGTTGTGTTGCCCTTGTTGTGTTGCCCTGTTGTGTTGCCCTTGTTGTGTTGCCCCTGTTGTGTTGCTCCTATTGTGTTGCCATTGTTGTGTTGCCCCTGTTGTGTTGCCCTGTTGTGTTGCCCCTGTGTGTGTTGCCCTGTGTGTGTTGCCATTGTTGTGTTGCCCCTGTTGCGTTATCCCTGTGTGTGTTGCCCCTGTTGTGTTGCCCCTGTTGTGTTGCCCTTGTTGTGTTGCCCCTGTTGTGTTGCCCCTATTGTGTTGCCCCTGTTGTGTTGCCCCTGTTGTGTTGCCCCTGTTGTGTTGCCCCTGTGTGTGTTGCCCCTGCGTGTGTTGCCCCTGTTGTGTTGCCCTTGTTGTGTTGCCCTTGTTGTACTCACCTAGTTGAGGTTGCGGGGGTCGAGTCCGAGCTCCTGGCCCCGCCCCTTCACTGATCGCTACTAGGTCACTCTCCCTGAGCCGTGAGCTTTATCATACCTCTGCTTAAAGCTATGTATGGATCCTGCCTCCACTACATCGCTTCCCAAACTATTCCACTTACTGACTACTCTGTGGCTGAAGAAATACTTCCTAACATCCCTGTGATTCATCTGTGTCTTCAGCTTCCAACTGTGTCCCCTTGTTACTGTGTCCAATCTCTGGAACATCCTGTCATTGTCCACCTTGTCAATTCCTCTCAGTATTTTGTATGTCGTTATCATGTCCCCCCTATCTCTCCTGTCCTCCAGTGTCGTCAGGTTGATTTCCCTTAACCTCTCCTCGTAGGACATACCTCTTAGCTCTGGGACTAGTCTTGTTGCAAACCTTTGCACTTTCTCTAGTTTCTTCACGTGCTTGGCTAGGTGTGGGTTCCAAACTGGTGCCGCATACTCCAATATGGGCCTAACATACACGGTGTACAGGGTCCTGAATGATTCCTTCCTGTGTGTGTTGCCCCTATTGTGTTGCCCCTGTGTGTGTTGCCCTTGTTGTGTTGCCCCTGTGTGTGTTGCCCCTGTTGTGTTGCCGCTGTTGTGTTGCCCCTGTGTGTGTTGCCCGTGTGTGTGTTGCCCCTGTGGTGTTGCCGCTGTGTGTTGCCCCTGTGTGTGTTGCCCCTGTGTGTGTTGCCATTGTGGTGTTGCCGCTGTGTGTGTTGCCCCTGTGTGTGTCGCCCCTGAGGTGTTGCCCCTGTGGCGTTGCCCCTGTGTGTGTTGCCTCTGTGTGTGTTGCCCTGTGGTGTTGCCCCTGTGTGTGTTGCCACTGTGCTGTTGCCCCTGTGTATGTTGTCCCTGTGTGTGTTGCCCCTGTGGTGTTGCCCCTGTGTGTGTTGCCCCTGTGTTGTTTCCCTGTGGTGTTGCCCCTGTGGTGTTGCCCCTATATGTGTTGCCCCTGTGGTGTTGCCCCTGTGGGTGTTGTCTCTGTGGATGTTATCTGTGTGTTGTCTCTGTGATTGTCTGTGTAAGTCTTATCTCTGTGGGTGATGTCTCTGTGGGTGTTATCTCTGTGGGTGTTATCTCTGTGGGTGTTATCTCTGTGGGTGTTGTCTCTGCGGGTGTTATCTCTGTGGGTGCTGTCTCTGTGTGTGTTGCCTCTGTGATTGTCTGTGTGAGTGTTATCTGTGTGGGTGTTATCTCTGTGATTAGTCTGTGTGGGTGTTATCTCTGTGAGTGTTGTCTCTGTGGGTGTTATCTCGGTGGACGTTTATCTCTGTTGGTGTTATCTCTGTGGGTGTTATCTCTGTGTGTGTTATTTTTGTGGGTGTTATCTCTGTAAGTGTTATGTCTGTGGGTGTTATCTCTGTGGGTGTTGTCTCTGTGGTGTTATCTCTGTGGCTGTTATCTCTGTGGCTGTTATCTCTGTGGGTGTTATCTCTGTGAGTGTTATCTCTGTGGGTGTTGTCTCTGTGGGTGTTATCTCTGTGGGTGTTATCTCTGTGGGTGTTATCTCTGTGGATGTTATCTCTTTGGGTGTTATCTCTGTGAGTGTTGTCTCTGTGGTGTTTTCTCTGTGGGTGTTATCTCTGTTGGTGTTATTTCTGTGGGTGTTATCTCTGTGTGTGTTATTTTTGTGGGTGTTATCTCTGTAAGTGTTATGTCTGTGGGTGTTATCTCTGTGGGTGTTGTCTCTGTGGCTGTTATCTCTGTGGCTGTTATCTCTGTGGCTGTTATCTCTGTGGGTGTTATCTCTGTGAGTGTTATCTCTGTGGGTGTTGTCTCTGTGGGTGTTATCTCTGTGGGTGTTATCTCTGTGAGTGTTATCTCTGTGGGTGTTGTCTCTGTGGGTGTTATCTCTGTGGGTGTTATCTCTGTGGGTGTTATCTCTGTGGGTGTTATCTCTGTGGATGTTATCTCTGTGGGTGTTATCTCTGTGGGTGTTGTCTCTGTGTGTGTTGCCCCTACTGCTGATGGCTCACCAGCCCTGAGCATCCGTTGTGCTGATTCACCAACCATCAACATCCATGGAGTTGGTTTACCACCAACCATCAACATCCACTGTCTTTGCATGCATGGCAGGAGTCTTCACTCAAGTACACAGATATCTTTAATAATGGAGTCAGTAGAATAAGTGGAGAGGTAACTTTATGCGATGTTCGGTCCTAGAGATGATGTGCAGCAGTTGGAGACGGCGTCAAAGGTAAGCGCATGTCCTTCCCCCCCAGCACTAGCGGCAGCAAGTCATGCCAATATGACTCACGAAATCGTAATGACACGATTGCAAACAAACCATACCACGGGCGGGATTTGAACCCGCGGTCAGAGAGTCTCAAAACTAATCTTCGTATGGTGTAGAAATATACTTAGTTGGATGAATCTTATTGTGGGTAGCTGGTCCAGTGACTAACTGGACGATCTGGAGTTTTGAGACTCTCTGACCGCGGGTTCAAATCCCGCCCATTTTATGGTTTGTTTTCATGCCAATAAGTTGCTCAGCAACAAGAGTTAAGAACATAAGAACATAAGAACGAAGGAACACTGCAGAAGGCCTACTGGCCCATGCGAGGCAGGTCCAAGTCTCCTACCGGCTTAAGCCAATGCACCCAACCTAGTCAGGTCAGGTCACATTGACTTAAGGGAGGAACACGGCAACCGACCTGGTAGCACAAGCTATCAGGTCCAACTCACACCCACCCACATCCACTCATGTATTTATCCAACCTATTTTTAAAGCTACACAACGTTCTGGCCTCTATAACGGTACTTGGGAGTTTGTTCCACTCATCCACAACTCTATTACCAAACCAGTACTTTCCTATATCCTTCCTGAATCTGAATTTTTCCAACTTAAAACCATTGCTGCGAGTCCTGTCTAGGCTAGATATTTTCAGCACACTATTTACATCCCCTTTATTTATTCCTGTCTTCCATTTATACACCTCAATCATATCCCCCCTAATTCTACGTCTTTCTAGAGAGTGCAGATTCAGGGCCCTTAGTCTATCCTCATAGGGAAGGTTTCTGATACATGAGATCAACTTTGTCATCCTCCTTTGTACATTTTCCAGAGAATTTATATCCATTCTGTAATACGGTGACCAAAACTGTGCAGCATAATCTAAATGTCCTCAGCGCCATGATGCCCTGGTGGTGCTGCTGCTGTGCCGGCAAGTTGATGAATAAAAGGCACGTTGTCCAGGTGTACTATTCATCAACTTGTCGATGATATTTACGGGAAATGACATGATCGTCAGCTAGGGCGCCGGGAAGCCAGCCTTCAAGAGTCTCTGTGATGGCCACTGCAGCCGCATCGCTTGTTCTCCTTTTTTTAAAGCACTCCTCTTGGACTTGTTGAGAAGGGGAAGAGGGGATAGGGAGGGAGGGAGGGAAGTAGAAAGGGAGGGGGAGAATAAAAAAAAAAAACACAAACATTGCGGAACAAGCTGTCATCGGGACGGCGCTTCGTCGCTCTGCGAAGACCTTCTTTGAGTCATGATTCGATCAAAGTCCACACAGGTGGTACGCTGTTTGGATCTGACTTGTGGGAGGAACATGTATACGTGTAGTCATGATATATATATATATATATATATTATATATATATATATATATAATATAATATATATATATATATATATATATATATATATATATATATATATATATATGCATTTGTATACTCTACCCATGTGAACACCTTCCTGCCATTCCTATACTTCAGTGGCCGAGGGTCTATAGAGAGGCTTTGAAAATTCACCGGACAGATTTATGTATCACATTTGGTCGAAAGTAAAGAAACGATGCCAAGAGTTAGAGCTCAGCCTCTCCTATACAAGCTAAAAAACTTAATTACAAATAGGTAATTACTAGATGTTTAGATAAACTGATGATCTATTATCTTGGGTTAATAATTATAAATACTATTATTATTATTATTATTATTATTATTATTATTATTATTATTATTATTATTATTATTATTTCTTTATTATTATATTTGATGGAAGCTTTAAGCCATGAGGGTAAAAAACGCATGGGAAATGGGTGGTAATTACGTATGATCTAAGGAAGAAAACGATGTCTCTAATGCCTGGGATGAAGAGACTTTTACCAATATTATTGCATTACTTCCCTCTTTAAAGGGCCGCAGTGATGTAATAATTATTAATAATATTTATATTAACGTAATAATATTATCGCAATAATATTAAAAATGCTGATATTATCGTAATAATAATAATAATAATAATAATAATAATAATAATAATAATAATAATAATAATAATCAAATTGACAACTTATTTTAATAATGATAATAATAATAATAATCATAATAATAATAATAATAATAATAATAATAATAATAATAATAATAATAATAATAATAATAAAAATAATAATAAGCAAATTGAAAGCTTATTTCAACATTAACTTTCTATCTGCCTTTCTTTAAAGTGTACATGTGACTGTATACAAATGATTACTTACACGTGTACACCAAGCAACAAATAAACGAAAAAAACAAAGTCACAGTACCGTGTCTGGAACAATCACAAGTAACAGAGGGATTGTGAGAGGATGCCAGGCAACATTTCGCTCCCGTCCTGAACCACTGACAGGTCGAGAATTCAAGCAGGGATAGGCCACTGGCTGGGAACCAGGCCACCTGTGGAAATCTTCGGTGTAGGGTAACTAATGCATGAAAAACCTGCGCTGAGGAAAGAAATCATATGACGAGTTTCGGTCCTTGCTGGACCATTGTCAACTCACTACTAATAAAGTTACTACTCATCTTGGTGATAGATTTTGTTGTTGTTGTGAAATGTTCCAGCCACAGTGTTGTAACTTTTTAACCTTCGCGTAACCAGTCTTGTCTATAGATATAATTTTTTAAATCTAACATAGCAATATTATACAAGGTGTTATTACTCTCATGTTCTTGTCTAGGTAAAGTGAATCACAGATTCAAGTCTTTCTTGATAAATTAGACACAAGAGTTGCACATGTGTCTAATTTATCAACATGTCGGTTCTCTGAACCATTCATCTACAAAGTCTTTCTTAAATCAAAAGTACAGTGGGCCCTCGAATTTCATCATTCCTTTTCTGTTGTTAAACTATAGTAATTCTCAATAATATGTAATTTTGGTTAATATTTCCCATAAGAAATAATATAAATCCAATTAATCCATTCCAGCCACCCAGAAATATTATTGTTTGTACTAAGCTCACTAACCTAACGACTCCGTACCGTGGTTTGATCACTAACCTAACGACTCCGTACCGTGGTTTGATCACTAACCTAACGACTCCGTACCGTGGTTTGATCACTAACCTAAAATTGATAAAAAATAATTGATAGTTAAGATACAGTATGCACATTTTTTTCCTGGTTGAATAAAACTAAAGCAGGTTTTCCAAATTTAGATTGTCATGACCATTTATAATTCTAACAGAAAAAAAACAGTTTTACAAATCATCTTTTAACTCTCGCTTAACATACTTTAGATAATTTAATGTTTTTTTAATGGGATTTTTACGATTGGTTTCTTAATGAAGGTATCTTCTCCGCCTCTTGCCGCTGCTGGACATCTTCCCCCTGTTAATTTTTTCCCTTTAAAAAAAAAAAACGTTAAGTAAAACGGTACAAGCATTTTAGAAGTGGGGAAAAAGAAATCGGGGGGGTGATGTTTTTTTCTCCAGCAGGAAACTCGCACGACCAACCATTTAAAGCAAAAATTCTTTATTTGCCTTTTTTTCTATTTAGTTTTTCCTTTTCCTGGTTTTAAAAGCAGTATTACAACTATTAAACCAATCCTCTTTTTATTTAGTTAAATATTCTATGCATAAGGGATTTGGGCTTTTTATAGTATGGATGACTGCATTTGGCAACATGAAAGTACATCTGCCATTTGTTTTGTAATTGAGTTTTTAAATTCAAGTTGCTGGTTATTCTCAATTGGGATTGACTGTGTCACTAGTTTTCTCATTTTTAAAGACACAAAAGTTTAATTTTTTAAAAGTAAGAGCTTATGAGCTTATACCCTTGAACAACATCTTTTGAGTTTGCCCCTCTTAATTTAACAACAGACCCCGACTGCAGACTCATTCTTGGGCTGCACTCGATGCAATTCCTGTCATGTGTCCGCCACCGTTAATTTTGTCATTCCTTTTATTTCCCTTTAGTATTGAGATCGGTCATCATACACTTACCTTACTTACGGGTTTTTGTTTAAATTGAGTTAAAAGCTAGGGGACACAGGGTCGTTAAGATTGCAAGTCACCTTTTTAAAACACCAGTCAAGTGTACTTTGATCTCGAGTATTGGCTTACTAAAATTAAATTACATTCATTGTGATATATACAGAGAAAAACATCCCTACGTATACATGCACTATTTCTCTTATTACACAAAATTCCATATTATATATAAAATTAATATATAATATAAATATAAAATAATATATATATATAAAATAATTTTATTTTTTTTTTATTATCCCCCGGCCCGTTTCCCCCCAAAGGCGGGTGGCCCAAAAAAAAAACTTTCCCATCATTCACTCCATCCTGTTTGCCAAAGGGTTTTTCACTACAGTTTTAAACTGCAACTTTAACACCCCTCCTTCAGAGTGCGGGCACTGACTTCCCATCTCCAGGACTCAAGCCCGGGCCTCCCGTTTCCCTGAATCCCTCATAAATGTTACTTTGCTCACACCCAACAGCACTCAAGTTTTAAAAAAACCATTTGTCTCCTTCACCTTCAAACACGCCACGCATGCCTGCTGGAAGTCCAAGCCCTCGCACACAAAACCTCCTTTCCCCCCTCCCTCCAACCCTTCCAGGCCGCCCCCCTACCCCGCCTTCCTTCCACTACAGACGTTTCACTCTTGAAGTCATTCTGTTTCGCTCCATTCTCTCACATGCCCGAACCACCTCAACAACCCCCCTCACCTCTGGACAACTTTTTTTGGTATCCCGCACCTCCCCCTAACTTCCAAACTCAAATTTCTCTGCATTATTTTTCACCCCACACTTGCCCTCAGAAGACATCTCCACTCCCCCAGCCTTCTCCTCGCTGAAAAATTTTCACCCCCCCCCTTCACCCCATATAAAGTTTTGGTAAAACTTACTCTCAACTTTCCCCCTCTTTGCCTCCAAGGGGACAAAGTTTTTTGTCTCCACAGACTCCAAGTGCACCACTCACTCTTTTTCCCTCATCAATTCTAGATTCACCTCATCTTCTTTACCCACCCGTGACAGCCACCCCCAAAATTCTGAATCGTTCACCTCCCCATATTTTCCCCTCCAATCTGATATTCAATCTTTCATCATCAAATTTTTTTTGTTATCCCAAAACCTTTTACTCTTTCCTGTATTCCCTTTAATTTTCTTCTTTTCACACCCTTAAACCAAATTCATCCCCCCTTTCTGCAACTTCTCTTAGAACCCCCCCAAAGAGCACATTTTATCACAAAGAGCAGCTTGACAACTCCACTTTGTGTGTGTTCTTTATTTTTAACTCCCCCTTTCCAAGACCCTCGCATTTACTTCTCTTACAACCCCCACTATAAATTTAAATTAAAACCCCGGTGAAAAACACACATCCCTTTTTAAGGCCCACTTTTTTGGGAAAAAATTTCCCCCTTTCCCACTCTCTAACTTGAGCCCCCATACCCGTAAAAACTCTTCATGTTTATAACCCACCTCCTACCCTAACCTTTTCAAATTTTCCCCATTTTGCCCCCCTATCCCCCCTTCATACGCCCTTTTTCCCAAACCATAAATGCCACAAAACCTCTTAGCCCTTTTCTAAATACTGTTCCTTATATTTTTCACTGTAAAAACCGGCCAACCCCCCCTAACCTTTCCTAAAACCTCCCTTTTCATTGCTATCCCATTCTCCGTTACTTTTTCTTTCAATTATAACCACCATACACTTTTCCAGGGACATCAAAAGTTACCCCTTTTTTTGCCTCTCTTTTTCCCCTTTTCCTTTATACGGAACTATGCCTTTCTCTCTGCCTTTTCCCTTGGTCCTTTTTTCCCAACATTTTTCAAATTTCACCAAACCCCTCCAAAACTTATCCCCCCCTGCTTTTAAAAAATTTCTATCTTTTTCCCCCTCAAAAACCCGGCTGCCTAAACCCCCTTTCATTTTTTCCTAAGCCTCACGAATTTTTCCCCACACTCACAAAGGCCCTTCCCCACCCTACAAATGTTATTCCCCCCTTTCCCATACACGAAATCACAAACTTCCCTATCTTTATCAAAAATTTTTCAATTCCTAAAAAATTCCTTCCCTCTTCCCAATACCTCAACTCTCCCTTTTAAAAACTCTCCCCTTTCCCTTTTTTTAAATGACAAATCCTTTGTTTTCTAGGCTTTTTAATTGTTAATCTCACTCAAAACTTTTTTTTATTTTCAACAAAATTTTTGATAACATCTACCCCCTCCTCATTTGCTTCTTTTTTACATTGCTTCCCATCTCTTTCCTCTCTCTTTTTCTCCTATACTCTTCCCCCTTGCATCCTTCTACTTTGTAAAAACTTCTCTATGCTAACTTTTTCTCCCTTATATCCTTTACATATTATTTTATATATATATTATATATTTAATTTAAAATTTTATATATAATATATAATATATTATATTTATATATTTATACATTATAAAATTAATATTTAAAAATTTTATTTTTAAATATATATATTTTTATATATATAATATATATATAATTATATATAATATATATATATTTTCAATATATAAATTTATATATAATATATTTATATATTAATATATATATAAATATATATATTAAAAAATGTCGTGCCGAAAAGGCGAATTTTCGATCTTGGTTAAATAGCAACGCTCATTTGCCAATAGACAAGTGAAAATTGTGTATGCAAAATTTTTCCAAAAAATTTTGAACCCCAAAGAAAAAAAAAAAATTTCACTGTGTTTGTTTAGTTTTAAATTATTGTAAACAAATCTAAAATATATTTTGTTTTAGGCTAAAATAAATTTTTTTGTTATAAAAAAGGTAGGTAAGTTTTCTAAGTTTTTTTTTTGGGCAAAATTATAAATTTTTACATTTAAAATTAAATGAAAAAAATATTCTTTTTAAACATATAAAAAAAATTTCGAAGGACTTAATTTAGAGGTTCTTGCTAACGCGTTTTACAATTCGGCCGACATATATATTTAAATTTTTTATTATGTCGTTCCGAAAATGTAAAAAAGGTCAATTAGGAAAAAAACTCATTTTAAAAATTTAAATCCTTTCTGAAATTTTCTCTTTACTTTTAAAATATTTTTTTTTAAAATGTTGATGAAAAAATTTTTAATTTTGCCCCAAAAGGGAAATTAGTAACTTACCAACCTTATTTTAAAAGAAAAATTTTTTTTTAGCCTAACCCTATTAATTTTAGATTTGTTTACAGTAATTAATACTAAACAAAAAAACATGAAACAATTTTTTTTTGTTAGGTTCAATGATTTTTTCGAAATTATTGCATACACCAATTTTCACTTCCTATATGGCCAGATAGTCGTTGCTATTTAAGCCAAGATGGCAATTTAAACTTTCGGCACGACATATATATATTATATTATATACACACACAACAATACACACATAATATATATATATAAAATATATATATATATATATATATATATATATAATATAATATATATAATATATATATATATATAATATATATATATTATATATATAATATATTATAATATATATGCAAAGTGCCATACCAAGAACTTTAACGTTAGAAAAATATTTATTCAGAACCATTTCCAGAGAATTTTTTTTTTATTTCATAAACAAAAATTTTTAAAATAAAGTTAGGAGCATTTTAAGTAATGTCAGTTGCTCGGTTAGTAAAAGAAAGGTCATATTTTTCCCCATTTTTAAGTGGTATTTGCAAGTTTCTAGATCTGACAGCGTGTTTACGTCATTCACAGGTAACTGTGACATTTATTCTTCTTTGTGATCCAAGATTAACTATTCAGTCATTTCTTCCTCAATATTCCGGTCTAGAGTTTATAAAGAAGAGCTGCGTTATTTAGCTGGTTACATGGAATTAATAAAGAGTTTTGGTTAAAATTCGCGAGAATGAAGTAGCGAAACCGCATCCATCGTCATACAAAACACAGGTAAAAGAATCTGTATATTAGCTCAGTAAACATTAAGCAGATATTGAAAAGGGTCTCTGTTTTATTGTATTCTGTTATAATTTATAATATTTATATAATATATATAATATATATAAATTATATAATATATATATATATTATAATATGTTGTGTATCTTTATATGTATATGCTTTCTAAACTGTTTGTTTCTAGCAACCTCTGCAAAAACAGTGATTAGTGTGAGGTGAAAGTGTTGAATGATGATAAAAGTTTTTTCTCTTTTTGGGGATTTTCTTTCTTTTTGGGTCACCCTGCCTCTGTGGGGACGGCCGACTTGTTGAATATATATATATACATATAAATATATATAATATATATATATATATATATATATATATATATATATATATAATATTATATATATATATATATAATATATATACTCACACACTCACTCATAACATAAATGTGTGTGTGTGTGTGTAATGGCTCACAATGCCCTGACCAGCCGGCTGGGTTGGGTAGGTTAGAGGTGAACCTGACCAGTCCAGGACAACACCCTTACACACACTCCAACACTCCCACCTCCCCAACACTCCCCAACACTCTCCAACACTCCCCACCTCCCAGGAGGACGACCTCTCAGACACTGCCCACCTCCTCAAGGTTAAGAGATAGCCAGGGCAGCAACCTAACTCATGCAAAAAGTTTTCTGCACAGAATATGTTCTGGCCCGATATTTGTAACCAACAAAAAAATTAACACTTGTTCTATTATGAATGATAAATTTAAAGCATTGGGAGAGCCTTTTACACAAATTTATACAAGTTTACACAAATTTATACCATTGTCTGTGAAAAAGTGTGTATTTCACGAATAAATCTTGTTAAATTATATTTTATTTCCTTCAGCTGCCTATCAAGGCTAGAGTCAGAATCTTAGGGACAATATTATCCTGGTTTTTCCCTGTAAGACTCGATAAAACACTTCCTTGCCCCTCACTGTGGGTCTCTGGAAAAAGCATTCTGGGCACCTTCCTCCGAAATACTCGTAATAAATCGGACTTTGGTATATACTGTGGAACTGCTTCATGCCATCAAGCAGGCTGCTTGCCGCAGACTGGGCCGCAGGGCCGCAGACTCGACCGTAGGGCCCAACCTATAAACCTGCCACTCCCGATTTTTATTTCCCTGAAGATCTTGCCCCGAGGAGCAAGTTGACTGAGCAGCGCCGCTCATCCTGGGAGTCAACATGACACCGCTAAAACAGTGCGTTTACTACATAAATAGTTGACACGCCATTCGCGGTATCAATTCCACCCGCGTCTTTTTTCAGTATACGGGAAGAAGACGAAGAAAGAAGAAGAAGAAGAAGAAGAAGAAGAAGAAGAAGAAGAAGAAGAAGAAGAAGAAGAAGAAGAAGAAGAAGAACGAAGAAAAAAAGAAGAAAAAGAAGAACAACAACAAGAACAAGAACAAGAAGAAAGAAGAAAAAAGAAGAGAAAGAAGATTTTGTTCGAATTATTTACCCAGACGATTAGTAATCCAGAAAAAAACAGCGTAATCAGGATGCCGCTTAAGGCTGTTTGTCTTATTTCCAGAGTGGTTCTTTAATCCTCTTCCCCAAGATGCCACTCCACACTAGTCTCTTAAACACCCAGGTACCTTCTTACTGGTAGGCAGACAGTGGCAGCAGGTGTAAGTTTTGAGACTCTCTGATCGCGGGTTCTATCCCCGTCCGTGGTATGGTAAGGAACAGAACTAACGATCCCTCAGTGTGCGAACTGGGGCGGCTACCAACTGAGCCACGACGCGCATTTCCTTTACAAATTACCTTTATCGATTTGCGACAAATCCTGAATATTTCTTTCACCATTTGACATGTACATAAACTGTACGTAAAGGTCAGAGGTATTAACTTTATATCCCTGAACTACATTTTAAGATACAGTGACGGGGGTCATTATCTTCTCTGTATAAACCTTTTCCGAAAAATTTTGTATTTTCCATGAGTAACTTTTCGATATTGTTGTTGCAGTGTCCGTCGTCTAAACATGAGGTTGACTACTCTGATGTTGTAGATGAATGGTTCAGAGAACCGACAAGTTGATAAATTAGACACATGTGCAACACTTGGGTATCTTTAACTAGGAAACGTTTCGCCACACAGTGGCTTCATCAGTCCATACAAAGGAGAATCGTGAAGAACAGGAGGAGAATGAGGCAATCAGTCCCTCAACCTTGAGTCGATATAATCAGTCCATCAGTCTTGAAAAGAATACAGTACATGTACGAAGAACTGATGGACTGATAAAGTCACTGTGTGGCGAAACGTTTCCTCATTAAAGATACCCAAGTGTTGCACATGTGTCTAATTTATCAACTACTCTGATGTACTCGGGTAAAACTGATTGTTATCTCTCAGTAGTTACTAACTGCATCACATTAACAAAGACTGAACATTATTGCGAAAGGAGCAACGAGGAACAAATAAAGACGAAAAAAAAGTAGAGAAAGCTTTTATTACGATAAAGTTGTACAAGTAAAGGAACGATCTACCTAAGGGCCTTGAAATACTGTCATCACGACGCCTTATTATGCATCGAAGAAATGGAATGGTACGGGGCTCATACATGTGAACTGGAGCTTGTTGACAAGACCAAAAACTGTGCATGAAAAGCCTCAACTCGACCATATTTTATATATTTCCTGTTCAGCACACTGCTGAACTGTAATGTTAGCTGACATCAAAGTTCACTAGTAATCATTATCTTTACTTGTTCAGAAGTGACGCTTGTGTATGATCAGATATTAGATTGCACTGAAACTCGGGAAGTACCGAGATAGTAATTTATTTACAAGTGAAACAGACAACATCCTTCTTTTGTATTTTGAGTTCCAACAATGGCCGGGCCCCGATAGTAGTCAGACTCGCGAAACTCATCAAAGTATATAGGGATGCTGCTCTCACAGAATTTTATAGACACTTCCCTTCCCTCTATCCCTTCATGAATCTTGAATCGTGTTATAGTGTGACCTCTAAACTATTGTTTGGGGACCATGAAATTGACTCGTGTGAGAGTGTACAACAGGGATACTCTCTCACCCCTTTTCTTTTCTATCTGGTTATCAAGGAAGTCACAGAAGCACTCTACAGCGATGGTACCCTAGAGGACATCAGAAAAATTAAAGACATTTGAGAGAGAGCCTGGGCCTATCTTTAAACCCCACCAAATGTGAAAGAATTTCTACCAATCGACAGATGATCCGGAAATATTAGTGCTGTTTTACCAGGTGCACGAGCCATTGATCCAGCCAAAGCACTCTTCTTGGTGCTCATCTTGGGCACAGTGCCATCGATCTGATCCTAGAAAAAAATCTCAGCCCTCAGGACGATGGAAGGCAGGATGAAAGATATCGATACACATGATGCGTTCTACCTACTCACCAGGTGCCTGTCAATCCTGTTAAGCCACTTTCATGTTCCAGCGCCTCAGCGTGGCCATCCAGAGAGGAAATGATTGCTGCATACTTGGCTCGCGTCCGGCTTCGGAGGAGCTGCAGGAGATTCATAATCTTTGATATACTGTACGAATGTATTAATGTTGGTGTTTTATGTATATGTATTTTGTCTATTAATAAAATTTCCCATAGAATATAAAATATAGGTGGTGGTAGGAGAAAATATTCAAACAGCTCCAGGGAGAACCTTGAGTTTTCCCTGAGGTACGTGTATTGTCTTCTCTGAGGATGAGGGTCCCCAGTCCAGCTATAGAGGTGGTACCTCCCTATATTTATCAAATAATATATATATATATATATATATATATATATATTATATATATATTATATATATTTTATATATATATATATATATATATATTATATATACATGTGTGTGTATGTGTGTAACAAAAGCAAAATTTCTCTAGAGTGCTAAAAGATCTCTTGGTTTGGTGATCTTTCAGGAACATCAAAACCTAAACTACATCTAAAGTTGAATATGAATTACTGACAACAGTGTAAACTTCAGAAGCAAAGCGACAGACAGACACGCCTTCCTGTGAGCTTCCTTGATGAGCTCATAGTTTATACGGTTGGTGACTGCGACCGAGGTAGCCTACCCGAACAAAATGCTTTTGGGAGGATTTTTTTTTTTTCGAAAATCTCGTCCCAAAAATAAACGTTTGTTCTCTATCGCAGTGTATAGATAAATTAAGTCTGGAAAGAGCTCTCAGTTAACTTGGTGGAAAACTTTGTTACAGCTGTATTCCACTGAAACTTAAAGTTACTGAGATCTGTGCAGATATCGCTCCAAGAAGATATGCTGAGTAGATTCCCTTTCTTTCCACAGAGTATAAAAATATTTTCTTTTAAACCCTCGAGTGTCATTGTCCACCGACCTGCCCAGGTCTATATCACTGAAAACCTTCCGGCTTGACATACATTGTTAATACAATTTTGGGAGACAATCTGCCAGTCCTTTATGCCTAAGTTTCGCTAAACCAGTTTTGCTAGTTCGCCTTTTCCACAAAATAAACTAAAAACACACGAGTCTTGACTATAAGATGTTTCGCTCAATGGTTTCGTAAGAATTCCTTAAAGATTACACTAAAACTTTACTTTTTAAACTGGATCCGAGACCTCACAAGATCACTCCAAGTAAAAATTTATTAACTTTATTAAAATTTATTATCTCTTCACTGGAATTACATGACCTACTGTCGATAAGAGAAGAAAAGACACGGCAGTTGTTACAGTGCAAACTTTAACCGAACCAACTCCTCCTTTCATGATAAAGTCCTACACAGAGCGAAAGCTCGTCCCAATAAAATCTTGCTCAATAACGTGTCTTTTTTTCAACTTAGCCTTCGCATGCCATAAAATAGTCCTGACAATATATATATATATATATATATATATATATATATATATATATTATATATATATATATATATATATATTATATATATATATATATATATATAAATATATGTCGTGCCGAATAGGCAGAACTTGCGATCTTGGCTTAAATAGCAACGCTCATCTTGCCATATAGGACAAGTGAAAATTTGTGTATGCAATAATTTCGCCAAAATCATTCTGAACCTAACGAAAAAAAATATATTTCACAGTGTTTGTTTAGTATTAAATTATTGTAAACAAATCTAAAATATATTTAGTTGGGTTAGGCTAAAATAAATTGTTCTTGTTATAATAAGGTTAGGTAAGTTTTCTAAGTTCCTTTTGGTGCAAAATTATAAATTTTTACATCAACATTAATGAAAAAATATATCTTTAAACGTATAAGAGAAAATTTTAGAAAGGACTTAATTTTAAATGAGTTCTTGCTAATTGACCAGTTTTACATATTCGGCACGACATATATATATATATATATATATATATATATATATATATATATATATATATATTATATATATATATATATATATATATATATTGAGAGGCGTGTAGGAGAGCTGCTGTATATGTGGCGATGACGAATGAGGCTGAGCTCGACGCCCTTAAACAAACTTCTCGCTATATTTACTGAGAACGCGGTGTGCAGGAGGTGGTACAGTGCTGAGAACTCTTTGCTTCACTTCAGCATTGTTCTATGTGTTATAATTACCAACGTGGGTTAACCCGATAATGGGGAGTAAAACATACTGTAGGGTTTATGGCAGTTTACTGAGAAGACATGGATAGTCCCTGGAGGGCGATACGTAGTTAGAAATAAAATGCTATTAACCGGCAATTTGGTAATTCTTTCTTAACTTTGAGTATATTCTGTCACTGATATACACTTTTATTCCTTTGCCAGCATATAAACTCAACCCTCGTGCATATAGACTCAATCCTCATGAAGGGCTCTTGATCCAAGCAATTGAATCTCCCATCCTTTTCCTTGGATTAAAACTGATTGTCTCCCATTACGAAGTTGTGTGAGTAATAATCATCTCCCTCATCAGCAAAATAACGAGAGAAGAACCTCTTCATATAGTAGAAGTTAAATATTACATAAGGAGTACCGGAGATCGAACCGGTGTCCTTACGATACCAGGCCCATAACTCTACCATCTCTTTCACTGAGTGTGCTTCCTGCGGCTCAACAGGTAGCTGCAGGTTTCTACCCCCATAGCTGAACGATGTAATAATAATAATAATTACAATAATAATAATAATAATAATTATATACATTATTATTTTTATTATTATTATTATTATAGCTAAAACCATGATAAAATAAAATAAAAATAATATTAATAATAATAATGATAATAATAATAATAATAATAATAACAATAGTCATAATAATAATAATAATAATAATAATAATAATAATAATAATATTATTATTATTATTATTATTATTATTATTATTATTATTATTATTGTTGTTGTTGTTTTTATTATTATTATTATTATTATTATTATTATTATTATTATTGTTATTATTATTATTAATATTATTATTATTATTATTATTATTATTATTATTATTATTATTATTATTATTATTATTATTAGCGCTTGGAAGTGCTAAACTCGTAAAGGTCAGAGGTGCCTCTAATTCCTTGGATCAAGAGAACTATGAATGACACATGCAGGGCTGAAGTACACTCCAGAGTACACATCGTATTCTTGAACTCGGATGTGGGCAGTACATGACGTCTCAACTGGTGTGTCACTTCCCGTACGTGCTTGGTACAGGTTGTAGCAAGATTGGATGTCACAGTGGCTGAGTGTGGGGCAGGTCTAGTGATGACACAGTGGCTGAGTGTGGGGCATGTCTAGTGCTGTCACAGTGGCTGAGTGTGGGGCAGGTCTAGTGATGTCACAGTGGCTGAGTGTGGGGCAGGTCTAGTGCTGTCACAGTGGCTGAGTGTGGGGCAGGTCTAGTGCTGTCACAGTGGCTGAGTGTGGGGCAGGTCTAGTGATGTCACAGTGGCTGAGTGTGGGGCAGGTCTAGTGCTGTCACAGTGGCTGAGTGTGGGCAGGTCTAGTGCTGTCACAGTGGCTGAGTGTGGGGCAGGTCTAGTGATGTCACAGTGGCTGAGTGTGGGGCAGGTCTAGTGCTGTCACAGTGGCTGAGTGTGGGGCAGGTCTAGTGCTGTCACAGTGATAAATTACACACATGTGCAACTCTTGGGTATCTTTATTGAGGAAACGTTTCGCCACATAGTGGCTTCATCAGTCCATACAAAGGAGAATCTTGAAGAACAGGAGGAGAATGAGGTAATCAGTCCCTCAGCCTTTAGTCGATGTAGTCAGTCCATCAATCTTGAATAGAATACGGCATAAGTGCGGAGAAGGAGCTTATAAACCGTTGGCAGGAGAGGTGCAGCAGTCGTGGGTGGTGTCACATTTGTTCAATGTGGAAGTAGGTCGTGCCCAAGGGTTAGGCAAGCGAAGAATTCCCAAGTATTAAGATCCCAAGAAATTGCAGTGTCTGAAAGGATTGTAGATGATGGTTCACAGAACCGACACGTTGATAAATTAGACACATGTGCAACTCTTGGGTATCTTTATTGAGGAAACGTTTCGCCACACAGTGGCTTCATCAGTCCATACAAAGGAGAATCTTGAAGAACAGGATGAGAATGAGGCAATCAGTCCCTCAGCCTTTAGCCGATGTGGTCAGTCCATCAATCTTGAATAGAATACGGCATAAGTGCGAGGTCTTAATACTTGGGAATTCTTCGCTTGCCTAACCCTTGGGCACGACCTACTTCCACATTGAACAAATGTGACACCACCCACGACTGCTGCACCTCTCCTGCCTATGGTTTATAAGCTCCTTCTCCGCACTTATGCCGTATCCTATTCAAGATTGATGGACTGACCACATCGACTAAAGGCTGAGGGACTGATTACCTCATTCTCCTCCTGTTCTTCAAGATTCTCCTTTGTATGGACTGATGAAGCCACTGTGTGGCGAAACGTTTCCTCATAAAGATAGCCAAGAGTTGCACATGTGTCTAATTTATCAACTTGTCGGTTCTCTGAACCATTGATCTACAATGCTGTCACAGTGGCTGAGTGTGGGGCAGGTCTAGTGCTGTCACAGTGGCTGAGTGTGGGGCAGGTCTAGTGCTGTCACAGTGACTGAGTGTGGGCAGGTCTAGTGCTGTCACAGTGGCTGAGTGTGGGGCAAGTCTAGTGCTGTCACAGTGGCTGAGTGTGGGGCAGGTCTAGTGCTGTCACAGTGGCTGAGTGTGGGGCAGGTCTAGTGCTGTCACAGTGGCTGAGTGTGGGGCAGGTCTAGTGCTGTCACAGTGGCTGATTGTGGGGCAGGTCTAGTGCTGTCACAGTGGCTGAGTGTGGGGCAGGTCTAGTGCTGTCACAGTGGCTGAGTGTGGGGCAGGTCTAGTAATGCCACTTAACCTGATTTAATTGAACCAAGATACTATAATCCGACGATGACTGGAAGCGTTAAGAAACAAACGTATTAAATAGACGTATTAAATAGACGTAATAATTACCACAACGTCAAAAAGAATTGATGAAATGAAAATGAGTACTTAAAGGAAAATAAGCTTATGTTTAGGTGACGTTTTGCTTTCAGGGGAGTTTTATTAATTCACTTCTTGATAAAGCTCTCCTACAGCGAAACGTTTTAATTAAAGTTTGTTCTTCCCGATTTTCCTCACCCACATTTATCATCACTGTTTCTATTATCCATCATAAAAGGGATACCATGAAAAATGGGCTACACTTAAGGCATTTTGTTTAATGAACGTTTCATCCACCAGGGACGGAAAAAGCTTCGAGTGGGCAAAACGTTTCCAAAATAAAATACTCCAAGATTGGCACGTTTCTTAATTTCACGAGTTTTCGAAACTGAGATTAAATTAATTGAACACAGAAGAAGTTCCACCCTGGGACTGTTGATCCTCCTCAACACTGGAATCACCCTGGGATTGTTGTTCATTCTCAACACTGGAATCACCCTGGGATTGTTGTTCCTTCTCAACACTGGAGTCACCCTGGGACTGTTGATCCTTCTCAACACTGGAGTCACCCTGGGACTGATGATCCTTCTCAACACTGGAATCACCCTGGGATTGTTGTTCCTCCTCAACACTGGAGTCACCCTGGGACTGTTGATCCTCCTGAACACTGGAGTCACCATGGGACTGTTGATCCTCCTCAACACTAGTCACCCTGGGACTGTTGTTCCTCTTCAACACTGGAGTCACCCTGGGACTGTTGATCGTCCTCAACACTGGAGCCACCCTGGGACTGTTGATCCTCCTCAACACTGGAGTCACACTGGGACTGTTGATCCTTCTCAACACAAGAGTCACCCTGGGATTGTTGATCCTCCTCAACACTAGAGTCACCCTGGGACTGTTGATCCTTCTCAACACTGGAGTCACCCTGGGACTGTTGTTCCTCCTCAACACCAGAGAAACCCTGGGACTGTTGTTCCTCCTCAACACTGGAGTCACACTGGACTGTTGATCTTTCTCATCACTGGAGTCACCCTGGGACTGTTGTTCCTCCTCAACACTGAAGTCACCCTGGGACTGTTGTTCCTCTTCAACACTAGAGTCACCCAGGGACTGTTGTTCCTCCTCAACACTGGAGTCACCCTGGGACTGTTGATCCTTCTCAACACTAGAGTCACCCTGGGACTGTTGTTCCTCCTCAACACTGGAGTCACCCTGGGACTGTTGTTCCTCCTCAACACTGGAGTCACCCTGGGACTGTTGATCCTTCTCAACACTAGAGTCACCCTGGGACTGTTGTTCCTCCTCAACACTGGAGTCACCCTGGGACTGTTGTTCCTCCTCAACACTGGAGTCACCCTGGGACTGTTGTTCCTCCTCAACACTAGAGTCACCCTGGGACTGTTGTTCCTCCTCAACACTGGAGTCACCCTGGGACTGTTGATCCTTCTCAACACTAGAGTCACCCTGGGACTGTTGATCCTTCTCAGTACTAGAGTCACCCTGGGACTGTTGTTCCTCCTCAACACTGGAGACACCCTGGGACTGTTGTTCCTCCTCAACACAGGAGTCACCCTGGGACTGTTGTTCCTCTTCAACACTAGAGTCACCCTGGGACTGTTGTTCCTCCTCAACACTAGAGTCACCCTGTGACTGTTGATCCTTCTCAACACTAGAGTCACCCTGGGACTGTTGATCCTTCTCAACACTAGAGTCACCCTGGGACTGTTGTTCCTCCTCAACACTGGAGACACCCTGGGACTGTTGTTCCTCTTCAACACTAGAGTCACCCTGGGACTGTTGTTCCTCCTCAACACTAGAGTCACCTTGGGACTGTTGTTCCTCTTCAACACTAGAGTCACCCTGGGACTGTTGTTCCTCCTCAACACTAGAGTCACCTTGGGACTGTTGTTCCTCCTCAATACTAGAGTCACCTTGGGACTGTTGTTCCTCCTCAACACTAGAGTCACCTTGGGACTGTTGTTCCTCCTCAACACTAGAGTCACCTTGGGACTGTTGTTCCTCCTCAACACTAGAGTCACCTTGGGACTGTTGTTCCTCCTCAACACTAGAGTCACCTTGGGACTGTTGATCCTTCTCAACACTAGAGTCACCCTGGGACTGTTGATCCTTCTCAACACTAGAGTCACCCTGGGACTGTTGTTCCTCCTCAACACTAGAGTCACCCTGGGACTGTTGATCCTTCTCAACACTAGAGTCACCCTGGGACTGTTGTTCCTCCTCAACACTAGAGTCACCCTGGGACTGTTGATCCTTCTCAACACTAGAGTCACCCTAGGACTGTTGATCCTTCTCAACACTAGAGTCACCCTGGGACTGTTGTTCCTCCTCAACACTAGAGTCACCCTGGGACTGTTGATCCTTCTCAACACTAGAGTCACCCTGTGACTATTGTTTCTCCTCATCACTGGAGCCACCCTGGGACTGTTGATCCTTCTCAATACTGAAGTCACCCTGGGACTGTTGTTCCTCCTCAACACTGGAGACACCCTGGGACAGTTGATCCTTCTCAACACTAGAGTCACCCTGGGACTGTTGTTCCTCCTCAACACTAGAGTCACCCTGGGACTGTTGATCCTTCTCAGCACTAGAGTCACCCTGTGACTATTGTTTCTTTTCATCACTGGAGTCACCCTGGGACTGTTGATCCTTTTCAATACTGAAGTCACCCTGGGACTGTTGTTCCTCCTCAACACTGGAGTCACCCTGGGACTGTTGATCCTTCTCAGCAATGGAGTCACCCTGGGACTGTTGTTCCTCCTCAACACTGAAGTCACCCTGGGACTGTTGATCCTTCTCAACACTGGAATCACCCTGGGACTGTTGATCTTTCTGAACATTGGAGTCACCCTGGGACTGTTGATCCTTCTCAACACTTAAGTCACCCTGGGACTGTTGTTCCTCCTCAACACTGGAGTCACCCTGGGACTGTTGATCCTTCTCAACACTGGAGTCACTCTGGGATTGTTGTTCCTCCTCAACACTGGAGTCACCCTGGGGCTGTTGATCCTTCTCAACACTGGAGCCACCCTGGGACTGTTGTTCCTCCTCAACACTAGAGTCACCCTGGGACTGTGATCCTTCTCAACACTGGAGTCACCCTGGGACTGTTGTTCCTCCTCAACACTAGAGTCACCCTGGGACTTTTGTTTCTCCTCAGCACTAGAGCCATCCTGGGACTGGTGTTTCCTCTCAACACTAGAGCCATCCCTGGATTGGTGTTTCCACTCAACTCTAGGGCCATCCTGGGATTGGTGTTTCCTCTCAACACTAGAGCCATCCTAGGATTGGTGTTTCCACACCAATCCTAGGATGGTCATCTTGGAATTGGTGTTTCCACTCAACACTAGAGCCATCCTGGGATTGGTGTTTCCTCTCAACACTAGAGCCATCCTGGGATTGATGTTTCCTCTCAACACTAGAGCCATCCTGGGATTGGTGTTTCCACTCAACACTAGAGCCATCCTGGGATTGATGTTTCCACTCAACACTAGAGCCATCCTGGGATTGATGTTTCCTCTCAACACTAGAGCCATCCTGGGATTGGTGTTTCCTCTCAACACTAGAGCCATCCTGGATTGATGTTCTCTCAACACTAGAGCCATGCTGGGATTGGTGTTTCCACTAAACACTAGAGCCATCCTGGGACTGGTGTTTCCACTCAACACTAGTCACTCAACCAGTGGAAAATAATAGGTTGGACTGGTACATGAGGCCTACTGGCCTATGGAGAAGTACTGTAGTTCTCAATTTTTATTTTCTTATACCTGGGGAAAATAGATCGTAAAATCATTAGTTCCCAAAATTATTTTCACTTTCTCGTGCTATAAAAAATATTTTATTTCATGGTTAAATTCTTATAAAAAATTGTCTCTATACACGGGCAGCGAATAAGCAAGTTATGATTAAATCTTTTAAATGTGTAAACAGTAAATAAACAACTCAGAGGAACAGTGCGTTAGTTGTCTCTTAAGCAGTGAAAAACACACACACACACACACACACACACACACACACACACACACACACACACCACACACACACACACACACACACACACACACACACAGA
Source organism: Cherax quadricarinatus (assembly GCF_026875155.1). Lineage (NCBI taxonomy): Eukaryota > Metazoa > Arthropoda > Malacostraca > Decapoda > Parastacidae > Cherax > Cherax quadricarinatus. The sequence continues at coordinate 59,856,449 of NC_069403.1, forward strand.
ACTGCAGGAGGCCAAGAGAGGAATACAAAGAGAACAGAGCGATGGTGGACACACTGGCTGAGGTAGCAAGAAGAGCTCACTCGAGCAGAGTAAAGTTACAGGTTATGGTCGATTTCAATCACAGGGAGTTCGATTGGGAAAACCTGGAGCCACATGGGGGTCCCGAAACATGGAGAGCCAAGATGATGAATGTGGTACTGGAAAACCTCATGCATCAACATGTCAGGGACACTACCAGAGAGAGAGGGGAGGATGAACCAGTAAGACTGGACCTTGTGTTCACCCTGAGCAGCTCAGACATTGAGGACATCACTTACGAAAGGCCCCTTGGAGCTAGCGATCACTTGGTTCTGAGTTTTGATGACATAGTAGAGTTACAAGTGGAGAGGGTAACAGGAGTTGAATGGGAAAATCCAAACTATAAAAGGGGGGACTACACAGGGATGAGGAACTTCCTGCAGGAGTTTCATTGGGACAGAGAACTGGTAAGAAAGTCAGTAAACTAAATGATGGAATGTGTATCAACAAAATGCAAGGAGGCAGAGGAAAGGTTTGTTCCCAAGAGCAACAGAAATAATGGGAAGACCAGAACGAGCCTCTGGTTTACCCGACGGTGTAAGGAGGCAAAAACTAAGTGCAGTAGAGAATGGAAAAGGCACAGAAGGCAAAGGACCCAGGAAAATGAGGAGATTAGTCGAAGAGCCAGAAACGAGTATGCACAGATAAGGAGGGAGGTCCAGGGACAGTACGAAAACGACATAGCATTGAAAGTCAGGTCTGACCCGAAACTACCGTATAGCCACATTAGGAGGAAGACAGCAGTCAAAGACCAGGTGATTAGGATGAGGAAAGAAGGTAAGGAACTTAGTAAGGAATCGTTCAAGACACTGTACACTTTGTATGTCAGGCCCATACTGGAGTATGCAGCACCAGTTTGGAATCCACACCTGGTCAAGCACGTCATTAGAGAAAGTACAAAGGTTTGCAACAAGGCTAGTTCCGGAGCTCAGGGGAATGTCCTACGAAGAAGGGCTGAGGGAAATCGGACTGACGACACTGGAGGACAGGAGGGTCAGGAGAGACATGATAACGACACGCAAAATACTGCGTGGAATAGATAAGGTGGACAGAGACAGGATGTTCCAGAGAGGGGACACAGAAACAAGGAGTCACAATTGGAAGCTGAAGACTCAGACGAGTCAGAGGGATGTTAGGAAGTATTTCTTCAGTCATAGAGTCGTCAGGAAGTGGAATAGCCTAGTAAGTGATGTAGTGGAAGCAGGAACCATACATAGCTTTAAGAAAGGTATGACAAAGCTCAGGAAGCAGAGAGAGAGGACCTAGTAGTGATCAGTGAAGAGGCGGGGACAGGAGCTGAGTCTCGACCCCTGCAACTACAGTTAGGCGAGTACACACACACACACACACCGATAGAACAGGCCTAGTGTCTAATCGACATGTGCCTAGGACAAAATGGTAACTAACTAACACACACACACACACACACACACTCATACAGTGAAGAGGCGGAGCCAGGACCTGTGAATCGACCCCTGCAACCACAACTAGGTGAGTACACACACACAAGGACATTAAGCAGGTATCTAAACTACGACTGAGAGGCGAGGTGGACCAGCCTTGGCTGGCCCGGCCAGACAGAAATGTAGAGGTGGACCCGTCTGTCCCAGCTCCGTGACCTCAGTATGGGGGGTGACCCCTCCATGCATCTCCCGCCACATTCCTCCATGCCCACACTTGTTCCTCCATGCCCACACATTCATGCGCGCTGTTAGGTTCGCTCTCTGCCAAGCTCCCATCAAATCCCACATGCTCACCCACGGCCACATTTTCCTCTATACCCAAATGCGACTCCCGGAGCACCCTCCAGGTAGACCCCAGATAGTTCTTATACTCTCCTAAATGCCGGAACACTCCTGTAGCCTCGCACTCCTTTACTCTCCCAGAGAGTAGTAGAACACCTGAAGAGTGAAGAAATTTGTTAAAAACACAGGATTAGGAAGAGCATAAATTTTTCCCTACTCACCTAACTGTAACTTATAAAAGATTTACAAAGATCAAACAGGAGAGAGAGAAAAAAAAAGTGTGGGTATGTTTTATATTCGTGTATCGTAGCTAACAGGAAATTAGTTCACTGAATGAAAAAAAAATAGTACAAATTGACAGGAAAGACGCATCGATCTTTATTGAACTGCTGAGAAACTGAAATCAGAGGTTAGTAGTGTGGAGGAACTCGTCAGGGAAAAGAAAGGTGACAAAAATCATCTTTCTCAAATGACATTACTGTAATCAGCATATTTCTGCATGACCTACCGTAAATGATACTTGCCTCTTAAGTCATCATATTCAGACGACGCAGTGCTGCTTAGGAAGAGTTAAAAAAAAGGGGATAAGTGGATAAAACAGCAGGAAACCTTGACAAACTGTAAGATACGGCCTGCAGGGGCCATTAGAGTTCCATCCTATCAAGTGCAAGTAATGAAGACGGAACCAGAGAGGAGGATGAGGAGGGGGAGGAGGCGGAGACAAGGTACCGTTATGGACGTGAAAACCCAGATAACATCAAATTTGTATGCAAATTAAGGACACCCTTCAAGAACCTGAACGAGTAATCACCCAGAGCACTGTATGCTGGACTAATTATCGGGTACGTAGCACCTCAGTTAAGCCTCTACATAACCAAACACATAAAACAGCTCTAACATGAAAAAAAGTCTGCAAGTCTGATAAATCAACTGAAATCTTTAAACTACGAGGAGAGGAAGAAAAAACACTGTTCTCTACACCGCTGGTGAAGAAAGGACAAATTATGCGATCAAGCCTAAGTGCTATGAAGAACTAAAAAAAAAGTTGAGAGATGATTTTGACAAATGACTGAAGAGAACGAAAAAGACAGAATGAGTATATGCTTTATACTGGTTTCACTACACTATACACAAAGACAAACACATTTATATATATGTATATGTATGTATATATATAAAGTATATATATATTTTTATATATATATATATATATATATAAATATATATATATAATATTATAATATATATATATATATATATATATTTATATATATATATATTATATATATATATATATATATTATATATATTATATATTATATATATATATATATATATATATACATATATATAATAAATATTAGTTGGATTAGTTTAAATTAAATTGCGCTTGTTATAATAAGGTTAGGAAAGTTCTCTAAGGTTCTTTTGGTACAAAATTATTAATTTTTACATTAACATGAATGAAAAATATATCTTTAAACGTAAAAAAGAAAACATTAGAAAGGACTTAATTTTAAATGAATTCTTGCTAATTGACCAGTTTTACCTATTCGGCACGAAAATATTATATATATATATATATATATATAAATAAATATATATATATAATATTATATTATATATAATATATATATATATATAAATATATATATTATATATAATATATATATATATACATATATATATATGTAGAGAGAATTTGGAGCGAAACAGAATGACTTCAAGAGTGTATCAGTCTGTAAATGGAAGGAAGGCGGGGTAGGGGGCGGCCTAGGAAGGGTTGGAGGGAGGGGTAAAAAGGAGGTTTTGTGTGCGAGGGGCTTGGACTTCCAGCAGGCATGCGTGAGCGTGTTTGATAGGAGTGAATGGAGACAAATGGTTTTTAATACTTGAGTGCTGTTGGAGTGTGAGCAAAGTAACTTTATGAAGGGATTCAGGGGAAAACCCGGGAGGCCGGACTTGAGTCCTGGAGATGGGAAGTACAGTGCCTGCACTCTGAAGGAGGAGTGTTAATGTTGCAGTTTAAAAAACTGTAGTGTAAAGCACCCTTCTGGCAAGACAGGATGGAGTGAATGATGGGGGAAAATTTTTCTTTTTCGGGCCACCCTGCCTTGGGGGAATCGGCCCGGGGTGATAAAAAAAAAAAAATAAATAAATATTATATAATTATATAATTATATATTATATATATATATATATATATATTTTATATATATTATATATATATATATATATATATTACCACACACACACACACACACACACACACTCACACACACACACAACACACACACACACACACACACACACACATACATACATACATACACATCAACCAAATAACTGCTGCAGCATACGGGCGCCTGGCAAACCTGAGAATAGCGTTCCGATACCGTAATAAAGGAATCGTTCAAGACACTACACTGTGTATGTTAGGCTCATACTAGAGTATGCAGCACCAGTCTGGAACCCACACCTGGTCAAGCACGTCAAGGGAAATTAGAGGGGAAAATTTCAAAGGTTTGCAACAAGGGTAGTCCCGAGTCGGGGGGGTCGTCGAGGAAAGGTTGAGGGAAAAAACGGGATGGACGACACTGGAGGAAGAAAGGGTTTGAGGAGGGTGATAACGCATACAAGATACTGCGGGGAATTTGACAAGGTGGAAAAGGGGATAGGATGTTCCAAAGGGGAAGGGGGCACAGAAACAAGGGGGCCAAAAACTGGGAAATGAAAACTCAGGGGAGTACAGGGACGTTAGGGAAATGTTTCTTCTTTCATAGAGTAGTTCAGGGGAAATGGAAAAAGCCAGCAAAATGAAGTAGTGGAGGGGAGGAACTATACGTGTTTAAAAAGAGGTTTTGACAAAGCTCAGGGGAAAACAAGGGGAGGGAAGGGGCCCCAGTAGCGATCAGTGAAGGGCCGGGGGCCCGGAGAGAGTTCACCCCCGCAACCCCCAAATTAAAGGGGAGTACAATTTGGCGAGTAAACACACACACACACACACACACACACACACACATACACATCACACACACAACATACAAACACACATACACACACACACACATACACACACATACACACACATACACACACACAGGGGGGTACTCGAAGGGGAGAAACCGACCAATCAAGCTGATTCTCAGGACGGAAACAGTGCGGAACAGGATCCTCCAAGAGAAACCACGATTGAAATACTCGGAAGAGTACAAGAGGGTGTTCCTAGACAGAGACAGAACAAAATCAGAACGACAGCAGCTGAGGGAGAGGAGAAAAAAGCGAAAGGAGCTAGGAAAAGAGACAAGGATGGAACCAGCAGAGGTCAGTCAGAGCAGAACAGAACAGCAAGGGCAAGCACACACACAACTATTCTCAGAACCATACAACCTATCACACCATCCCAACTCACACTACAATCCATACCCACAGCCTCCACCCAACACCGAGCTATAGAATCCCACAGTATGCCACCAGGTCTCCACCCTCACAGGCCCCCAAACCACAGTGTTGGAAAGGAAACTGAAGGTATGGTACACAACACGCTGATGGAATAACAAATAAGTGGGAGGAGTGGCATGAAAGAGTCAAAGAAGCATCCCCGGACATCATAGCTCTCACAGAAACCAAGCTTACAGGTATGATAACAGATGCCATCTTTCCAACGGGATAACCAAATCCTGAGGAAAGACAGAGGGAACAGGGGGGGTGGAGGAGTGGCGTTGCTGATCAAAATCGCTGGAATTTTGATGAGCTGGAGAGAGGAGACAGCGGAGAAGAAAGTGATTACATAGCGGGGAACACTTCACTCTGGAGGTCCCAAGGTGGTAATAGCAGTGATGTATAACCCACCACAGAACAGCAGGAGGCCAAGGCAAAGAGTACGACGAGAGCAATAGAGCGATGGTTGACACACTGGCTAGAGTGGCCAGAAGAACTCATGCATGCAGGGCAAAGCCCCTGATCATGGGTGACTTTAACCACAAGGAGATCGATTGGGAGAACTTGGACCCACATGGGGGCCAAGATACATGGAGGGCTAAGATGATGGAGGTGGTACTGGAAAATTCATGTGCCAACACGTAAGGGACACTACAAGAGAGAGAGGAGAGGATGAACCAGCAAGGCTGGACTTGTATTCACCTTGAGTAGTGCAGATATCGAGGACATCACATATGAAAGACCCCTTGGGGCCAGTGACCATGTGGTTTTAAGCTTCGAATACACAGTAGAGCTACAAGTGGAGGGAGAAGCAGGAAGGCCAGGACGAATGAAGCCAAACTACAAGAAAGGGGACTACACAGGAATGAGGAACTACCTGAACGGGGTTCAGTGGGACAGAGAACTGGCAGGGAAGCCAGTTAATGAGATGATGGAATATGTAGCAACAAAATGCAAGGAGGCTGAGGAGAGGTTTGTACCCAAGGGTAACAGGAATAATGAAAAAGCCAGGATGAGCCCATGGTTTACCCAAAGGTGCAGGGAGGCAAAAAAAACCCAAATGTGCTAGGGAATGGAAGAAATATAGAAGGCAAAGGACCAGGAGAATAAGGAGAACAGTCGTAGAGCCCGAAAACGAATTATAAACAGATAAGAAGGGAGGCCCAAAGACAATATGAAAATTACATAGCAGCGAAAGCCAAATCTGACCCGAAACTGTTGTACAGCCACATCAGGAGGAAAACAACAGTCAAGGACCAGGTAATCAGGCTAAGGAAGGAAGGAGGAGAGACAACAAGAAATGACCCTGAAGTATGTGAAGAACTCAACAAGAGATTCAAAGAAGTGTTCACAGAGGAGACAGAAGGGACTCCAGAAAGACGGAGAGGTGGGGCACACACCAAGTGCTGGACACAGTGCACACACCGAGGAAGAAAATGAAGAGGCTTCTGAGTGAGCTAGATACCTCAAAGGCAATGGGGCCAGATAACATCTCCCCATGGGTATTGAGAGAGGGAGCAGAGGCGCTATGTGTACCCTAACAACAATATTCAATACATCTATCGAAACAGGGAGATTGCCTGAGGCATGGAAGACAGCAAATGTAGTCCCAATCTTTAAAAAAGGAGACAGACATGAAACATTAAACTACAGACCAGTGTCACTGACATGTATAGTATGCAAAATCATGGAGAAGATTATCAGGAGAAGAGTGGTGGAACCCCTAAAAAGGAACGATCTCATCAACAGCAGCCAACATGGTTTCGGGACGGGAAATCCTGTGTTCACAACCTACTGGAGTTCTATGACATGGTGACAAGCAGTAAGACAAGAGGAGAGGGGGGGGTGGATTGCATTTTTTGGACTGCAAGAAGGCTTTTGACACAGTTCCACACAAGAGATTGGTGCAAAAACTGGAGGACCAAGCGGGATAACAGGGAAGGCCACTACAATGGATCAGGGAATACTTGTCAGGAAGACAGCAGCGAGTCATGGTACGTGGCGAGGTGTCAGAGTGGGCACCTGTGACCACCCGGGGTTCCCGCAGGGGTCGCCCTGGACAGTGCTGTTTTTGGTATTTGTGAACGACATGACGGAAGGAATAGATTCTGAGGTGTCCCTGTTTGCAGATGACGTGAAGTTGATGAGAAGAATTCACTCGATCAAAGGACCAGGCAGAATACAAGGGGATCTGGACAGGCTGCAGACCTGGTCCAGAATTGGCTCTGGAGTTCAATCCACCAAGTGCAAAGTCATGAAAATTGGGGAAGGGCAAAGAAGGCCGCAGACGGGAGTACAGTCTAGGGGGTCAGAGACTACAAACCTCACTCAAAGGAAAAAGATCTTGGGGTGAGTATAACACCAGGCACATCTCCTGAAGCGCACATCAACCAAATAACTGCTGCGCATATGGGCGCCTAGCAAACCTCAGAACAGCATTCCGACATCTTAAAAAAGGAATCATTCAGGACCCTGTACCCGTGTACGTTAGGCCCATATTGGAGTATGCGGCACCAGTTTGGAACCACATCTAGCCCAAACACGTGAAGAAACTAGAGGGAAAATGCAAAGGTTTGCAACAAGGGCTAGTCCCAGAGCTAAGAGGTATGTCCTCCCAGGAAGAGGTAAGGGAATCAAAACCCGACGACACTGGGAGGACAGGAGAGATAGGGGGGACATGATAACGCATACAAAATACTGAGAGGAATTGACAAAGGTGGACAAAGACAGGGTGTTCCAGAGATTGGACACAGTAACAAGGGGGGCACAGTTGGATTGAAGACACAGATGAATCACAGGGTGTTAGGAAGTATTTCTTCAGCCACAGAGTAGTCAGTAAGTGGAATAGTTTGGGAAGCGATGTAGTGGAGGCAGGATCCATACATAGCTTTAAGCAGAGGTATGATAAAGCTACGGCCTCAGGGAGAGTGACCTAGTAGCGATCAGTGAAGAGGCGGGGCCAGGAGCTCGGACTCGACCCCGCAACTCAAACTAGGTGAGTACAACTAGGTGAGTACACACAAAACCCCACACATACCACACACACACACACACACCACAACCCCACACACACACACACACACACACACACACACACCACACACACACACACAACACACAACACATACAAAAAGGCTAGTGTCTAATCGACATGTGCCTAGGACAAAATGGTAACTAACACACATACACACACACACACACACGCACAGCATTCCGACACCTTAGTAAGGAATCATTCAAGACACTGTACACCCTGTTATGGTCAGGCCCACCCTAAACCAAAAAAAAAAACCCTGGGGAGTATGCAGCACCTGTTTGGACACCCGCACTTGATAAAGCCACAGTCAAGGAAATAGAGAAAGTACATAGGTTGCAACAAGGTTAGTTCCAGAGCTAAGGGGAATGTCCTATGAAGAAAGATTAAGGGAAATCGGCCTGACGACACTGGAGGACAGGTGGGTCAGGGGAGACATGATAACGACATATACATACTGGCGTGTGGAATAGAAAGGTGGAACTAGGACAGGATGTTCTCCAGGGAGGGGACAACAGAAACAAGAGGCCAACAATTGGAAGTAGTAGGACACAATTGAGTAGAGTGATAGTAGGAAGTATTCTTCAGTATAGAGTTGTAGGCAGTGGAATACCTAGAAAATGGACGTAGTGGAGCGGAACCATACACAGTTTTAAGACGAGGTTTGATAAAGGCATCATGGAGCGGGGAGTGAGTGGGGTTAGTAGCAATCCGGTGAAGAGGCGGGGCCAGGAGCTAGGACCTCGACCTGCAAACACAAATAGGTGAGTACAATTAGGTGAGTACACCACACACACACACACACACACAAACACACACACACACACACACACACACAACACACCACACACAAACCACAAACTCAAACCACACACAGCTCACACACACAATAACATGTCTTCCAACAAGATAGGGTTGACCCAAAAAAAATGGAGTATACTTTCACTGTCACACGGTCACTGTCTTGTCAGATATGCTAACAATAACATTTCAGGTATAACCTTAAAAAATTGCAACATAACCACCCCCTTTCTTCTGATGCAGGCACAATATTTTTGGCAACTCAGGACTCAAGTCGTCTTACTCGGTTTCCCTATTGCATATAATTCATAATTGTTACCTTGCTCCACACTCTAACATCACATGACCTCCATTCACTCTTTGAATGTTCGAGTAAGCCCTGTTGTTGATATCATGCCTCGAGCACTCAAAACCTTTTACTCCGTCCTCTTAACTTTCTAGGACGAAACCTACAGTGGCTTCTCTCCAAACTAGATTGAGACAGCTTCCTTGTCATTCTCCTTGACGGCACTTCCTAAATGTCCAGTATCACTTAAACATACCCTCTTCAACCCTCTCAGTTATACTTTAGTACCCCATACGTAGCCATTTTTGCCTAAAAAAGGGATGGACAGTGAATCGGTTGTCAAGGGAAATCGGCGTTGGATTGCTGGTTAGACAGTAGTATAAAGAGCTTCGATTCCATTTACTAACATCTGGGATAATTTTATTGGCAAAACATAAAAAGAATGTGTGGGATAGGTATATTTTCTTGAGTCTGTGGTTGACAGTGTTACCAAGTTCATTGCAAGCAAACCGTTGCTGAGATGCAGTAGAACTGTTAGAAGATTTGAGGTATGGGTGTTTTTGGTGGGAGCAAATGGGTGGAGGAGCAAGGAATGCCATGCAACAGAAAACCTTCCAGAAACCTGGAAGTAATAAATAGGTTATGATGCAAACAACGGGTAATGATGAATAAGCTGAGAAACAGAGGAGGGAGGAGAGTATTTAACCACCTTTTTTCTAACAGTTAGACACGCTCAGAAATAAAAACGTACGAAATTGGGTTAACTGCATGTGCGGAGAAAAGAACATAGTGGAATGGCAATAACCGTAACATGGCTCCGCTTAGAAAAGGAGCTTGACTGTGTATACCCATACATAAAGGGTATAAAATATTCCATTCTGATAGTCAAAGGTGGAAGCTGCGGTATAGGAGTCAGGAACAGTTTAAAATTGTTACATTAGAATTTATATAAAGACTGAACGGAGTCAAAAACGGAACCATATGGGCTGCAGTTTTTTCAAAGGGTCTGGTGTGATCTACAGACCCCAAACCAAGATGGGAAAACATGGAAATTTCTATGGGAAAGTATTCTACTAGATAGGGAAAATGCCAGTTTAAATGAAAGATTTTTATTTTAGTCAATCTGAGTTGAAACAATAAACAGGAAATCTAGGGTCTTTTCAGCTTCTAGAAACAGTTCAGGGAGCCAACTAGAAGAAAAATAACCTGACTTGACCAGGTTCTGGTAACAAGGGTATCACTTATAAAGATTCTTGAGACTTAAACGGAATCATGGTAGCGGGTTGGGGATTGAAACTATAACAATCGTGTATTACGATTCGTGAGTCTTGAGATTAATGTATTGAGCTTTGGGGATGCGATCACTATCACTTTAATTTCAATATCTCATGGGTTATCTAGACAGCGGTAACATGGAGTTCCTGATATTTCAAATTGACAGGTCTTGAAGGTGGGAAATCATTTTTCTATACTGCAGAGTTTATGTACTGCAATGGCCAACGTGAGTCGTTTATATGTATTCCTGAACCCACTGCTAATACATGTAAGGCTGTTCCAATTGTGGGGGATTAGCAAGCTTGATACATGGACGTGGCTTCTGTAACAAGGATAGGAAGAGTTGACAAAGAGCGCGGTTTTTCTGGGTGTGTTGGTGGCATAGTCGCAGGATAGATTATATCATGTCTGCTGATGGAATCACTAAAAATTAGCTGTTCAAAGCTTCCAAGAATAACAGGAGCCACTTCACTTCCGTTTCGTTTTTCTGTCCCGTTGACCTCTGTCATTCCGAAAATAAAGTTTAATATGTTACCTAACAAAAGAAACTCCGCCGCCATTTCAGTTGATTCGTTGTAAATAACTGAAACATTGTATGTGACATTCATTAGGACCAGTCTTCTATTTTTATTCACGCTGAACCAGGTTTCAATTATGGCACCAACGTTTATATTGCACGTAGTTGCAATTAGCCTTTAGACTCATCTATTTTATTTCCTTACGATCAAACCAATTGTATAGTAGATATTTTGTAGAGGAGTAATTTCCTCGCCTCTTTCTTTGCCTTCTTTGTATTGAACAATAATCTCTTTTTTTTAATCACTTTATGACTTATAGCTGCCTTGTTTCTGGATGCTGCCTAAGTATTGTAAAATTTTTGCCTATACGTCTGAAGTGCTGCAACTCTTGTTTCCTGTACACACCTGTACCTCTATCTTCTAATCAGTTTAAAGTCTTGTACAACTATCAAGAGCCCCTGATGAGTGGCAGAGAGTTGCACCCCATCCTTGCATACATAATATCAATGTTTGCCACCAGAGATGCTTTTTTAAAGTTGAAGTATAACCTGAGGACTCTATTACTTATACTCTGGGTATGAAGCAATGTATTCTGTTAGACTTGTTGCAAAACTTCATCAGAACGTATGAAACTATAGAGCAACACCAGGGTGAATTTATATTCTCTAAACTATCGTAAATTCTTCACGTCAGTGCCAGCCAGTGACAAACCTAGGGCAGCAGCCACGGTCACCATGACCAGGTTTTTCACCTAACTCTTCACCGGAACTAGGGGGACTTACACAAGTAGCTGTACGTTTACGAATCTATCGCCGTGAGTTCGATACCCGACACATACCAGGGTTTTGTTTAAAATCGTGTCATTACGACTTTCTTAAGTCGTGTCTTCTAAATTACCCAATAAAATTTCCTTGAAGGCCAGGCTTTTTCTTATCGTTTTTAAATTGTTTTGTGAAACTTTAATAATAATAAAAATCTTCACTTTTACAAGTATATGTACAACATATACAGACCTAATGACAACTGCATTGTTCTGTCTTTCATAAGTGTGTGTGTGTATATAGATATATATTATTATATATATAATTATTATATATTTATATATATATATATATATATTTATATATATATTTATATATATATAGATATATGTATTTATATACATTATTTATATATTTATATATTTATATATATATATATTATATATATATATATATATATATATATATCTATATATATATAATCATTGACAGGAGCATTGATCTGGTGATAATTAACGGGGCAGAAAACAGACCTGCTCCCCACAAAAAACTAAAACAAACACATGGGATGGTCCAATAGTGGGAAAATTATAGCCTCAACAATGCTATCAGAGTGTGTCAGGGAAGGATAGAGCCGCCTCCTGGCAGGGTGCCTCATGCTGGGGACTATCTGTTGGCTGTTCCAATCTCCAGCTTGGCACACGCTCGACCACAGACCCATCCGCATTGTATTGTCCTTCGTCTTGCGCCCTATTCTCAGCGAACACGGTGTATTTGTGGCAGTGAAGCAGCTGTCCCGATTCGGGTACATGGTCTTGTGTGCCGTAAATCATCCGAGGGAAAGATTGCTGCAAGACATGAGGAGGTTAAGAACATTTTCAAGAGGAGCCTCACAACAGTGGATGCCCAGCGTAAGGGAGCCACCCCAACTATGCAGATCTGATGGCAGGCCAGAAGCGTCCAGATGGTAGCACCCTTCAAGCCTGGAAAGATGGGAAGCAGGTGGTGTGGGTCTTTAATGTGATCTACCTTGGCTGATACCTATCTCAATACACCAGGAGGAAGGAGGGGCAGCTCCAGCTTCCCCCCCAGGAAGTCCACAAATGTCTAGAAAAATATGGAGAACTTGACCTTCATGTTATGTTTGTTTTCCCATAGGCTCAGAGACCTTGGCATAAATGGGGACGGGGGGGGGGGGGGGGGGGAAAAAGCTTGCATCTACTTTCTTTAGGAGATGGGAAATAGACTTATCAGGTTAAATAGGGGATCCCAGGGCAGTAGTTTTCTGTTCCAGCGGATCAGTGCGGGCTTGTTAAAAAGGGGTCGGTTTAATGCATGCTGCATTTTGGGCACGTGGCCCCCAGCTCGGAGGAGCTGGATGAGATTTTCGCCTTATAATCGGTGTGATACACACAAAACATAAGAACATAAGAACATAAGAATTTAGAACACTGAAGAAAGGCCTACTGGCCCATACGAGGCAGGTCACTTATCAAAACGACATCTACCTAAAGCTATCAAGAAAAAACTCCAGCCACCCCCCAACACCATCAAACCCAGCCCCTCCCACTCATATATTTGTCCCAGTCTCTTCTTATAGTCTACCCAAGGGTAACTAGCCTTATCACACCACTTGGAACGACTGTTCCACGCATTACAACTCTGTTAGGAAACCATGTACTTACCTATGTCCTTTCTAAATCTATAAATTTATCACGTAAATCCATTATTCCTGGTTCTTACCATGGTTCGAAACACCCTCAGTACTTTATTAATGTTCACCTTGTTAAGGTTGTGACACATATGCAACAGTTAGGTATCTTTTATTTCGAAACGTTTCGCCTACACAGTAGTTCTTCAGTCGAGTACAGACCATCAACTTCGACCTCTTCTAGTAGAGAAACGGCTGGGTTGACGAGGGACCTGCCCTCCCAAAGCAACCTCCGTCTCACGACTGGCACTATAGAAAGGCTCCATCCTGTCCACTTCCAAATCTAATTGTTTCTGACAACGGAACAATGCTCTTCTCCAGATGTGGACTGGCCACCTCAAAAATGTTTAGGGGGATGGACTGGATTTAATCGTCTTCAAGTATTCTCTGCTTCTATTCAAACTTTTCTGTAATCGACGGAAGAAAAGATGCCTACTGTGTAGGCGAACGTTTTTTGTGAAATAAAAATACCTAACTGTTGCATATGTGTCGTACCAACAATCTGTCGGTATTTTATACCATTTTACTGTTCATTCTGTCAGAACTGCATCACAAGGGTATCTTGGTACAGACCATCAACTTCGACCTCTACTAGTGAGAAAACGGCTGGGTTTGAGATGGACAATGCCCTCCCAAAGAAACTCCGTCTCAACTCCTGGCCACTATATATAGGCTCCATCCTGTCAATTCAACTCAGAATGTTTCAGAAACGGAAATCAATGCTTTCTCCAGAATGGGGACTGACCACCTACAAAACTTAAGGGTGATTGGAGGATTTCTTCGTCTTCAAAGTATCTTATGCTTCTATCAACTTTTCTGTACTCGACTGAAGAAAGCCTACTGTGTAGGCGAAACGTTTCGTAAATAAAGTACCTAACTGTTGGCTATCGTGTCTTAACTAACAATCTGTCGGTTTTTGTACCATTTTACTGTTCATTGTCTCCCTTGTTTATCGCCCGTTCCATACACTATACTTTAATGATTATCCCCCTAATTCTACGCCTCTCCAGAGAGTGGAGATTTAAGGCTTTAAGTCCTCATCTTAAATACGGGAGGTTCTTACACTGTAAATCATTTTAGTCTTTCTTCTCTGTATGTTCTCTAATGAAGTCTATGTCCATCCAGTAGTAAGGGACCAAAACTGAGCAGATAAGCTAAATGTGGATCACTAGTGTTGTATAGAGCTGTTAAAAATAACTTTTGGACTTCTGTTACTATATCTTCTTGAGATAATCCATGTATCTGTTGGCTTGTTCGCACAATGAGGCACTGCTGTCTTGGCTTTAGATTTCTGCTTACATGACTCCCAGTCTTTTTCACATTCTGTATGACCAAGCTCTACTTCATCCTAGATTATAGCTTCGTGGGTTATTTTCATTACCAAGGGCAAGTTACTTACACTTATTCCACTTAAATTCATCTGCCATTTCTAAGACCAAGACATTAATTTGTTACAAATCGTCTCCTGGAGTTCATTGATATCCTCCTCAGAGTGAATTATACGGCTATCTTTGTTATCTCAGCAAACTTACTCATGTTCACTAGTATCCTTCATCAAGGTCATTAATGTAAATTTATGAACAAGAGAGGGCCTAAAAACTGATCCTTGTGGAATGCACTAGTGATAATCCCATTTCAGATTTCAATCCATTAATGGTACTCTTGCTTTATATTGGTAAAGCCATGCCTCTATCATTGCTTAGAAACTTTACCTCCTATACCATAGAGCTGCCACTTTTCTCAAGAGTCCCTTGTGAGGTACTCTGTCGGAAGGCTTTACTAAAAATCCAAATAAACAATATCATATTCCTTATCACTGGCAACTGCCTCAAATGTTCTATTGAGAACGTCAGTAAGTTTTGTCTGACTGAACGACCTCTCGTGAATCACATTGCTGAGATTCATTTATCAAGTTATGCTCTTCAAGGTGACTTGATAAGTCAGTATAATTGTTCTAATAACATGCCCACTATAGATGTCAGACTTTTTGGACGGTAATTGCAGAGGAGTGGACATTATCCCTTGAAGATTTGGTATATAGGAACCACATTAGCCATCTTACACATCTCTGGCACTACACTGGTTACGGATGGATGCATTGATACAATCGTTAATGGCTGACTAAGTCCATCTTGCATTACTTAAGTACCCTTGAAAACAACTCATCGGGTCCCGGGGACTTAATTCGTTTAGTTTGTCTATCTGTTTAATAACCATGTCCCTCGTGACAGTAATATTAGTTAACTTAAATTCATCAGGAACTAAATAATTGTTAATTACTTGAATCTCATTTACATCTTCCTGTGTAAAAACTGACAAAAAATAGTCATTAAATAAGGAACACATTTCCAGTTCATTATCCGTCAGCTGTCCATTCCCAGATTTCAGAGGTCCTACTTTTTCCTTCACCTTCGTAACACGTAACAACATGTACCGTATATGCCACCTTTATATTAACGATGTATCTCTTAAATCTTCTGTACCATATTATGTAATAAAATATTCCTATTGGTAAAAAAATATATATATAATATATATATATATATAATATATATATATATATATATTATATATATATATATTTATATATATAATATATATATATATATATATATATATATATATATAATATATATATTATATATATATATATATATATATATATATATATATGCTGGATCTGACTGGCTTAGGCCAGTAGGTCATTTGAACCTTCCTAGCATGGGTCAAAAAGCCTGCTGCAGTGCTCCTTCTCTCTTATGCACAGCATTTCGGCCAAATTAGGTTAATTTCTTTTCCAGAATGTGACCCACACCAGTCAGCTAACACCCAGGTACCTATATACTGCTAGGTGACCATGGACAGCAGGTGCCTTAAGGAAACACGCCCTTTATGTTTCCACCAGTACCGGGGATCAAACCAAAGACCTCAGTGTGTGAGCTTAGTGCGTTAACAACCTAGCCACGGGACACAATGGACATTAATAATAATAAAAATAATAAAATAATAATAATAATAATAATAATAATAAAATAATAATAATAATAATAATAATAAATAATAATAATAATAATAATAATAATAAGAAGAAGAAGAAGAAAGAAGAAAAGAAGAAAAAGAATAGAGGAGAGGAGGAGGAATAGTCTACTCCTGGAGCTATAAATAGGTAATCACACACACGTTCAAGGATAACCAACAACCTCACGAGTCAAGGTTGTTCACTCCTCACTAACACCAGAGTGCAGAGTGCTGCATGATAACTAACACTAGAGTACAGAGTGCTGCATGATAACTAACACTAGAGTACAGAGTGCTGCATGATAACTAACACTAGAGTACAGAGTGCTGCATGATAACTAACACCAGAGTGCAGAGTGCTGCATGATAACTAACACTAGAGTACAGAGTGCTGCATGATAACTAACACTAGAGTACAGAGTGCTGCATGATAACTAACACCAGAGTGCAGATTGCTGCATGATAACTAACACTAGAGTACAGAGTGCTGCATGATAACTAACACTAGAGTACAGAGTGCTGCATGATAACTAACACTAGAGTACAGAGTGCTGCATGATAACTAACACCAGAGTGCAGAGTGCTGCATGATAACTAACACTAGAGTACAGAGTGCTGCATGATAACTAACACTAAAGTACAGAGTGCTGCATGATAACTAACATCAGAGTGCAGAGTGCTGCATGATAACTAACACCAGAGTACAGAGTGCTGCATGATAACTAACACTAGAGTACAGAGTGCTGCATGATAACTAACACCAGAGTACAGAGTGCTGCATGATAACTAACACTAGAGTACAGAGTGCTGCATGATAACTAACACTAGAGTGCAGAGTGCTGCATGATAACTAACACTAGAGTACAGAGTGCTGCATGATAACTAACACTAGAGTACAGAGTGCTGCATGATAACTAACACCAGAGTACAGAGTGCTGCATGATAACTAACACTAGAGTACAGAGTGCTGCATGATAACTAACACTAGAGTACAGGGTGCTGCATGATAACTAACACCAGAGTGCAGAGTGCTGCATGATAACTAACACCAGAGTACAGAGTGCTGCATGATAACTAACACCAGAGTACAGAGTGCTGCATGATAACTAACACTAGAGTACAGAGTGCTGCATGATAAATAACACTAGAGTACAGAGTGCTGCATGATAACTAACACCAGAGTACAGAGTGCTGCATGATAACTAACACTAGAGTACAGAGTGCTGCATGATAACTAACACTAGAGTACAGAGTGCTGCATGATAACTAACACCAGAGTGCAGAGTGCTGCATGATAACTAACACCAGAGTACAGAGTGCTGCATGATAACTAACACTAGAGTACAGAGTGCTGCATGATAACTAACACTAGAGTACAGAGTGCTGCATGATAACTAACACCAGAGTACAGAGTGCTGCATGATAACTAACACTAGAGTACAGAGTGCTGCATGATAACTAACACTAGAGTACAGAGTGCTGCATGATAACTAACACCAGAGTGCAGAGTGCTGCATGATAACTAACACTAGAGTACAGAGTGCTGCATGATAACTAACACCAGAGTACAGAGTGCTGCATGATAACTAACACTAGAGTACAGAGTGCTGCATGATAACTAACACTAGAGTACAGAGTGCTGCATGATAACTAACACTAGAGTACAGAGTGCTGCATGATAATTAACACCAGAGTACAGAGTGCTGCATGATAACTAACACTAGAGTACAGAGTGCTGCATGATAACTAACACCAGAGTACAGAGTGCTGCATGATAACTAACACTAGAGTACAGAGTGCTGCATGATAACTAACACTAGAGTACAGAGTGCTGCATGATAACTAACACTAGAGTACAGAGTGCTGCATGATAACTAACACCAGAGTACAGAGTGCTGCATGATAACTAACACCAGAGTGCAGAGTGCTGCATGATAACTAACACCAGAGTACAGAGTGCTGCATGATAACTAACACCAGAGTGCAGAGTGCTGCATGATAACTAACACCAGAGTGCAGAGTGCTGCATGATAACTAACACCAAAGTACAGAGTGCTGCATGATAACTAACACCAGAGTGCAGAGTGCTGCATGATAACTAACACCAGAGTGCAGAGTGCTGCATGATAACTAACACCAGAGTGCAGAGTGCTACATGATAACTAACACCAGAGTACAGAGTGCTGCATGATAACTAACACCAGAGTGCAGAGTGCTGCATGATAACTAACTCCAGAGTGCATAGTGCTGCATGATAACTAACACCAGAGTGCAGAGTGCTGCATGATAACTAACACCAGAGTGCAGAGTGCTGCATGATAACTAACACCAGAGTGCATAGTGCTGCATGATAACTAACACCAGAGTGCAGAGTGCTGCATGATAACTAACACCAGAGTACAGAGTGTTGCATGATAACTAACACCAGAGTGCAGAGTGCTGCATGATAACTAACACCAGAGTGCATAGTGCTGCATGATAACTAACACCAGAGTGCAGAGTGCTGCATGATAACTAACACCAGAGTACAGAGTGCTGCATGATAACTAACACCAGAGTGCAGAGTGCTGCATGATAACTAACACCAGAGTGCAGAGTGCTGCATGATAAACTAACACCAAGTGCAGAGTGCTGCATGATAACTAACACCAGAGTGCAGAGTGCTGCATGATAAATAACACCAGAGTGCAGAGTGCTGCATGATAACTAACACCAAAGTACAGAGTGCTGCATGATAACTAACACCAGAGTGCAGAGTGCTGCATGATAACTAACACCAGAGTGCAGAGTGCTGCATGATAACTAACACCAGAGTACAGAGTGCTGCATGATAACTAACACCAGAGTGCAGAGTGCGCATGATAACTAACACCAGAGTACAGAGTGCTGCATGATAACTAACACCAGAGTGCAGAGTGCTGCATGATAACTAACACCAGAGTGCAGAGTGCTGCATGATAACTAACACCAGAGTGCAGAGTGCTGCATGATAACTAACACCAGAGTGCAGAGTGCTGCATGATAACTAACACCAGAGTGCAGAGTGCTGCATGATAACTAACAACCAAAGTACAGAGTGCTGCATGATAACTAACACCAGAGTGCAGAGTGCTGCAT
Organism: Cherax quadricarinatus; assembly: GCF_026875155.1. Taxonomy (NCBI): domain Eukaryota; kingdom Metazoa; phylum Arthropoda; class Malacostraca; order Decapoda; family Parastacidae; genus Cherax; species Cherax quadricarinatus. The sequence continues at coordinate 59,876,234 of NC_069403.1, forward strand.
GATAACTAACACCAGAGTGCAGAGTGCTGCATGAAAACTAACACCAGAGTGCAGAGTGCTGCATGATAACTAACACCAGAGTGCAGAGTGCTGCATGATAACTAACACCAGAGTGCAGAGTGCTGCATGATAACTAACACCAGAGTACAGAGTGCTGCATGATAACTAACACCAGAGTGCAGAGTGCTGCATGATAACTAACACCAGAGTGCAGAGTGCTGCATGATAACTAACACCAGAGTGCAGAGTGCTGCATGATAACTAACACCAGTAGTACAGAGTGCTGCATGATAACTAACACCAGAGTGCAGAGCGCTGCATGATAACTAACACCAGAGTGCAGAGTGCTTCATGATAAACTAACACCAGAGTGCAGAGTGCTGCATGATAACTAACACCAGAGTGCAGAGTGCTGCATGATAACTAACACCAGAGTGCAGAGTGCTGCATGATAACTAACACCAGAGTACAGAGTGCTGCATGATAACTAACACCAGAGTGCAGAGTGCTGCATGATAACTAACACCAGAGTGCAGAGTGCTGCATGATAACTAACACCAGAGTGCAGAGTGCTGCATGATAACTAACACCAAGTGCAGAGTGCTGCATGATAACTAAACACCAGAGTGCAGAGTTGCTGCATGATAACTAACACCAAAGTACAGAGTGCTGCATGATAACTAACCACCAGAGTGCAGAGTGCTGCATGATAACTAACACCAGAGTGCAGAGTGCTGCATGGATAACTAACACCAGAGTACAGAGTGCTGCATGATAACTAACACCAGAGTGCAGAGTGCTGCATGATAACTAAACACCAGAGTGCAGAGTGCTGCATGATAACTAACACCAGAGTACAGAGTGCTGCAGATAACTAACACCAGAGTGCAGAGTGCTGCATGATAACTAACACCAGAGTACAGAGTGCTGCATGATAACTAACACCAGAGTGCAGAGTGCTGCATGATAACTAACACCAGAGTGCAGAGTGCTGCATGATAACTAACACCAGAGTGCAGAGTGCTGCATGATAACTAACACCAGAGTGCAGAGTGCTGCATGATAACTAACACCAGAGTGCAGAGTGCTGCATGATAACTAACACCAAAGTACAGAGTGCTGCATGATAACTAACAAAAGAAGGCAGAGTGCTGCATGATAACTAACACCAGAGTGCAGAGTGCTGCATGATAACTAACACCAGAGTGCAGAGTGCTGCATGATAACTAACACCAGAGTACAGAGTGCTGCATGATAACTAACACCAGAGTGCAGAGTGCTGCATGATAACTAACACCAGAGTGCAGAGTGCTGCATGATAACTAACACCAGAAGTGCAGAGTGCTGCATGATAACTAACACCAGAGTGCAGAGTGCTGCATGATAACTAACACCAGAGTACAGAGTGCTGCATGATAAACTAACACAGAGTGCAGAGTGCTGCATGATAACTAACACCAGAGTGCAGAGTGCTGCATGATAACTAACACCAGAGAGCAGAGTGCTGCATGATAACTAACACCAGAGTACAGAGTGCTGCATGATAACTAACACCAGAGTGCAGAGTGCTGCATGATAACTAACACCAGAGTGCAGAGTGCTGCATGATAACTAACACCAGAGTGCAGAGTGCTGCATGATAACTAACACCAGAGTACAGAGTGCTGCATGATAACTAACACCAGAGTGCAGAGTGCTGCATGATAACTAACACCAGAGTGCAGAGTGCTGCATGATAACTAACACTAGAGTACAGAGTGCTGCATGATAACTAACACCAGAGTACAGAGTGCTGCATGATAACTAACACCAGAGTACAGAGTGCTGCATGATAACTAACACCAGAGTACAGAGTGCTGCATGATAACTAACACCAGAGTACAGAGTGCTGCATGATAACTAACACTAGAGTACAGAGTGCTGAATGATAACTAACACCAGAGTACAGAGTGCTGCATGATAACTAACACTAGAGTACAGAGTGCTGCATGATAACTAACACCAGAGTACAGAGTGCTGCATGATAACTAACACCAAAGTACAGAGTGCTGCATGATAACTAACACCAGAGTGCAGAGTGCTGCATGATAACTAACACCAGAGTACAGAGTGCTGCATGATAACTAACACCAGAGTGCAGAGTGCTGCATGATAACTAACACCAGATTGCATAGTGCTGCATGATAACTAACATCAGAGTGCATAGTGCTGCATGATAACTAACACCAGAGTGCAGAGTGCTGCATGATAACTAACACCAGAGTGCAGAGTGCTGCATGATAACTAACACCAGAGTGCAGAGTGCTGCATGATAACTAACACCAGAGTGCATAGTTCTGCATGATAACTAACATCAGAGTGCATAGTGCTGAATGATAACTAACACCAGAGTGCAGAGTGCTGCATGATAACTAACACCAGAGTAAAGAGTGCTGCATGATAACTAACACCAGATTGCATAGTGCTGCATGATAACTAACATCAGAGTGCATAGTGCTGCATGATAACTAACACCAGAGTGCAGAGTGATGCATGACAACTAACACCAGAGTGCATAGTGCTGCATGATAACTAACATCAGAGTGCAGAGTGCTGCATGATAACTAACACTAGAGTACAGAGTGCTGCATGATAACTAACACTAGAGTAGAGAGTGCTGCATGATAACTAACACTAGAGTACAGAGTGCTGCATGATAATTAACACCAGAGTACAGAGTGCTGCATGATAACTAACACTAGAGTACAGAGTGCTGCATGATAACTAACACCAGAGTACAGAGTGCTGCATGATAACTAACACTAGAGTACAGAGTGCTGCATGATAACAAACACTAGAGTACAGAGTGCTGCATGATAACTAACACTAGAGTACAGAGTGCTGCATGATAATTAACACCAGAGTACAGAGTGCTGCATGATAACTAACACCAGAGTGCAGAGTGCTGCATGATAACTAACACCAGAGTGCAGAGTGCTGCATGATAACTAACACCAGAGTACAGAGTGCTGCATGATAACTAACACCAGAGTGCAGAGTGCTGCATGATAACTAACACCAGAGTGCAGAGTGCTGCAATGATAACTAACACCAGAGTACAGAGTGCTGCATGATAACTAACACCAGAGTGCAGAGTGCTGCATGATAACTAACACCAGAGTGCAGAGTGCTGCATGATAACTAACACCAGAGTGCAGAGTGCTGCATGATAACTAACACCAGAGTGCAGAGTGCTGCATGATAACTAACACCAGAGTGCAGAGTGCTGCATGATAACTAACACCAGAGTACAGAGTGCTGCATGATAACTAACACCAGAGTGCAGAGTGCTGCATGATAACTAACACCAGAGTGCATAGTGCTTGTAGACAGCCTGTACTGGCAGAGCACACAGCCTAGCCGTCTGCTCTGACTAGTTCATATTTCGCGGCATTCAGTGCTGCCCTCTGTAGGCCTACCTAGGTCGGTGGGACACACAGTCCACCCTCTCTCACTCCCGCTTCGACCGACTTGAGGTACACAGGTACTCCCCCTCCACGGACTGGCTTGCGGTCACTTCCTCACACTGCCCGTTGTGTACTCACTCCTACCCGATTAAAGCCAATCTAGTCCACGGCCGTATCATTGCTACCTACGCTACCTTCATCGGCACTAAACCGCTGTTCAACAGTAAGAACAGCAATAACAGTGGTGGCAGCGGTGGGATGTCGAACAGCACTCGGCATCAGCACAATCTACCAGCCCATCTCCATCATTATCCTTGTTATCGTCACAGTCTGTTTCTAGCTTCACAGAGCAGTCATAACCTTCCCAGTCATTCTGACAACGACACATCCACTCCTCCTTCTCCATAACACAGGCTCCATTGCCGGAGCAGTCACTGGGGCAGCCAGCCAGAGTACAGTGGCGGCCGTTCCAACCCGTCATGCAGATGCAAGTGCCATTCTTACACTGCCCGTGCTCCTCACATCTGGGGTCACATGTCATGAGGTTACAGCGGTCACCTGTAACCTCATGACATGTGACCCCAGATGTGAGGAGCACGGGCAGTGTAAGAATGGCACTTGCATCTGCATGACGGGTTGGAACGGCCGCCACTGTACTCTGGCTGGCTGCCCCAGTGACTGCTCCGGCAATGGAGCCTGTGTTATGGAGGAGGAGTGGATGTGTCGTTGTCAGAATGACTGGGAAGGTTATGACTGCTCTGTGAAGCTAGAAACAGACTGTGACGATAACAAGGATAATGATGGAGATGGGCTGGTAGATTGTGCTGATGCCGAGTGCTGTTCGACATCCCACCGCTGCCACCACTGTTATTGCTGTTCTTACTGTTGAGGATCTCGAGAGAGCCCAACGACAGGACCCTGTGTGGTCTCCAGTCCTTCGTTTCCTTACCAAGGAGGACGTTGACTTACAGGTCAAGTCTCCCGTTCCACTGAAGGATTTAGTGGTCAACCAAGGAGTACTGTGCCGTGTTGCACAGCTGGTGGACCCCGGCAGAACCGTATACCAACTGGTGATACCACAGTCCATGATACCAGCTACTCTTAGGTTGATCCACAATGTCCCAGGTGTAGCGCACCCCGGGAAGGACCGCAGTATCAAACAGGCACGAATGAAATATTTCTGGCCTAAGATGGCATCGGACATTGCCAAGCATGTACACCAGTGTGTTGTCTGCCTACAGCACAAGGGTACCATTACAGGTCCTAACCCCATTCTAAAGTATCCCATTACAAAGGAGCCCTGGGAGAGAACTTCTGTCGACCTGTTGACGAACTTCTCGACCTCGGAGAAGGGAAATAAGCACCTGCTTGTAATGGTAGATAACTTGACGCGGTACAGTGAATTAGTACCCATTCCTGATAAAACCGCTGAAACGGTCGCTAGTGCTTTCCGTGAGCATGTTGTTCTTCGTCATACTTGCCCACGTGTCCTTCTGTCAGACAATGGGTCTGAGTTTATAAATGGCATAATGCAGGATTCTTTGCTCCAGATTCAACATTCATCAAGCGCCAGTAGCTCCACGCCACCCTGCGAGTAATGGTCTTGCTGAACGTACAAATCGCAAAGTCCTGGAGGTGCTCAGAGTAACCGTTAACCCAAGTTGTACTACATGGGATGAGGCTATCCCAGATGTTCAGTGTACATTAAATTCCTCCCTCAACAGCTCGATCGGTGAGCACACTCATTTTGCTTTGTATGGCTATGACAAGCGCTTACCATATGAAATTCTGTTTACTCCACCTAGACCTACTTACGATACTGATAACCCCAGTGTAGTAAAGATGAGGACAACGCAGCTTGTCTTCCAGCGGGTACGAGAGAACCTTATGAAAGCTACTGATAGGTTCACGTCAGAGCGCAATGCCCGCGCCAAGGAAAGCAAAGTGGAACCAGGTTGCAAAGTTATGTTGCTCAACCCAGTGCAGACCCCAGGTATGCACAAACTTGTCCCAAAGTTTGTGGGTCCTTACCGTGTCCTACGACAGCTCCGTGGCAATAAGTTCGAGGTGAGGGAGATTGCTACGGGAGCTATCAAGGAAGCCCACCTTGATCACATGAAGTATGTGGACCATATGCAGGCCGTTTTCCATTGCCAGTTCTGAACGACCTGTTGCAGAACATCGGCGATAATAAGGTCTTTTCAACTCTTGATCTTCTTCAAGGGTTCTGGCAGATCCCCCTCGATGATGAGAGTAGAGAGTTGACAGCTTTCTCTACTCCAACTGGTCATTACCAGTTCAGGAGGATGCCCTTCGGCTTGCGCGGAAGCCCAATCACGTTTAGTCGTTTGATGACGACAATTTTCCGTACCCTCCTAGGTGGCACGCTCATGGTCTACCTGGATGATCTCATAGTCATGTCGCAAGATGTCCCGTCACATCTTGAGAAACTTGACAGGGTATTGGACAGGCTAGCTCAGGCAAATCTTAAGGTAAAGCTCTCCAAATGTCATTTCCTCTGGAAGGAAATAAAATTTCTGGGTCACGTAGTAACTCAGAATGGCATAAAGACGGACGAGTCTAAATCTCGGCCGTGCAGAAATTCCCCCCGACCCTGACG
>NC_069403.1:59882799-59904528 GCF_026875155.1 Cherax quadricarinatus
ACCGTATCCCCCATGAAACCATCATCACGATCCCCCGGTATCACCCCCACAACCTCATCACGATACCACCGTAAAAACCATTTACCATCATCACGTCCCCCGTTCACCCCACCCTCCATCACTCTCAGCACAAAGGGGCACACTCGTCTTCTATCGTCTCCAGTTTCATTCCTTTGGATAACTCTGTAGAAATTGAATTGATAAAGCCATTGGTGGGCCCTAAACGTCTACATAAGATATCCAGGTGTGCATATGTGTCTTATTCATCAGACACACACACATTCATAACCCTACCACTGTCATCATCCTACAATTATCATCACCCTACCACCCTACCACCATCATCCCCACCCTACCACCATCATCACCACTCTACCCACCATCATCACCACCCTACCACCATCATCACTACCCTACCACCATCATCACCACCCTACCTCCATCATCACCACCCTACCACCATCATCACCACCCTACCACCATCATCACCACCCTACCACCATCATCACCACCCTACCCCATCATCACCACCCTACCACCATCACCACCCTACCACCACCATCATCATCACCCTACCACCACCATCATCATCACCCTACCACCACCATCATCATCACCCTACCACCACCATCATCATCACCCTACCAGCATCATCATCACTATCCTGTACCACCACCATCAAAATCAGCACTACCTACCACCTTCTAATATTCAACCATCACCAACAGTACCCTTGTATTCACCCCGATTCTCCAGTATCACCACTACCACCACACCACCATCACCACCACCACCATAACCACCACAACCACCACAACCACCACAACCACCACAACCACCACAACCACCACAACCACCACAACCACCACAACCACCACAACCACCACAACCACGAAAAGTCTACTACCGCCCCACCTGCATTCACTTTCCTCCATTGCTCCTCTCTCATCTCACCATGCTTTGTCCTCTACTCTTTTCCTAGGGATGCCTCGTGGCTCACTGGTGCGAGCATTTAACACAGGCGCAAGATCCCGGTTTCTATTCCCTGGCACGGAGAAGCGTCCCTGCTATCTCTGTCCAAATAGCAGTAAAAATAGGCACCTGTATGGATAGGCAATAGTTTCCAGGGGAACAAAATATTGGTTAGACAACTCCAGTATAAGATAGCATTCCAGTCCTGTGTGTAAGAGATTCCAGTACCTGCTGAGAGTGTTCAAGTATTGGATGTAAGGTATGTGCCCAATGATGCTAACTTAGGGGAGAAAAAAAAAGGAAATTCTCTGCCTCCCATTCGACCCTCCATGTTGCTTCACTCTCCAGATTGCTCCAGGTAAACTTTCCAAACTGAGCCCCGTTAGACCTGGTATCATCGCCGTAGCCCCTTAGCTGAGTGGTGCACATGTCTGGGCGCGCATATGTGTGTACTCACATATTTGTGGTTGCAGGGGTCGTGTCGCAGCTCCTGGCCCCGCCTTTTCACTGGTTGCCACTAGGTCCACTCTCTCCCTGCTTCATGAGGTTTATCATATGTCGTCTTAAAGCTATGTATGGCACCTGCCTCCGTGTGTGTGTGTGTACTCACCTAATTGTGTTTGCAGGGGTTGAGACTCAGCTCCTGGCCCCGCCTCTTCACCGTGTGTGTGTGTGTGTGCGCGCGCGCGTGCGTGGGTGTGATGAATAAGACATATGTACAGCACCTGAGTATCTTCATGCAGACGTTTCGCCCACCAGTGGTTTTATCAATTCGGGACAACAGAAGTTATTTGAAGGAGCTGAAACTAGAGACGGTAATCGCAATAAACAACATTAATTACTGATCAACAGCAAGACGCCGTTACTCCCGGGGAAAAATGCAGTGACTCCTGTTACTGGGGAGGATAACAGACCTGACGTCAGGTAGAGCAGCGCCTTACTGATAACACATGTAAAACACACACTACTGCTTGAGTTGATAGTGATCAAAGAGTGTAAACAATATTAAACAATACTATTACCTTTACTACCAATAGAAATACAAGGACACAAATGGAAATAAATCACTGACTTTTTGGTGGGTTATCCTAGGTAATCTACACATATAGTGATGTTTATATGATAATTTATGTAACTGTAATTATGTGTACCTGTACCTGAATATACTTTCATACTTACATTGTCACTGGGTCGCCCTGCCATCTACTGGCCATAACGGGAACGATGCGCCTGCCGTTTTCTTTGACTCGAACCTACCCTAATTTAGGGAGGCCTAAACGAAATAACCTAATTTTTTTTCATTTCCTAACTAAAACACTGATATGTTCAGATAAGTTTATTCTCCCCCCAAAATTACATTACATTTACAATAATAGGTTAATAGTGAGTGTATCTTCCTGGGAAACGTCAGTGCTTATGCATGGAATTTCGGGGAGTCCTGAGCTGGGACTAATTCGAAAATCTTAACAACACTCCATTAACAAAACACACCCACCTTTTAATAGTTAATTGTTGTTATAGAAAAAACAATGACCCGAAAAGTTGTTTTTTTGTGACTCCCAAAAAAGTTAAGAAAATAAAACAAAATCTAAGCGTCAGTGATTATTAAGTAACATCGGTAAATTCAGAGGTGTACTCACCGGGTTGTGTATGTACTCTCAGAGGTGTACTCACCGGGTTGTTTATGTACTCTCAGATGTGTACTCACCGGGTTGTGTATGTACTCTCAGAGGTGTACTCACCGGGTTGTTTATGTACTCTCAGAGGTGTACTCACCGGGTTGTGTATGTACTCTCAGGTGTACTCACCGGGTTGTGTATGTACTCTCAGATGTGTACTCACCGGGTTGTGTATGTACTCTCAGAGGGTTGTACTCACCGGTTGTGTATGTACTCTCAGAGGTGTGTACTCATCGGGTTGTGTATGTACTCTCAGAGGTGTACCCACCAGGTTGTGTATGTACTCTCAGAGGTGTATTCACCGGGTTGTGTATGTACTCGCAGAGGTGTACTCACCGGGTTGTGTATATACTCTCAGAGGTGTACTCACCGGGTTGTAGTATGTACTCTCAGAGGTGTACTCACCGGGTTGTGTATGTACTCTCAGATTTTGTACTCACCGGGTTGTGTATTTTACTCTCAGAGATGTTACCACCAGGTTGTAGTATGTACTCTCAGAGGTGTACTCACCGGGTTGTAGTATGTACTCTCAGAGGTGTACTCACCAGGTTGTAGTATGTACTCTCAGAGGTGTACTCATCGGGTTGTAGTATGTACTCTCAGAAGTGTACTCACCGGGTTGTGTATATACTCTCAGAGGTGTACTCACCAGGTTGTGTATGTACTCAGAGGTGTACTCACCGAGTTGTGTATGTACTCTCAGAGGTGTACTCAACTGGTTGTGTATGTACTCTCAGAGGTTTACTCATCGGGTTGTAGTATGTACTCTCAGAGGTATACTCACCGGGTTGTGTATGCACTCTCAGAGGTGTACTCACCGGGTTGTGTATGTACTCTCAGAGGTGTACTCACCGGGTTGTGTATGTACTCTCAGATGTGTACTCACCGGGTTGTGTATGTACTCTCAGAGGTGTACTCACCGGGTTGTGTATGTACTCTCAGAGGTGTACCCACCAGGTTGTGTATGTACTCTCAGAGGTGTACCCACCAGGTTGTGTATGTACTCTCAGAGGTGTATTCACCGGGTTGTGTATGTACTCTCAGAGGTGTACTCACCGGGTTGTGTATATACTCTCAGAGGTGTACTCACCAGGTTGTAGTATGTACTCTCAGAGATGTACTCACCGGGTTGTAGTATGTACTCTCAGAGGTGTACTCACCGGGTTGTGTATGTACTCTCAGATGTGTACTCACCGGGTTGTGTATATACTCTCAGAGGTTTTACTCACCAGGTTTGTAGTATGACTCTCAGAGGTGTACTCACCGGGTTGTAGTATGTACTCTCAGAGGTGTACTCACCGGGTTGTGTATGTACTCTCCGAGGTGTACTCACCGGGATGTGTATATACTCTCAAAGGTGTACTCACCAGGTTGTAGTATGTACTCTCAGAGGTGTGCTCACCGGGTTGTAGTATGTACTCTCAGAAGTGTACTCACCGGGTTGTAGCATGTATTCTCAGAGGTGTACTCACCAGGTTGTGTATGCACTCTCAGGTGTACTCATCGGGTAATAGTATGTACTCTCAGAGGTGTACTCGTCGGGTTGTAGTATGTACTCTCAGAGGTATACTCACCAGGTTGTAGTATGTGCTCTCAGAGGTGTACTCACCGGGTTGTAGTATGTGCTCTTAGAGGTGTACTCACCGGGTTGTAGTACGTACTCTCAGAGGTGTACTCACCAGGTTGTAGTATGTACTCTCAGAGGTGTACTCGTCGGGTTATGTATGTACTCTCAGAGGTTTACTCATCGGGTTGTAATATGTGCTCTCAGAGGTGTACTCACCGGGTTGTAGTACATACTCTCAGAGGTGTACTCACCGGGTTGTAGTATGTACTCTCATAGGTATACTCACCGAGTTGTGCATGTACTCTCAGAGGTGTACTCACCAGGTTATGTATGTACTCTCAGATGTTTACTCACCGGGTTGTAGTATGTGCTCTCAGCGGTGTACTCACTGTTTTGTAGTATGTACTCTCAGAGGTGTACTTGTCATGTGGGTTTCGATAACGTGGATGGGGTAAGAATACTCACGTAGGCTGGTAGTACGTATAATATAACGGAAAGTATGGGGAAGCACCAACAGCCGACCTGCCTCTCTCTGCACCCTATCGCATTGTGCTCGACCCTTATCGATGGCATGCCCAAATTGATGACTTGATCGTACCATTTTGGGGTTACCAGCTTGGATCCGAAATCTGCCATACTGCCGCAGAGTACGACATTCGAATTAAGTCCTTACAGGCCAGTGCATTTTCCAGTAGCGTACCCAAGCGGTCAGGCACTGATGATCCTGTCACTCCTGTCTGTGTTCCTGCAACTTCAGACTTGCAAGATAGTGTCCAGTTACCTCAAGTGTCTGAGGACGCTCTGACTACCTTGAGTGCTGAGCCTATCCCTGCAATGTCTGCTAGTTCAAGTAGTAGTTTCTCCACAGGGGACGCCTTGTCGGAAAACAATTACTTGCAACTAGTAATGCCATCTCTTGTTGATGTCACATGCCGTCTGCAGAAAGACGTTTCTGTCGCAGCTAGTGCCCTCACTAGAGTGTCTGTTGTTGTTCCTAGTGTTCCAGATGGTGATAACGTCCTAGTTGACAGTGATTCCTGCAAAGTAAAAGGTCTATTTGTTGAACCATCCTTACATGTTGTAAGAGATAGTAAGATCCATTTCTTCCTAGCTAACACTTCTGGTCACAGTGTTTGTCTCAGAGCAAATACCAATCTTGTTGACCTTGTTCACTATCCTTACCCTGTTCAGGTAGAGGATGAGTTGTCACCTGACCAGTGGGTCGGTGCTATTTCTACCGGGGAGACCTCTTCCACTTCACCAGATCAATCTGTTCCACCAGTTGAGGAGAAAGACTTAGCTCCCACTGACTTCCCAGATGAAGTCAAGCATTTGTTGACTCTGTTGAACAAACGTCGTAAAGCCATTGCCTTACCAGGTGAGAAGATGGGTATAACGAACTTATTGTCCCATCGTATTCCACTTGAACCTGGTATTAGACCTATCTACATACCTGCGTACAGAATGCCTCATTCACAAGTTGCTGTTGCAGAAGAATTGATCAATCAAATGCTTGATGATGGAGTTATTGCACCAAGCAATTCACCTTGGAATGCACCCTTGATCCTAGTACCTAAGAAGGATGGTACTTGGCGTCCAGTGATTGACTTTAGGAAGTTAAATGCAAAAACTATCCCAGATCGCTTCCCACTTCCTGTACTGGGTGATCTTTTACAACCCTGGACTTGTTACAAGGGTTTTGGCAAGTCCCTCTTCACGAGGACAGCCAAGAGCTAACTGCATTCTCCACTCCTACAGGTCATTATCACTTCCTCTGTATGGCGTTTGGATTACGATCCTCCCCTATCACGTTCTCAAGGCTCATGACTAATATCTTTAGAGGTCTCATAGGTAATGCACTTATGGTGTACTTAGATGACGTAATCGTCATGTCTAAAGACGTGGATACACACTTGAAAAGACTTGATGTAGTACTTGGTAAGCTTGAAGAAGCCAATTTAAAGATCAAACTGTCTAAATGTCAATTTTTCAGATCAGAAATTAAGTTTCTTGGTCACGTAGTCACTCCTAGAGGGGTTACGACTGACCAAAGTAAAGTAACTGCAGTACTAAATTTTCCAACACCCAAAACTGCTGATGCCGTAAGATCCTTTGTGGGCTTAGCAGGTTTTTATAGATCTTTCATTGCCAATTTTTCTTCCATAGCTGCTCCTCTAACTGAGTTGCTTAAGAAAGATGCTCCTTTTGTTTGGACCTTCCGTCAAGAAAGAGCATTCCAAACTTTAAAAGAAAAGCTAACATCTGCTCCAATTTTGAAATTTCCAGATTTTTCTAAGCCCTTCTATCTGACTACTGATGCTAGTTCTATTGGCATAGGTGCCGTACTAGCTCAGAAGACTGATGCAAGTACAACGCAGTTGCATTTGCTAGCCGAGTCCTTACGAAGGCTGAACGTAATTATACAGTAACTGAGCAAGAAGCTTTAGCAATAGTTATGGTCTTTAAAGCACTTCTGAGACATTATTTATCAGTACTCTGTTTCATGTCTTGACAGACCACCCTCCACTGATACCTTTATTCCAGAACAAACAACCTACTGGAAGGTTTTGCCAGATGGACCTTGACTATCCAAGAGTTCAATCCCACCTTTGAACACTTTCCTGGCAAGTCAAATGTAGTCGCAGATCCTTATCGCGACATGTTAGTATAGTAACATGCAGACCCTCCATTTAGTGCTGAGGATGTAAAGAATGCTCAACGAAACAGATCCCATTGATTTGGTGGGGATTCGATTCCTGCTCCCAGTAGATCTTATTCTGACTGTGAAGCCACCAGCACCCATCAGTGACTTTGTCATGAACCAAGAATTACTCAAATTTTGAACAGCCCGAGTTGGGTTACTCCTAGCAAAAGAGTAAAACCATTAGTAATTCCACAGTCACTAGTGAATGTAGCCTTACGGGCTAGTTAAACGATGTACCAGGGGTTGCGCACCCTGGTATGGATCGTTCAGTAAAACAAGCCAGATTGAAATACTTTTGGCCTCGTATGGCAACTGATATTTCTGAGTATGTTAAGAAAATGTAGTGTCTTCATGCAACATAAAGGTAATGCTAATGGTCCTAATCCAATCCAAGTGTATCCAACTACTAGCGAACCGTGGGAAAGAGTTTTTCGCTAGATTTGTTAACTAATTTCCAATGTTCCCTCCAGGGCAACAAAAAATCTGTGTGTTATGGTAGACCATTTCCACCAGATATTGTGAGCTAGTTCCTATTGCAGATAAGACTGCCGAGACAGTAGCTAAAGCGTTTAAAGAACGCATTATCTGCAGGCATACCACCCCTAAGTCCCTAGTAAGAGATAATGGAGGTGAATTCTGTAATGAGATTCTTGAAAATTTGTGTACCTTGTACAAGATCTCTAAATCCACCATTGTTCCTCATCATCCTGCCAGCAATGGGTTAGCAGAACGAACCAATAAGAAAGTACTTGATGTCTTGAGAGCCACTCTCAATCCCAACAATGAAACTTGGGATGAAGTTATACCTGATGTGCAGTGTGCTATAAATTCTGCTTACAATGTTTCTATAGGTGACACTCCACATTATGCAATGTATGGTGTAGATAAACGTTTGCCTTATGAGTTGTTATATTCTAATCCAAAACCAAATTACAACCCTGATGATTTCATAGCAACTCGTACCAGCTTAGCTCAAACTGTTTTTAGAAGAATCCTTGAAACACTTCATAAATCAACAGCAGAATTTACAAGAGTCGCAAACACTCGAGCAAAGCCATCCAAAATCAAAGTAGGTTCGAGAGTTATGCTGACTAACTTTAACAAAACGTCTGCAATGCCTAAGCTTGATCAAAAGTTTGTTGGTCCTTATCGAGTAGTTGAACATATCACTGGTAATAAGTATAAGGTTAGAGAAATTAGTACTGGTCAGTATGAAGAATCGCATTTAGATCATATGAAGTTAGTATGTGATGATAATGATGCTCCAACCCAGACTAATGTGACAGACTCTGACAATCCTCCTGATCCTGTACTCTCTACCTCTGATACTCAGTCAGACGATCAACCTGAATGTCGTTATTCCCTACGTACACGACAGGTATTGAGAAATCCTCAAGTATCATTTGTTACTTCCAGTTCAGATTTGCCTCAAATACAGCATGAGTTAGCCAGTGCAACAGAGTTTGATCCTCCCAGAGATGACACCCATTCTGCATATATCAATCTCACCCTAGCAGAGTTGGGGTTAAATGTAAATAACCTGTATAGATGAATAATTACAGTATCAACTTATCAGTATTCAAGAATTTTTTTTTTGCGTTCACGTTCTCCGAATTCTGAGAGTTAACAGTCTAGATTTAAGTGCACCGAATCTGCCTTTCTGTTAAACACTTCTTTCTTTGTATATATTCCTTCCTCAGAATCCGTAGATCACATGAATACAGATCGATCGATCAAATTTTTTTTATCACTTCTATTGTGTAATCTCAACGTTGAGTTTCATTCGATGAGTTGTGCTATATTATACCTTGTATTGCATTACAGTTTCATTACAGTTTCAGTTACGTAAGCTTCCATTCCAATATTCTACTTATGTATGTTATAATGTTCAATTGTTGTGTACTTTGACATTGTATAGAATCAGCCCAAGCCGTACACCTGCCATCTCTAGTTTGTATTAGTTGTATGTCGGGACAACATACGTTAGCATCGCCGAGCTCTCAGTAGTAGTACCAGTTCCTAGTAACCAGTTACCAGTAACCAGTGTACCAGTAGATGACTCACTACCAACTGTCTGTGTGAATCACTGTATTTATATTGCTGCTGACCATAGCAGGATTTCAAACACCCTCACCCGTAGGCACTTATGGGGCAGTTGAAGATAGGCAGCAGAGAGAGGCAGGTCGGCTGTTGGCGCTTCCCATACTTCCCGATATATATTATATTATACGTACTACCAGCCTACGTGAGTATTTTTACCAATCCACGTATCGAAAACCCACATGACATACTCACTGGATTGTAGTATGTACTCTCATAGGTGTACTCATCGGGTTGTAGTATGTACTCTCAGATGTTTACTCACCGGGTTGTAGTATGTGCTCTCAGCGGTGTACTCACCGTTTTGTAGTATGTACTCTCAGAGGTGTACTCATCGGGTTGTAGTATGTACTCTCATAGGTGTACTCATCGGATTGTAGTATGTACTCTCAGAGGTGTAGGCCTACTCACCGATAGGATGGATAATGAGAACATTCAAGACAAGAGATGCTAAGCCAATGATGATCCTTTTTAAATCACTTGTTCTCTCTAGGCTGGAATACTGCTGTACATTAACATCTCCATTCAAGGCAGGTGAAATTACAGAGCTAGAGAATGTACAGAGAACCTTTACTGCACGTATAAGTTCCATCAAACACCTTAACTACTGGGAACGCCTGGAAGCACTTGACTTATACTCACTGGAGTGCAGGCGAGAGAGATATATCATAATCTACACCTGGAAGATTCTGGAGGGACTGGTCCTTAATATTCACATAGAAATTACTCCATACGAAAGCAAAAGACTTGGCAGGCGATGCAACATACCCCCAGTGAAAAGTAGGGGCGTCACTGATGTACTAAGAGAAAATGCAATAAGTTTCCGGGGCCCAAGACTGTTCAACAGCTTCACAGCAGCAATAGGGGGCATTACCAGTAGATCCCTGGCTGTCTTCAAGAGGGAGCTGGACAGATACCTAAAGTCGGTGCCGGATCAGCCGGGCTGTGGTTCGTATGTTGGATTGCGTGCGGCCAGCAGTAACAGCCTCGTTGATCAGGCTCTGATCCACCGTGAGGCCTGGTCGTGGACCGGGCTGCGGGGGCGTTAATCCCCGGAATACCCTCCAGGTAGACTCCAGGTAGGTAGACCGGGTTGTAGTTATAGGCTTCTCTTTGCGGGGGTCGAGTCTCAGCTCCTGTCCTCTCTTCTTCAACTACACTCTGGAGCTGAATCTTTCAGTGCATATTCACTAAATGTATACAGTGACAGGTATTAATCTCTCACTGTGTGTATACACTTCTCAGTGTGTACAGTATGTATACACTGAGAAGTGAGCATCTCTCAGTATGTATACACTGAGAAGTGAGCATCTCTCAGTATGTATACACTGAGAAGTGAGCATCTCTCAGTATGTATACACTGAGAAGTGAACATTTCTCAGTATTTATACACTGAGAAGTGAGCATCTATCAGTATGTATACACTGAGAAGTGAGCATCTCTCAGTATGTATACACTGAGAAGTGAACATTTCTCAGTATGTATACACTGAGAAGTGAGCATCTCTCAGTATGTATACACTGAGAAGTGAGCATCTCTCAGTATGTATACACTGAGAAGTGAACATTTCTCAGTATGTATACACTGAGAAGTGAGCATCTCTCAGTATGTATACACTGAGAAGTGAACATTTCTCAGTATGTATACACTGAGAAGTGAACATTTCTCAGTATGTATACACTGAGAAGTGAGCATCTCTCAGCACGTAAACACTGAGAAGTGAGCATCTCTCAGTATGTATACACTGAGAAGTGAGCATCTCTCAGTATGTATACACTGAGAAGTGAGCATCTCTCAGTATATATACACTGAGAAGTGAGCATCTCTCAGTATGTAGACACTGAGAAGTGAGCATCTCTCAGTATGTATACACTGAGAAGTGAGCATCTCTCAGTATGTATACACTGAGAAGTGAGCATCTCTCAGTATATATACACTGAGAAGTGAGCATCTCTCAGTATGTAGACACTGAGAAGTGAGCATCTCTCAGTATGTAGACACTGAGAAGTGAGCATCTCTCAGTATGTAGACACTGAGAAGTGAGCATCTATCAGTATGTAAACACTGAGAAGTGAGCATCTCTCAGTATGTATACACTGAGAAGTGAGCATCTATCAGTATGTAAACACTGAGAAGTGAGCATCTATCAGTATGTAAACACTGAGAAGTGAGCATCTCTCAGCACGTAGACACTGAGAAGTGAGCATCTCTCAGCACGTAGACACTGAGAAGTGAGCATCTCTCAGCACGTAGACACTGAGAAGTGAGCATCTCTCAGCACGTTAGACACTGAGAAGTGAGCATCTCTCAGCACGTAGACACTGAGAAGTGAGCATCTCTCAGCACGTAGACACTGAGAAGTGAGCATCTCTCAGCACGTAGACACTGAGAAGTGAGCATCTCTCAGCACGTAGACACTGAGAAGTGAGCATCTCTCAGCACGTAGACACTGAGAAGTGTGTATATCTGTGTGTGAACATGTCCAGTTTGCTTTATTCGTTCTTGAAAAAGCTTCAAGCAGATGAAACGTCATACTAATGCTGCCTCCTTATGCTTACTGGAATTTCTATTTTAGGGAATAAAGTATTCCTAAAATAATGACCCACGTACAGTGGATAGGACTTACCACTTACTGTCGTTCTCACGGTGACACTGAGGACCACACCAAGAAAAGAATTTTCTCTCTCAACGCTCCCACTAAAGAGGTAGGTCACAATACCCCTGTGGATAATGTGACAGTCTTCGTGGGGGAGACCCCGGACGGACTTGTCCAGTTGAAGTTATGAACCCAGATGCTCCTGCAGCAGGGATGATGGTAGTAATGCACGACTGTGCGTGTCGAGCACAGAAACACTGAAGGACACTCCATGCGTCGATAAGATTTTAAAATGACCTACGGGGAAGCAGATTTGAGGAAAGTGTTGGTTTTTAAATAGAGTAGTCGATGAGTGGAACAGGCTGCCTAGTAGGGTTATTGAAGCTAAAACCTTTCGTTGCTTCAAATTTAGGTTAGATAAATACATGAGTAACAGGGGTTGGATCTGTGTGAGACTTCCACCTGAGATAATAAGGTTATCTAAACTTATTCCTTGAGTAGCGTTGAAAATGGGTTAGGTAAATATTTTTGTTTAGGGGGTATTGGTTTGAGAAAGACATGTCTAGTATGGGCCAATAGGCCTGCTGCAGTGTTCCTCCTTTTTTATCTTCTTACAAGAATGAAGGGCGAAATGTCAACAGTTTGTTGGACTGCACTGGTAGATAAAAGGCTGTGCATGTTGAGAGAGAGGCAACAGGTATATCAGATCATTTTTTAATTGTGGCTACACTGAAAGTAAAAGATAGACGGGATACAAGGAGAATGGCATCAACAAGTACGAGAGAGAGAGAGAGAGAGAGAGAGAGAGAGAGAGAGAGAGAGAGAGAGAGAGAGAGAGAGAGAGAGAGAGAGAGAGAGAGAGGTGAAAGTTTATAAATTAAAGGGATGGGAAGTTAGGTTAATATAAAAGTAACTATTGGTAGAGAGATGGGCTAGTGAGAATATAGGCAATGAGGCTGAAGAGGTATGGGGCAGAGTAGTGAAAGCAGTGAAAAGGTATGGGGCAGAGTAGTGAAAGTAGTGAAAAAGAAAAAGTTAACATACGAGAAGTTTTTGCAAGGTAAAAGTGATATAAGGAGGGAGGAGTTAATGGAGACAAAAAAAAAAAAAGAGGTTAAGAGAATGGTGAAGGAATATAAAATGAGAGCAAATGAGAGAGTGGGTAAGATGCTGTCAACAAATTTTGCTGAGAATAAGATAAAGTTTTGTTAGGTAAGACACATATGCAACAGTTAGGTATCTTTATTTCGAAACGTTTCGCCTACACAGTAGGCTTCTTCAGGGTATCTTGGTACAGACCACTTCGACAACCTCTACTAGTGAGAACGGCTGGGTTTGAGAGGGACCTGCCCTCCCAAATCAACCTACGTCTCACCTCCTGGCACTATATAAGGCCCGATTCTGTCACTTCAACTTCATATTGTTTCAGACAACGGAACAATGCTCTTCTCCAGATGAGGGACGACCCCCTCAAACTTTAAGGGTGATGGATGATTACATCGCTTTAATTCTTTTGCTTCTATCAACTTTCGTACTCGACGAAGAAGCCACTGTGTAGGGCGAAACGTTTCGAAATAAAGATACCTAACTGTTTTCAATTTGTCTTCCTAACAATTGTCGGGATTTCATACCATTTTTAAAGTTTATTCGTCAGAACTGCAACCAAGGGTATCTTGGGCGACCACTTCGACAACCTCTACAGTGAGAACGCTGGGTTTGAGAAGGACCTGCCCTCCCAAAACAAAACCCACTCCACCCCTGGCCTATATAAAGGCCCCCTTCTGTCACTTTAACTTCATATTTTTCAGCAAGGAACAATGTCTTTCCAGAAATGAGGACGACCACCTCAAAACTTTAAGGGGGAGGACTGTTACATGTCTTTAAGTATCTTTTGCTTCTATCAACCTTTTTTTACTCGACTGAAAAAAGCCTACTGTGTAGGGGGAAACGTTTCGAAATATAGATACCTAACTGTTGCATATGTGTCTTTCCAACAAACTGCGGGATTTCAACCATTTTAATGTTCATTCTGTCAGACACTGCAACACAAGGGGATCTTTACAGACCACTTCGACAACCTCTACTAGTGAGAACGGCTGGGTTTGAGAAGGGCCTGCCCTCCCAAAGCAACCTACGTCTAACCTCCTGGCACTATATAAAGGCCCCATTCTGTCACTTCAACTTCATATTGTTTCAGACAACGGAACAATGCTCTTCTCCAGACTGAGGGACTGACCACCTCAAAACTTTAAGGGTGATGGACTGATTACATCGTCTTCAAGTATCTTCTGCTTCTATCAACCTTTCTGTACTCGACTGAAGAAGCCTACTGTGTAGGCGAAACGTTTCGAAATAAAGATACCTAACTGTTGCATATGTGTCTTACTTAACAATCTGTCGGTATTTCATACCATTTTAATGTTCAAGATAAAGTTTTGGAGGTTAATAAGTTGAGAAAGCCTAAGAAAGAAATGGATTTGGCAGTTAAAAACAGGAGAGGAGAGTTATTAGATGAAGAGTTGAAAGCATCAGAAAATTGGAGGTAATATTTTGGGGAAATGTTAAATGTTATGAAGTAGGAAGCTGTAAAATTTTGTGCGTTGGCCAGGGTTTGATAATTTTTTTTTAAAGAGTAAAGAGGACCATTGTGGTGTGGGAAAGGTGCTTGAGGCCGGGGTAGAAGGGAAAGGGGGCCCAAAGAAGATTGAATTGAGGGTTGGGTTTAAAATTTCCCGGTTTTTTGTACGTAGACTTTTCAAGTTGTCTTTTCCCTACATGCTTTAAATTTTCCCTCCTGAGACGTTTTCTGGGTTTTCTTGTTGTTTCCTTACTATATTCTGTACAGCCTCCACAAGGGATAGTAAAAAACCCTTGCTTTTGTTTGGGTTTAAAAGTTTTTTTAAAATTTTCGCCAAAGAAAAAACCTTTTATGGAAGTCCCTTCCCACGGGTTTAAAAATTTATTTGTCGGGGGGGAAAAGGGAACTTTTTGGAAAAGGAACAAAACTAAATTGACTTGGTGGGCGTAGAAATCTGAAGGGGAAAAAGGGATCTTTAGGATGACCTCTACTACCCCCAACATTAATGTTCATAAGCTGAAAACTGACAGTGGGAAGACAAAAACTTTTTCACTTCTGATCTTGCACCCCCATAATTGAATAAAAAAAAATCAGCAGAAAACCCCCAAAAAATAAAAAAAATAAATAATAAAAATAATAATAATAATAATAAAAATAATTTAAAAAAAAAATAAATTTGGGATAAACCAGTTGAACCCCAAGTGGGAGGGGGGAAAAATCCAGGGGGGCGAGAAGAAAAAGGGGCGGTAGGGAGGCGGCCCGGGGGGCAACAGAACAAGGGAGCTTTGTTTTGCAAAAAACGAAAATGATAAAATTTTAAGTCACGAAAACTTTTAAATAACAAATCCTTTTCAAAGAAAAAATTCACAAAAAAAGTTAAAACAAGCAAAATTTTTATTTTATTTTTGTGGTACGAAGTCGAAGTTAGGGAAATTTCCCAAAAGTTTTTCGGGGCGCCAAACGCCGCCCCGCCAGCTAGATAAAACAGCAGAGCAGAAGACACTGGTGATGATCGGATTTTCGCGTCTGCCCAAAGGGGTTTTTGGTTTTTATGCACATTTAAGTTACATTTTAAAGTATAATTTAATAAAGACATGAGTGAGTGGTTATTGATGGAGGGACGCTTAGGGTGGGGAAAGGGGGTGGTGTGCTTCTTGCTTGTGTTCGTTTCGTCGGGGAATGAAAGATTGGGTTTCAAGAGCTGTTATTGCAAGACAACTAGAAACAAATACAATAGGGAAGTTAGTATTTCGTGTTGCTGAGAATTTTTTTCAAAGAGAAAGACATTCCGCTTACCAACATTCTTGCTTGTGCAGCAAATGGGCACCATCGATGACAGGTTGTCATTGTGTCTTCATCAGTTTCTTGAAAAAAAAAAAAGAAACTGTACCTGGTGTGTTGACGGGGCACTATGAAATCCCCAGGCAACATCTGGTTGCAGAAAACCTAAGTGGCAGACTTCAAAACTCATTAAGCACTGTTAACACAGCAGTAAAGAAAAATAAAGGCACATACTTTCAATTCCCGACTGTGTCGACAGCTCTGCACTGAGAATGATAAATATTTTGAAAGCTTGTTGTTGAACACAAGTTTTTTTTTTTTATATTTTATTTAAAACATCATAAATTACAAGGTAGTATAAAATATTAAATACCACAATAATACAGGATTTGGACAAGATTACGGGGAATTATACACAAGGGCAATATAAAAAATTTTGAAACACGCAAAATACATCACACCATCACTGACACACATTATACAAAATGATAATATATCTGACACATACACACAAAACTGTTGGAGGGGGGACCGCCCCCCCCCATGAAAACTCATCTAAAATACACCCAACTCATTCACACACATATTGATCACAGTAGTGATCAAACATAAATTTTTGTAACTTTATATATACATGCAACTGTTTATGAGATTTTTAAATTTTAAAAACAAAAGTCTGGTAATTATCCGAAAACATTACTCTATAACAAAAATAAGCATTACACAAAATTGCATAAGCGTATAAAGCATCAACAACGCAAGATTTTTACAGCATACGTTTCATCAGCAACGAAACTTAATTTAAAATATACAAAAATGATGGAAAACAAATTATGTAAAAACAAATATAAAAGCCATCTAAAGGGAAAAAAATTCCCTACAAAATTTTCAATAAAAAACCGCGAAAATACATACCAAAAAAATTATCTTTGCAAAAACTGGTAGACTAACATGGACAGTGACTTTTATAAACTCCCTTTAATCACAAGGCCCTAATTTTTACAAATCTTGGGGTAATCAAAATCTTGCACACAAAACTTACATGTCAACACAGCATCACGCAGTACATACCTTCCCGACCCTCACATTCCTTCGCAAGTCCTTTACCTCATTTCACTCCCCCTCCGAAAAACTAATGGCAACCCGCTTTTAAAGGGAAAACCCGTCCTTTACGTATAATTAGCTCGCCAACTGAATGAGGCCATTGACCGTAAGTTTGCAGTAGGTCTCCGGAAAACTGTCCCCCGTAAATAAGTTTGTTTCTGCAAACCGTTCTATATATGCCCGCCGCAATTGCCCTAATCCTAATTCTTCCCCGTCCCGTGTCCCTCATCCCCCAGGAAATATACAGAAAATCCACTACTACGTACATAATCGCTCTTTTCACTTCTCTGGAGACCCCACGTACTTCTAATGTTAAGGCTCGCAGAGTCTCTACATTACCCCCACCCATCAACCTAAAAACTTCGCTAACCACACCCTTACCTCCCTCAACTCTTCACAGAAATATACGGCATGAAAAGCTGTTTCCTGTTCTCCACAGTGATCGTAGGTCTGTTCCCTCACCAATCCCATTTAACACAAAACAGCTTTCGATGCTAATATCCCCATTATAAATCTATAATACAAACTCCCGTACTCTCGGCATTAACTTAAGCTTTCGAAATCATTCCCTATCATACCCAAAACATACAAGGATAAACCGATACCCCCTGTATGATTCCCGGGCCCTTTGCTCATTTTCACCAAATGCCCCACCCTAAGTTTTTCCACCTCCCTAATCAATAACAATAACCTCAGCATATCCTCGCATTCAATTTTAATTCTTTTCCGCTCCACCATCTCCGCACATCCTCCATCACTTTCCCCACTCTAACCCCTCTTTCCCCCCCTCCCTAATGAACCTCTGTTTCACATAAAAGGCCTTTACTCTCGGCCCCAACGCTAAAAGGCCTACTCCTCCACTGCTATATTCGCATCCCCACCTCCTTGCTTAGCCATGCCCTCCCAAAACCCCAAACATAACGTAACGCCCTCCTCTGAATCTAAAGTACGTCTGGATCCGCAGTGGATACACCACACCATACTCCACACTTTACTATAAACTAATGAATTTACGATTATCGCCTGCTGTTGTAAGGTGACATCCCCCGCCCGTAAACTCCCTTACCTTTTTACTGCCTTCTCCACCACCACCTCCGAATTTACCTGCCTAGCCTCCCGCGCATCTGTTTCCCTGTATATAACTCCACAAATTTTTAGCCTACCACTACTTCCCACCCAAACTCCAACCCCAACCCCCCCCACCAGGCATCTAACTCCAGCAAACTTTAAAATTTGTTGTTCACCCCATTCCAATGCCCCTCCCAAAAGCTCCAACACATTTCCACCGTACACAATCCCTCCACTCTGGCTATCAGAACAGTGGAATCAACACATACCCACCACAACCATACACCCATCCTTCTCCCCATTTAAAATCCCCTCCCCTCAACAGCTCATAAAATGGGTGCTGCATACACGCAAACAATATTTGAGACAGGGGTGCCCCCTGTCTCAAACCCTTCTCCATCCTTACAGGGCCCTTTCCCCAAACCCGCCATTAATTTGTACTCGCACCATTGCAGATGAATACATTTTATCAACCCACCTCACCACCCCATGCCAAAACCGAGATGCAACAAACAGCCCTTAGAAAGTTTCTATCCACACAGTTGTATGCATTTTCCAATCATGCCCAAAAGCCCCCTCCCCCCTTGCAACCCTCCAAAAAATCCCTAATTTTGGCCATGCCCATCTCTCATGCTTCTGCCCAGAAACCCATCTGCCCCTTATGAATAACCCCAAACCTAACACCTTTTTCAACCTATTGCCCCGTAACTTCGCGAAAAATTTGTAATCGGCACACATTACGAAATAGCTCTGTACCACTCAATACTCTTCCCTCTTGCTTTTTGCATGCTAATACGACTACACCCGTTCGCTGAGTCTGTCCTAACTGTCCCTCCCATCGCATACAATTCATGTACCCTCACCAGACAGTACTTAATGTGCTCCCATTGAATTCTATAAAAATCATTTTATATCCCATCTAACCCCGGGGGCATTGCCAGTAATCATTTGAACACAGCCTCCTCAACTTCCCCCATGCTAATCATCCCTCCCATCCCCATGCCCTCCTCTCCACATGACCCTAAACCTCTCCCCCCACCCCCTCCTCAATAGCATCGCCCTCCTCCCCCTTCCCCCACTTCTTTTGGAACCAGAAATCAAAATAATTGCTCATGCCTTCTGTAGTATTCAGTACCCGTCCCTTAGAATAACCACCCATACCTCCTTACCCCAAGTTTAAAAAAAGTCGAATCCTCTGCCTTTCTGTAAAACCTCGCAAAACACTTCCTGAAGGTTTATCCCCCACACACAGCCTCCATTCCTGCCCTTACACATACCACATCAAATCTACCATTATGTAACTCTGCCAACCTGTCCTTGAGTTTTCACCATGTTTCTGTAAACTGCCCCCCCCCCTTCCTCATAACACCCATTTAGCTGATATTCAAAATAATTTTTCAACCCATACCTCCACCCTGCCTCTTCCCTTCCCTTCCTTTTATAGAAACCTGCTATAAACCCCGCTTAGCATGCCTTTTCCCACCATTCTAAGACACACGACTCCACCTCTCCCAGAATCCCAAAAAGTTTGCCAAACCCTTCCCCAAAAGCCATACTCACCTCCTCACTCCTCACGAGTCTTGCATTTAATTTCCAAAAACCCGATTGTATCCTAACCATAAACCTCCCAATCAAAATCTGCCATAACTGCCCTATGATCAGAAAACCCCCCATCAAAAGTCCTGACTCCAACACACGTACAGCTTTCCCTTGCATAGATCCTATCTAATCTTGCCGCATAATCCCGTCTGACAAATGTATACTCAACCTGCCAACCACCCTCCCCACAACATCCAAAACCCCCACGTCTCCAAACACATTACTAACATGCCCAACATACACCCCCCCCCCTCGGTTCCACATCGCCACCCCTAATAACACAATTCCAATCTCCCCCTATGACAGTGACTAAAGGTAAACCCTTTAAATAGTACATCAAAAATTCCCTCACAAAGTTCTCCCTTGACTCGTGCGTTTCCATCCGCCGGCAAAAACACCCTATAAAACAAACCCTCGTTGCACCCCATTCCCCTCCACCCTCATGACCCTCCCCCCCTCCTCCCACCCCAAATAGCAATGGACTAGTTTCCTTTACAGCCACAGCAACCCCACCTTCAACCTCAATGAGCCACTTACATACAACTTTTATCCTTTCAAAACAACTCACAACCAAACTTGTAATTGTGCCCTGAATGAAACATATATCTACATAAATTGCTTTAAAAACCATTCCACCCATACTCTTTTAACCTCGGTCTCAGGCCATTAACATTATCGTTACAACGTTGAATTATGACAGTAAAGGTGGCTTGCCCCGCCGCCTTGGAATGGCACCCACGGACCTGGCTGCTGACTAGAGCCCCGTTTGTCACCTTGTCTGTCCAGTCCCCCAACCCCCCCTTATCCTTTGAACCTTTCAGTACTCAGCACCGCTACACCCACTCTCCGGAGATCCAACCTTGGGCTTCCAAGACTTCTTCCCAGTCTCTGCCTGCGTTAAGACGTCATCCATATTAGACGTCCCAGCTGTTCTCTTGCGTGAACCTCCATCTCCACATGTAACCTCCTCTTCCATGCACGCTCTGTGCACCTCAGCCACTACCGTGTGCTTCTTCCCCTCATTGCACACGGTCTTCCCCACGTCCCGATGAGACTGTAGTCTCTTCCAATGAGCTCCACGCTGCTCATCATACAGACTCCCCTCCACCTCACCAGGAAGGAAATTCAAACCTCATCCAGCATTCCATCCTTTTGCATTACAGCTCCTGTCACGTTCGTCGTCGTCGTCTGCTCAGGCCCCGTCCCCACAGGTAACGTACACATGAGTCCGGCTCCGCCTCTGCTTTATCCACTTCCCCTCACCCCAACTGCACATCCTGCTTTCGGCCGCATCCGTCTCCTACACCACAGGACCCAACTGCTGATCCACCGGTGTTGGCATCTGTTCCCTCCGTCCTGGTTTCCCATGGGATTGGGCTGCCATATGGGTTTAAAAGATTCCGCACAGCTTACAAGTCCACCTCTGTCCTGCATATATACGTAGACCTGCGTTCGGAAATCTTTCCAGTAAAACATACGAAAAATTGATTGCCGTAACGTCATCTTCAGATTGAAGGATCCCTCGGGCAGTTTCCCCCATAAGGCCCATCCTTCCACACTCCCAATTCTCCGCATGAATCTTGCCATAACGACGGAAGACCGCAAACCACATCATACTCTGTAGCTTCAAAGGGGACATTCCTGACTTTTACTATTTCCACATAGCTGGATACATCATGTAAATACCTCCACTGCTGTATTCACGGCCATCCTCTTCTCGTGGTATTTGTCAAACTATGCTTGAGTAAAATCCAGCTTTATAAATTTGATGAAAATCCCCGTAACTCCGTTAACACCACACCATAAAGCTCTTCAAGGGGTACCCATACACATCACGAATAATCGTAGGGAGTAGCACCTGCATTGAAGAACTGCTTAGGGCACCACGTACCAGTTCCACACAGACAGTATTCACACGTCTGCCATGTCTATCCGCCATGTTGATTGCTCAAAACAGGCAAACTGCGCAGAAAATCAACTGAATCGGGAGCATCTGCGCAGCACGTCCACACGGCCCGGAAGCGATGAGGACAATGTGAACACAGAAGTTAAACGGCTGTCAAAGGAAAACTTCCAGAGATGTTTCTATTCACTTTTTAAAACAGTTGTTGAAGTCTTCCAAGAGTCCAATTCTGTTCTATGTGATGAACCAAGAAACATCAAGCATGACATTGCTTATTTGTCAGATGTATTCACAATGTTCAAAGAAGTTAATTTACAATTGCAGGGAAAGATCGGCCCTTTCCACTTTTTTGTCCAGGTTACAGTTATTCAATTGAACATAGCCCGTTGTGAGCTCTTCTAGTTTCCGGGCCTCTCTAAAACTGAAGAAGAGAATACCAACGATGACCTTTAAATGTATGTGCCACCTTAATGAGGGTGCAGTACTATCTCAAATTTTATTTTTTTTTTTTTTGCTTAAAATACCAAATGGGGGATCATCATTCCTTTTTCAGCAATGAGGGGAAAAATAAAGGGGAG
>NC_069403.1:59910028-59931506 GCF_026875155.1 Cherax quadricarinatus
CATAGCTCTCACAGAAACCAAGCTTACAGGTATGATAACAATGCCATCTTTCCAACGGGATAACCAAATCCTGAGGAAAGACAGAGGGAACAGGGGGGGTGGAGGAGTGGCGTTGCTGATAAAAAATCGCTGGAATTTTGATGAGCTGGAGAGAGGAGACAGCGGAGAAAAAGTGATTACATAGCGGGGAACACTTCACTCTGGAGGGTCCCAAGGTGGTAATAGCAGTGATGTATAACCCACCACAGAACAGCAGGAGGCCAAGGGCAAGAGTACGACGAGAGCAATAGAGCGATGGTTTGACACACTGGCTAGAGGGGCCAGAAGAACTCATGCATGCAGGGCAAAGCTCCTGATCATGGGTGACTTTAACCACAAGGAGATCGATTGGGGAGAATTTGGGGACCCACATGGGGGCCAAGATACATGGAGGGCTAAGATGATGGAGGTGGTACTGGAAAACTTCATGTGCCAACACGTAAGGGACACTACAAGAGAGAGAGGAGAGGATGAACCACCCAAGGCTGGACTTAGTATTCACCTTGAGTAGTGCAGATATCGAGGACATCACATATGAAGACCCCTTGGGGCCAGTGACCATGTGGGTTTTAAGCTTCGAATACACAGTAGAGCTACAAGTGGAGGGAAAAGCAGGAAGGCCAGGACGAATGAAGCCAAACTACAGAAAGGGGACTACACAGGAATGAGGAACTCCCTGAACGGGGTTCGTGGGACAGAGAACTGGCAGGGAAGCCAGTTAATGAGATGATGGAATATGTAGCAACAAAATGCAAGGAGGCTGAGGAGAGTTTTGTACCCAAGGGTAACAGGAATAATGAAAAAGCCAGGATGAGCCCATGGTTTACCCAAAGGTGCAGGGAGGCAAAAACCAAAGTGTGCTAGGGAATGGAAGAAATATAGAAGGCAAAGGACCCAGGGAATAAGGAGAAACAGTCGTAGAGCCAGAAAACAAATTTATAAACAGAAAAAGAAGGGAGGCCCAAAGACAATTTTGAAAATTACATAGCAGCGAAGCAAAATCTGACCCGAAACGTTGTACAGCCACATCAGGAGGAAAACAACAGTCAAGGACCGGGGTAATCAGGCTAAGGAAGGAAGGGGAGAGACAACAAGAAATGCCCGTGAAGTATGTGAAGAACTCAACAAGAGATTCAAAGAAGTGTTCACAGAGGAGACAGAAGGGACTCCAGAAAGACGGAGAGGTGGGGCACCCACCAAGTGCTGGACACATTTGCACACAACCGAGGAAGAAGTGAAGAGGCTTCTGAGTGAGCTAGATACCTCAAAGGCAATGGGGCCAGATAACATCTCCCCCATGGGTATTGAGAGAGGGAGCAGAGGCGCTATGTGTACCCCTAACAACAATATTAAATTATACCATCTATCGAAACAGGGAGATTGGCTGAGCATGAAACACAAATGTGTCCCAATCTTTAAAAAAGGAGACAGACATGAAACATTAAACACGAAGTGTCACTGACAATGTTATAGTAGCAAACATGGAGAAGTTTCAGGAGAGAGTGGTGGAAACACTAAAAGGAACGTTTCTCATCAAAGCAGCCAACATGGTTTCAGGGACGGGAAATCCTTTTCACAAACCTACTGGAGTCTATGACATGGTGACAGCAGTAGAAAAGAGAAGAGGGGAGGTGGTTTGAAATTTCTTGGATGCAAGAAGGCGTTGACACAGTTCCACACAGAGATTGGTGCAAAAACTGGAGGACCAAGCAGGATAACAGGGGAAGGCCTACAATGGATCGGGGAAATACTGTCAGGAGACAGCAGCGAGTCAGGGTACGTGGCGAGGTGTAGAGTGGGCACCTGTGACCAGCGGGTCTGCCCAGGGGTCAGTCCTGGGACCAGTGCGTTGGTTTTTGGTTTATTTTTTGAACGACATGTACGGAAGGAATAGATTTGAGGTGTCCCTGTTTGCAGATGACGTGAAGTTGTGAGAAGAATTCACTCGTTTCGAAGACCAGGCAGAACTACAAGGGGATCTGGACAGGCTGCAGACCTGGTCCAGCAATTGGCTCCTGGAGTTCAATCCCACCAAGTGCAAAGTCATGAAAATTGGGGAAGGGCAAAGAAGGCCGCAGAGGGGAGTACAGTCTAGGGGGTCAGAGACTACCAAACCTAAACTCAAGGAAAAAGATCTTGGGTGAGTATAACACCAGGCACATCTCCTGAAGCGCACATCAACCAAATAAAAATGCTGGCGCATATGGGCGCCTAGCAAACCTCAGAACAGCATTCCGACAT
Organism: Cherax quadricarinatus; assembly: GCF_026875155.1. NCBI lineage: Eukaryota > Metazoa > Arthropoda > Malacostraca > Decapoda > Parastacidae > Cherax > Cherax quadricarinatus. The sequence goes on from NC_069403.1 coordinate 59,912,309, forward strand.
CTTAATAAGGAATCATTCAGGACCCTGTACAACCGTGTACGTTAGGCCCATATTGGAGGTATGCGGCACCAGTTTGGAACCCACATCTAGCCAAGGGACGTGAAGAAACTAGAGGAAAGTGCAAAGGTTTGCAACAAGACTAGTCCAGAGCTAAGAGGTATGTCCCACGAGGAGAGGTTAAGGGAAATCAACCTGACGACACTGGAGGACAGGAGAGATAGGGGGGACATGATAACGACATACAAAATACTGAGAGGAATTGACAAGGTGGACAAAGACAGGATGTTCCAGAGATTGGACACAGTAACAAGGGGACACAGTTGGAAGCTGAAGACACAGATGAATCACAGGGGGTTAGGAAGTATTTCTTCAGCCACAGAGTAGTCAGTAAGTGGAATAGTTTGGGGAAGCGATGTAGTGGAGGCAGGGTCCATACATACTTTAAGCAGAGGTATGATAAAGCTCACGGCTCAGGAGAGTGACCTAGTAGCGATCAGTGAAGAGGCGGGGCCAGGAGCTCGGACTCGACCCCCGCAACCTCAACTAGGTGAGTTTCAAATAGGTGAGTACACACACACACACACATACCACACACACACACACACACACACACACACACACACACACACACAAAACCACACACACAACACCACACACACACACACACACACAACCAACAGGCCTAGTGTCTAATCGACATGTGCCTAGGGCAAAATGGTAACTAAAACAATACACACACAAAACACACACGCACAGCATTCCGAACCTTAGTAAGGAATCATTCAAGACAAATGACACCGGTGTATGTCAGGCCCCCATACTGGAGTATCAGCACCTGTTTGGAACCCGCACTTGATAAAGCACGTCAAGAAAATAGAGAAATTTCAAAGGTTTGCAACAAGGTTAGTTCCCGAGCTAAGGGGAAAAGTCCCATGAAGAAAGATTAAGGGAAATCGGCCTGACGACACTGAGGACAGGGGGGTCAGGGGAGACATGATAACGACATATAAAATACTGCGTGGGAAAAGACAAGGTGGACAAGGACAGGATGTTCCAGGGAGGGGACACAGAAAACAAGAGGCCACAATTGGAAGTTGAAGACACAAATGAGTCAGAGAGATAGTAGGAAGTATTTCTTCAGTCATTTGAGTTTTTAAGGCAGTGGAATAGCCTAGAAAATGACGTAGTGGAGGCAGGAACCATACACAGTTTTAAGACGAGGTTTGATAAAGCTCATGGAGCGGGGAGAGAGAGGGTCTAGTAGCAACCGGTGAAGGGGGGGGGCCAGGAGCTAGGACTCGACCCCTGCAACCACAAATAGGTGAGTACAAATTTGGTGAGTACACACACACACACACACACACACACACACACACACAACACACACACACACCCACACACACACACCACACACAACACACACACACACACACACACACAAAACACACATAAATGTCTTCCACCAAGATAGGGTGACCCCAAAAAAAGAGAAATACTTTCACTGTCACTCGGTCACTGTCTTGTCAGAATCATGCTAACAATACATTTCAGGTAACCTTCAAAATTGCAACATAACCACCCCCTTTCTTCAGATTGCAGGCACATTATTTTGCAACTCCAGGACTCAAGTCCGACTACTCGGTTTCCCTAAATTACTTCATAATTGTTACCTTGCTCACACTCTAACAACACTTGCCTCCATTCACTCTTTGACATGTTCGCGTAAGCCTGTTGGATATCCAAGCCTCGAGCACTCAAAACCTTTACTCCGTCCCTCTAACCTTTCCTAGGACGAAACCTACCGTGGCTTCTCTCCAACCTAGATTTATACAGCTTCCTTGTCATTCTCCTTGACTGCATCTAAATGTCCAGATCACATCAACAACCCCTCTTCAACCCTCTCAGTTATACTTTTAGTAACCCCATACGTAGCATTTTGCCTAAAAAGGGACTGGACAGTGAATCGGTGTCAAGGGAAATCGGCGTTGATTGCTGGTTAGACAAGTAGTGTAAAGAGCTTCGAATTCCATTAACTAACATCTGGGATAATTTATATGGCAAACATAATAAGAATGTGAGGGATAGGTATATTTTTTTGAGTCAGAGGTGACAGTGTTACCAAGTTCATTGCAAGCAACCGTTGCTGAGTTCAGTAAGAACTGATAGAAGATTTGAGGTATGGGTGTTTTGGTGGGAGCAAATGGGTGGAAGGAGCAAGGAATGCCAAGCAACAGAAAACCTTCCAGAAAACCTGAAAGTAATAAAATAGTTACTGATGCAAACACGGGAAATGATGACTAAGCAGAGAAACAGAGGAGAGAGGAGAGTATTTAACACCTGTTATACTAACAGTTAGAACGCCAGAAATAAAACGTACGAAATAGGGTTAACTGCATGTGCGAGAAACATAGTTGGAATGGCAATAACCGTAACATGGCTCAGCCTTAGAAAAAGGAGCTTGACTGCTGTATCCCCATACACAAGGGTATAAAATATTCCATTCTGATAGTCAAAGGTGGAGCTGCGGTATAGGTCAGGAACAGTTTAAATTGTTACATTAGAATTTATATAAAGACTGAAGGGACAAAAACGGAAGCCATATGGCTGCAGTTTTTCAAAGGGCTGGTGTGATCTACAGACCCCCAAACCAAGATGGAAAACATGGGAAATTTCTATGGGAAGTATCTACATAGATAGGAAAATGCAGTTTAAATGAAAGATTTTTAATTTAGTCAAACTGAGTGAAACAATAACAGGAAATCTAGGGTCTTTCAGCTTCTAGAAACAGTTCAGAGCCAACTAGAAGAAATAACCTGCTTGACCTGGTTCTGGTAAACAAGGAATCACTTATAAAGAATCTTGAGACTAAACGGATCATGGAGCGGGTGGGGATTGAAACTATAACAATCGTGTATTACGATTTCGTGAGTCTTGAGATTAATGATGAGCTTAGGGGAAGCGATCACATATCACTTAATTTCAATATCTCATGGAGTTATCTAGACAGCGTTAACATGGAGTTCCTGATTTTCAAATTGCAGGTTTGAAGGTGGGAAATCATTTTTCTATACTGCAGAGTTTATGTACTGCAATGGCCAACGAGGATATATGTATCCTGAACCCACTGCTAATCCATGTAAGGCTGTTCCAATTGTGGGGGATTCGCAAGCTAGATACATGGACCGAGGCTTCTGTAACAAGGATAGGAAGATTAGACAAAGAGCGTTTTTCTGGTGCTAGTGTTGGTGGCATAGTCAGCAGGATAGATAATATCATGTCAGCTGATGGAAACACTAAAATTAGCTGTTCAAGCTTTCAAGAAACAGGAGCCACTTCACTTCCGTTTCGTTTTCTGTCCCTTTTGACTCTGTCATTTCCGAAACTACAGTTTAAAATTTTCCCTAACACAAAGCAACTCCGCCGCCATTTCCGTTGATTCCGTGTAAAATAACTGAAAACATTGTATGTGACATTCATTAGACCTTGTCTCTATTTTTTCACGCTGAACCAGGTTTCAATTATTGCAACAACGTTTATATTGCACGTAGATGCAATTAGCCTTAGCTCATCTATTTTATTTCTTACGATCCAACCAATAGTATAGTAGATAATAGAGGAGTAATTTCCTCGCCTCTTTCCTTTGCCTCTCATTGTTTGAACAATAATCTCTTTGTTTTTATCACTTTCTGACTTATAAGCTGCCATGTTTCCTGGAAGCTGCCCTAAGATACCTTGTAAATTTTTGCCTCTACCGTCTGAAGTGCTGCAACTCTTGTTTCCTGTACACACCTGTACCTCTATCTTCTATCAGTTTAAAGTCTTGTACAACTCATCAAGAGCCCCTTGACTGAGCTGGCCAGAGAGTTGCACCCCATCCCTTGCATACATAATATCATGTTTGCCACAGAGATGCTTTAAAGTTGAAGTATAACCTGAGGACTCCTATTACTTATACTTCTTGGTATGAAGCCAAGAATTCTGTTAGACTTGTTGCAAACACTTCATCAGAACGTATGAAACAATAGAGCAACACCAGGGTGAATTTATATTCTCTAAACCTCTCGCCTAAATTCTCTCACGTCAGGTGCCAGCCAGTGACCACACCTAGGCAGCAGCACCGGTCACATGACCCAGGTTTTCACCTAACTCTTCACCTGACTAGGCGGACTACACAAGTAGCTGATACGTTTACGACTCACTCGCCGTGAGTTCGATACCCCACCCATACCATGGTTTGTTTAAAATCGTGTCATTACGACTTCTTAAGTCGTGTCTTCTAAATTACCCAATAAAATTACCTTGAAGGCCAGCTTTATCATATCGTTTTTAAATTGTTTTGTGAAACTTTTAATAATAATAAAAATCTTCACTTTTACAAGTATATGTACAACATATACAGACCTAACTGACACTGCATTGTTCTTTCTTTCATAAGTGTGTGTGTGTATATATATATATATATATATATATATATATATATATATATATATATATATATATATATATATATATATATATATATATATATATATATATATATAATATATATATATATAATATATATATATATATTATATATATATATATATATATATATATATATATATATATAATATATATATATATATATAAAATTCATTGACAGAGCAATGATCTGGGATAATCTAACGGGCTCAGAAACCAGACCTGCTCCCCCCAACAACTACAAACAATCACACTGGGATGGTCCAATAGTGGAAAATATAGCCTCAACAATGCTTCAGAGTGTGTCAGGGAAGGATAGAGCCCGCCTCCTGGCAGTGAGAGCCCCTCATGCTGGGGACTTTCTGTTGGCTGTTCCCAACTCCAGCCTTGGCACACGCCTCGACCCACAGACCATCCGCATTGGTATTGTCCTTCGACTTGCCGCCCCTATTCTCGCCGAACACAGGTGTATTTGTGGCAGTGAAGCAGCAGACCGATTCGGGTACCATGGTCTTGTGTGCCGTAAATCCGAGGGAAAGATTGCAAGACATGAGGAGGTTAATAACATTATCAAGAGGAGCCTCACAACAGCTGGATGCCCAGCAGTAAGGGAGCCACCCCAACTATGCAGATCTGATGGCAGCCAGAAGCGTCCAGATGGTATCACCCTTCAAGCCTGGACAGATGGGAAGCAGGTGGTGTGGGACTATACATGTGCATCTACCTTGGCTGATACCTATCTCCAATACACCAGGGAGGAAGGAGGGGCAGCTGCCAGCTTCAGGGAGTCCCAAATGTCTAGAAAATATGGAGAACTTGCCCATCATTATATGTTTGTTCCCATAGGCTCAGAGACCCTTGGCTAATGGGGAAAGCGTGCATCTAATTTCCTTAAGGAGCTGGGAAAAAGACTCATCAGGGTAACTAGGGATCCCAGGGCAGCTAGTTTTCTGTTCCAGCGGCTCAGTGCGGCTGTACAAAGGGGTAATGCATGCTGCATTTTGGGCACGTGCCCCAGCTCTGAGGAGCTGGATGAGATTTTCGCCTTATAATCGGTGATACACACAAAACATAAGAACATAAGAACATAAGAATGTAGGAACACTGCAGAAGGCCTACTGGCCCATACGAGGCAGGTCCTTATCAAAACGACATCTACCTAAAGCTACTCAAGAAACAACTCCAGCACCCCCCAACACCAATCAAACCCAGCCCCTCCCACTCATATATTTGTCCAGTCTCTTCTTAAAGCTACCCAAGGTCCTAGCCTCTATCACCCCACTGGGAAGACTGTTCCACGCATCTACAACTCTGTTAGAAAACCAGTACTTACCTATGTCCTTTCTAAATCTAAATTTATCCAACTTAAATCCATTATTCCTGGTTCTTACCTGGTTCGACACCCTCAGTACTTTATTAATGTCCCCCTTGTTAGGTAAGACACATATGCAACAGTTAGGTATCTTTATTTCGAAACGTTTCGCCTACACAGTAGGCTTCTTCAGTCGAGTACAGACCATCAACTTCGACCTCTACTAGTGAGAACGGGTTTGGGTTTGAGAGGGACCTGCCCTCCCAAAACAACCTCCGTCTCACCTCCTGGCACTATAAAAGGCTCCATCCTGTCACTTCAACTTCATATTTTTTCAGACAACGGAAAAATGCTCTTCTCCAGACTGAGGGATGACCACCTCAAAACTTTAAGGGTGATTGACTGATTACATCGTCTTCAAGTATCTTCTGCTTCTATCAACTTTTCTGTACTCGACTGAAGAAGCCTACTGTGTAAAGGGGAAACGTTTTTGAAATAAAAATACCTAACTGTTGCATATGTGTCTTACCTAACAATCTGTCGGTATTTTAAAACCATTTTACTGTTCATTCTGTCAGACACTGCAACACAAGGGTATCTTGGTACAGACCATCAACTTCGACCTCTACTAGTGAGAACGGCTGGGTTTGAGAGGGACCTGCCCTCCCAAAGCAACCTCCGTCTCACCTCCTGGCACTATATAAAGGCTCCATCCTGTCACTTCAACTTCATATTGTTTCAGACAAACGGAACAATGCTCTTCTCCAGACTGAGGGACTGACCACCTCAAAACTTTAAGGGTGATGGACTGATTACATCGTCTTCAAGTATCTTCTGCTTCTATCAACTTTTCTGTACTCGACTGAAGAAGCCTACTGTGTAGGCGAAACGTTTCGAAATAAAGATACCCAACTGTTGTGCAAGAAGGTATGAAATACCGACAATATGAAAAATTAAGAAACATGTGCAACATCTGGATATCTTTATTGTAGTAGACGTTTCGCCATCCAGTGGCTTTATCAATACAGATTCTAGGACATAATAGGAAGACAGTAGAACTATATACAAAAGATGAGGTAATCAGTCCCTCGGCCTTGGAGTTAGTGTTCACAGCATCGTGGTGGAGGAGAGTCTGGAGCAAAGGCAAGAAGACTGGCGCTTCTTTTAGGCGTCAGTGAATGGGACGGGCAGCAGACGAGGTCAGTCACTGGTTGCGGGATTTAACCCCTGGGAAGTAGGTCCTTCCCAAAGAGATGGGTTGTTGCGCAGCCGTAAAAGAAGGTCTTGTAGATGCCCTCTGAACCAAGATTCCATGATTTTGGCGGTCTGAAAAAGTTGTGAAAAAAAAAGGATGAAATCCGAAAATAGAAATTAAGACCATGTGCAACATCTGGATTCTTTATTGTAGTAGCTTTTTCGCCATCCAGGCTTTATCAATACGATTCTGGAAATAATAGGAAAACGTAAACTTTATACAAAAGTGAGGTAATCAGTCCCTGGGCCTTGGGTTAGTGTTCACGCTCGTGGTGGAGGAGAGTCTGAGAAAAGGCAAAAAGCTGGCGCTTCTTATGGGGCGTAGGAAGGGACGGGCAGCAGACGAGGTCAGTCCTGGTAGGCGGGATTAACCCAGGGGAAGTGGGGTCCTTCCCAAAGAGAGGGGTTAGTTGGCAGCGTGAAAAAGGTCTTGTAATGCCTTGAACCAATTCATGATTTTGCAGTGTCTGACAAGTGTGAAAGGGAAAGGTATGAAATACCGAAAAATTTGAAATTTAAAACACTGTGCAACATTGGATATCTTTATTTAGTAGACTTTGCCATCCAGTGGCTTTATCAATACAGTTTAGGACTAATGGAAGACAGTAGAACTATATCAAAAGATGGGGTAACAGTCCTCGGCCTTGGAGTTAGTGTTCACAGCACGGGGTGGAGGAGGTCGGAGAAAAAGGCAAAAAGACTGGCGCTTCTTTAGGCGTCAGTAAATGGGAGGGGCAGCAGAGAGGTCTCACTGGTGGGGGGATTAACCAGGGGAAAGTGGGGTCCTTTCCCCAAAGAGGGGGTTTAGTTGCAGCAGCCGTGAAGAAGGTCTTGTAGATGCCCTTAAACCAAAAGATTCCATGATTTTTGCAGTGTCTGACAATTTGGCAAAAAAGGGTATAAAATACCGAAATTGAAATTTAAAGGACACATGTGAACATCTGGATATTTTTTGTAGTAGACTTTTTTCGCCATCCAGGGGCTTTCAATACAGATTCTGGACATAATAGAAGACATAGAAAATATAAAAAAAGATGGGGGAAATCAGTCCTGGGCCTTGGGTTAGTTTTACGCATCGTGGGGGAGGAGATTTGGGCAAAGGCAAAAAGAGGGCTTTTATGGGTCATGAATGGACGGGCAGCAGCGGGTCATCAGGTAGGCGGGATTAACCAGGGGAAAAAGTGGGTCCTTCCCAAAGAGATGGGTTATTGCAGCAGCCGTGAAGAAGGTCTTGTAGATGTTCTAAACCCAAGATTCCATGATGTTGCAGTGTCTACAAGTTGTGCGAAAGGTATGAAATCCCCGACAATTGAAAGTTAAGAACGTAAAACATCGGTATCTTTTTTGTATAGACGTTTCGCCACCAGTGGCTTTTCAATACAGATTCTAGGACAAAATGGGAAGAAAGTAGAACATATAAAAAGATGAGGTAATCAGCCTGGGCCCTTGGATTAGTGTTCACGCATCGTGGTGGAGGAGATTGGGCAAAGGCAAGAAGACTGGGCTTCTTATAGGGTGGAAGGGAGGGCAGAAAGACGAGGTCAGTATGGTGGGCGGGATTAACCTGGAAGTAGGCCCTTTCCCCAAAGAAGGGGTTAGTTGCGCAGCCGTAAAGAAGGTTTTGTAGAGCCCTCAAACCAAAGTTCCATATTTGCAGTGTCTGACAAGTTGTGAAAGAAAGGTATGAAAATCCCGACTATAAAATTTAAAGAACATGTGAACATCTGGATATCTTAATTGTGTAGACGTTTCGCCATCCAGTGGCTTTATCAATACAGATTAAGGACATAATGGGAAGACGTAGAATTTTAAATACAAAAGATGAGGTAATCAGCCCTGGGCCCTTGGAGTTAGTTTCACACATCGTGGTGGGGAGGTCTGGGCAAAGGCAAAAAGACTGGCGCTTCTTAAGGCTCAGGAAGGGGGACGGGCAGAGCGAGGCGCATGGTGGGCGGGTTTAAACCCAGGGGAATGGGCCCTTTCCCCAAAGAGATGGGTTAGTTGCACGCCGTAAAAGAAGGTCTTTTAAATTCCCTCTAAACCCAAAAGATTCCAGATGTTGCGTGTTGACAAGTTGTGAAAAAAAAGGGTTTGAAATACCGAAAATATGAAAGTTAAGACACTTTGGGCAACATTGGATTCTTTTTTTGTAGTAGACGTTTCCCCTCCATGCTTATCAATACGATTCTAGGACAAAATAGGAAGACAGTAAACATATACAAAAGATGAGGTAATCAGTCCCCTCGGCCTTTGGGTTGTGTTCAAAACATCGGGTGGAGGAGAGTCTGGAAAAAAGGGCAAGAAGTGGCGCTTTTTATGGCGTCTATGTTGTTTTTGTGTCTTAAAAAACAATCTGTCGGTTTTTTTATCCATTTTACTTTTAAATGTCCCCTTGTTTATGCCGCATCCACTTATACTCTTCAATGTATCCCCCTCATTCAACGCCTCTCCAGAGGGGGAAATTTTAAAGGGCTTTAAGTTATTTCATAGGGGGGTTCCTTCACAGAAAATCATTTTAGTCATTCTTCTCTGTTTTTTTCTCAAAGGGGGTTATGCCATCCTGTATAAGGGGCCCAAAACTGAGAGCATAATCTAAATGAGGCCTCACTGTGATGTATAGAGCGAAAAATATTTTGGACTTCTGTTACTTATACTTTTTGAGAAAATCCAAGTAATCTGTTGGCCTTGTTGCGCACATGAGGCCTGCGTTTTGGCTTTAGATTTTGCTTCCTGACCCCAAGCTTTTTCACATTTGATGACCAACTCTACTTCCCCTAGATTATAGTTTCGAGGGTTTTTTTCATTCCCAAGGGCAAGTCCTTACACTTTCCACTTTAAAAATTCATCTCCCATTCTCAGACCAAGACATTAAAATTTTTTCAAATCCCTTTGGGTTCATTGATTCCTCCTCAGATGAATTTACGGCCTATCTTTGATCATCAGCAAACTTATCAGTCACTGTAATCCCTTCTCAAGGCATTAATGAAAATTATGAAAAAAGAGGGCCTAAAAATGATCCTTTTGGAATTTCCACTATGACTAATCCCCCTTCAGATTCACTCCATTAATGGAACTCTTGCTTTCTATTGGGAAGCCATGCCCTATCCATGCTAGAACTTTACCCCCCTTACCCTAGCTGCCACTTTTCTCAAGAGTCTCTTGTGAGGTACTCTGTGAAGGGTTTATAAAACCAAATAAACAATATCTATTCCTTATCACTTTAATGCCAAATTTCTATTTAAGAAGTCATAAGTTTGTCAGCAGGAACGACCTCTCGTGAATCCATGTGGATTCATTTATCAAGTTTATGCTCTTCAGGTGATTCGGGTAATGTCAGCTATAATTGATTCTATAACTTGCCCACTATAGATGTCAGACTTATTGGACGGTAATTTGAAAGGGGTGGGCTTTTCCCCGATTTTAATTAGGGAAACCACATTAGCCATCTTCCCCATCTCTGGCACAACACTGGTAAGGTGGTGCATTGAAACACTCGTTAAGGCTGACTAAGCTCCATCTTGCATTCCTTAAGAACCTTTTAAAAAAACTCATCGGGTCCCGGGGAATTAACCAGTCCCCGTGCAGAATATTGTTAACTTAAATTCACAGGGAAAATAAAAATTTTTTTTAATTACTGGAATCTCATTTCCCATCTTCCTGTGTAAAAACTGAAAAAAAAATAGCCCATTAAAATAAGGAAACACATTTCCCGTTAAATTACCCAGCTGTCCATTCCCAATTTTAGAGGTCCTACTTTTTTTTCCTTTTACCTTCGTAAAACGAACCCCAAAAAAATTTCCGTATAGGGCCCCCTTTATATTAAACGATGTAAACTCTTAATCTTCTGTAAACCCTATTATGGGAATAAAATTTTCCTTTTTGGTAAAAAAAAAATATATATAAAAATATTTAAAAATTTTATATATATATTTTATATATTTTTAAAAAATTTTATTTTTATTTTTAATATATATATATAATTTTTTATATATATATAATTATTTAATTATTTTAAATATATAATATTTAAATTTAAATTAAAAAAATGCTGGTCTCTTTTTAGGCCAATTTCATTGAACTTTCCAGATGGGCAAAAAGCCGCTCCGGTCCTTTCTCTTTGCCGCTTTTCGGCCCCAAAAGGGAATTTTTTTCCCCCAGAGGACCCAACCAAAGAACCCAGGTTATTATGCGTACCAACGCAGGGGCCAAAAAAACATTTATTTTAAATTAAAAAAATATTGTAATTATTTAAACCTAATAAAATAATTTAAAATTTAAAATAAAAAAATAAAATAATAATAATAATAAAATAAAAAAAAAAAAAAAAAAAAATAAAAAAAATTTAATAAAAAAAAAATAAAAAAAAGAAAAAAAAGAGAAGGAAAAAAAAAAGAAAGAGGGGGGAAAAATATTTTAAATCCTGGACTAAAAAGGTAATCCAAAACAACTTTCAAGGTAAAAACCAACCCAGGGCAGGTTTGTTTCATTACAACACCAAGGTCAGAGTGCTGCATATAACTAACACTAGAGTACAGAGGCTGCATGAAAACTAACACAAGTCAGAGTGCTGAAAAAAATTTTGAAAAACCCAAATTTAACACAGAGTCAGAGTGCTGCAATAACTAAACAAGTCAGAGTGCTGCATGATAACTAACACAGAGTCAGAGTGCCTGATAACAAACACAAGTCGAGTGCTGCATAAAAACAAACCCCCAAGAAAGATGCTGCATGATAACTAAACAAGTCAAGGCTGCATGTAACAAACCCAGAGTCAGAGTGCTCATGATAACTAAACAAGTCAGAGTGCGCATGAAACAAACCCCAAGTCAAGTGCTGCATGATAACTAACATAATTCAGAGTGCGCATGAAAACTAACTAAGTCAAGTGCTGCATGATAACTAACACAGAGCGGGTTGCTGCATGATAACTAACACAGAGTACAGAGGCTGCATGAAACAAACCCCCCCAAGTACGAGTGCTGCATGAAACTACACTAGAGTCAGGGCTGCTGAAAATAACACTAGAGTCAGTTGTGCAGATAACTAACACAAGTCAGAGTGCTGCTGATAACTAACAAAGTACAGAGGCTGCATGTAACTAAAAACCAGAGTACAGAGTGCTGCTGATAACTAACAAGAGTACAGAGTGCTGCTGATAACTAACATAAGTACGGGGTGCGCTTTAAAACTAACCCCAGAGTCAGGGCGCATGTACAACCCCAGAGTCAGAGTGCTGCATATAACTAACACAAGTACAGGTGCTGCATGAACAAACCCCAAGGTCAGAGTGCTGCAGATACTAACAAGAGACAGAGGCTGCATGTAACTAACCAGAGTAAGAGTGCTGCATGATAACAAACACAAGTACAGAGTGCTGCATATAACTAAACAGAGTCAAGTGCGCATGATAATAACACGGGGTCGAGTGCTCATGATAACTAACACCAAAAGTCAGGGCTGCCCTGAAAAAAATGATAACTAACCGAGTCAGAGTCTGCATGAAAACTAACCAGAGTACAGAGGGATGTAACAACCCCAGATACAGAGTGCTGCATGATAATAACACTGGGTTACAGAGTGCTGCATGAAACTAACACAAGTCAGAGTGCGCTGTAACTAACCGATTGGTGCTGCATTTAATAACCCAGAGTACAGAGTGCTGCAAAATAACTAACACAGAGTACAGAGTGCGCATGATACAACACAGAGTACAAGTGCGCAGAAAATAACATAGGTAAGAGTGCTGCATGATATTAAAACACCGTACAGAGTGCTCATGTAATAACACTAGAGTACAGAGTGCTGCATGATAACTAACACAAGTACAGAGGCTGCTGATAACAACCCAAGTCAGATTTCTGAAAGATAACTAACACGGTACAAGTGCTGCATATACTAACACAAGTCAGATGCGATAAAATAACCCCAGAGTAAAGATGTTTGCATGATAACAAACCCCAGAGTCAGAGTGCTGCAGAAAAACAAACACCGGTCAGAGTGCTGCATGATAACTAACACCAGAGTAAGTGCTGCATGATAACTAACACCAGAGTGCGAGTGCTCATGAAAAACTACACCAGAGTCAGGGCTGCAGATAACTAACACCAGAGTCAGAGTGCTGCATGATAACTAAAAACTTTAAAACTAACCCAGAGTGCAAGGCCATGAAATAACACAGAGTAGAGTGCTCATGATAACTAACCCCAGAGTCAGAGTGCTGCATGATAACTACCCAAGTGCTGTGCTGCATGATAACTAACCCAAGTGCAAGTGCTGCATGAAAACAACACCAGGGGAGAGTGGCATATAACTAACACCAGAGTGCAAGTGTTTCTGATAACTAAAAACAGGGCAAGTGCTGCTTTGATAACTAAACCAGAGTCAGAGTGTGCATGAAACTAAAAAACCAAGTAAGAGTGTGCATATAAAAAAACCCAGATGAGAGTGTGCTGATAACTAACACCAGAGTGCAGAGTGCTGCATGATAACTAACACCAGAGTCGAGTCTGCATGATAACTAAACCAGAGTCGATGCTGCATGATAAAAAACACCAAGTGCAGATGCGCATGATAAAAAACCCCCAATCGAGGCTGCTTTATAAAACACCAAGTGCAGAGTCTTGCATGATAATAACCCAGATGCAGAGTGCGCTGATAATAACCCAAGTCGAGGTGCATGATAACAACACCAAGGGAAAGAGTGCTGCATAAAACTAAACCAGAGTCAGAGTGTCATATAACAACACCAAGTCAGAGTGCTGCATGATAACTAACCCAAGTGGAGTGCTGCATGATAACTAACACCAGAGTCAGGTGCTGCATGATAACAAAACACCAGAGTCAGATGCTGCATGATAACAAACACCAGAGTGCAGAGTGCTGCATGATAACAACACCAAAGTCGAGTGCTGCTGAAAAACAAAACACCAGAGTGCAGAGGCTGCATGATAAAAAACCCAGAGTGCAGAGTGCTGCTGAAACAAACCAGATCAGAGTGCTGCATGTTAACTAACCCAAGTCAGAGTGCCATGATAACTAACACCAGAGTGAAGTGCTGCTGAAACTAACACAATCAGAGTGCTGCTGATAATAACACCAGGTCAGAGTGCTGCATGATCAAACACCAGAGTGCAGGTGTGCATATAACTAACACCAAGTCAGAGTGCTGCATGATAACTAACACCAGAGTCAGAGTGCGCATGTAACTAACACCAATGCTGCTGCATATAACAACACCAGAGTGCAGAGTGCTGCATGATAACTAACACCGAGTCAGAGTGCTGCAGAAAAACTAACACCTTGCAAGGCTGCATGATAACAAAACACCAGGTGCAGAGGCTGCATGAAACTAACCCAGAGTGAGGGGGCTTGCATGATAACTAACACCAGAGTGCGGTGCTGCATGATAACAACACCAAGTGCAGAGTGTGCATGAAACTAACACCTTTTTCAGAGTGCTGCATGAAACTACACTGGGGGGAGGGAGGGTAATAAAAGGGGGGGGGTGCATGTAACTAACTAAGAAGGTGCTGCTGTTAACTAAACCCAGAGTGGGGGTTGATGATCAAAAACCCCGGGAGGTGTTGCATGGTTTAAATTTAAAAAGGTAAGAGGCTGATGTAACAAAAACCCCAAGAGGATGCTTTTAACTAAAACCAGAGGGGAAGTGCTGCAGAAAATAACAGGGGGGGCGGTCTGCAGAAAAACTAACACCAGAGTCGAGTGCGATGATAACTAAACCAATCAGAGTGCTGCATGATAAAAAAACACCAAGTGCAGATGCGCATGATAACTAACCCCAAAGGAAGTGCGATGAAAAACAAAACCCAAGTGCAGAGTTCTGCATGATAATAACACCAGATCAGAGTGCGCTGATAACTAACCCAAGGCAGAGTGCTGCTGATAACTAACAAAATGCAGAGTGCCATGATAACTCCAAAAGAGGCAGATGCTCATGATAATAACCCAGAGTGCAGAGGCTGCATAAATAAACCGAGTCAAGTGCTGCATATAACTAACACCAAGTACAGGTGTTGCTGATAATAACAAAAAAGGCAGAGTGCTGCATGAAACTAACACCAATGAGAGTGCTGCATAAAATAACACCAATGCAGAGTGCTGCTGTAACTAACCCAAGTCAAGTGCGGGCATGATAACTAACACCAGATCAGAGTGCGCATGATAACTAACACCAAGTGCAGAGTGTGCATGAAAACAAACCAGAGTGCAAGTGCTGCAGATAACTAACACCAGAGGCAGATTTGCTGCATAAAAACTAACACCAAGTACAGAGTCTCATGATAAACAACACCAGAGTGCAAGTGCTGCATGATAACTAACACCAAGTGCAGAGTGTGCATATAAAAAAACCCAGAGGCAGAGTGCTGATGATAAAACACCAGAGTACAAGTGCTGCATGAAACTAACACCAGAGTGCAAGTGGCATGTAACAAACCCCAGAGTGCAAGTGCGCTGATAAACAACACAAGTCAAGTGTCTGATAACAAACCCCAAGTAAGAGTGCTGCAGTAACTAACACCAGAGTCAGGTGCGCATGAAAACTAACACCAAGTCAGATGCTGCATGAAAACACACAGAGTACAGGGGCTGCATGATAACTAACCCCAGAGTACAGTGCTGAATGATAACTAACACCAGAGACGATGCTGCTGATAACTAACCCCAGAGTACGAGTGCTGCAGATAACTAACCCAAGTACAGAGTGCTGCATGATAACTAAAACAAGTACAGAGTGCTGTGATAAAACACCAAGTCAGAGTGCTGCAATAATAACACGAGTACAGAGTGCTGCTGATAACTAAAAACCAGATCAGAGTGCTGCTGTAACAACACCAAATCAAGTGCTGCATGATAACTAACACAAGTCAAGTGCCATGATAACTCCCACCAAGCAGAGTCGATGAAAAAAAACCCAAGTGCAGGTGCTGCATGATAACTAACACCAGTTTTGCAATTTGCTGCATGATAAAAAACACAGAGTCATAGTCTGCATGATAACTAACACCAGATGCAAGTGCTGATGATAACTAACACCAGAGTGCGAGGCTGCATATAACTAACACCAAGTAGAGTGCTGCAGAAAACTAACCCGGTGCATAGTTCTGCAGATAACTAACATCAGAGTGCATAGTGCTGAAGAAAACTAACACCAGAGTGCAGAGTGTGCAAAATAACACCAGAGTAAAAAGTGTGCAAAAAAATAACACCAGTTGAAAGGGTGCTGCATATAAAAAACTGATCAAGTGCTGCATGTAACTAACCCCAAGTAAGAGTGTCATGAAACAAACAAGAGTCAAGTGCGTATAATAACCAGAGTCAGATGCTGCATGATAAAAACACAGAGTACAGAGTGCTGCTGATAACTAACACAGAGTAAGAGTGTGCTGATAACAAACACTAGAGTACAGAGTGCTCATGATAAAACCCCAGATACAGAGTGCTGCATGAAACAACACTAAGTACAGAGTGCTGCTGATAACAACCCCAGAGTACAGAGGTGCATGAAAAACAAACCCCCCCAAGTAAAGTGTTGCATATAAAAAACACAGATCAGAGTGCTCATAAACTAACACAAGGTACAGATGTGCATAAACAACACCAAGTCAGAGGCGCATGATAACTAACACCAGAGTGCGAGTGCTGCAGAAACTAACACCAAGTAGAGTGCTGCATGATAACTAACACCAGAGTCAGAGTCTGCATGATAACTAACACCAGAGGCGATGCTGCAGAAAACAACCCCGAGTGCAGAGTGCTGCATAAACAACACCAAGTCAGAGTGCTGCATGATAAACAAACACCAAGACAAAGGGCCTAAAACAACCCGGGAGTGCGAGTGCTGCATGATAACTAACCCCAACAAGTCCATAAACAAAAACAGGAGTCAAGGTGCTGCATGATAACTAACAAAAACCAATAACAACCCCAAATAAAAGTTCTGCAATACTCACCTAACAAGGCCAGCCCAAGTGAAAGTGCTGTAACAGCCTGTACTGGCAGAGCACACAGCCAGCCGTCGCTCTGTAGTTCATTTTCGCGGCTTCGTGCTGCCCTCTGTAGGCCTACCTAGGGCGGGGCACACAGTCCCCCTCTTCATCCCGCTTCGACCGACTTGGGTACACAGGAATCCCCCCCACGGACTGGCTTTCGGGGCACTTCCCACACTGCCCGTTGGTACTCACTCCTACCCGATTAAAAACCAAAACTAGTCCACGGCCGACATTGCTACCTAGCACCCCTTTATCGACTAAACCCTGTTCAACAGTAAGAACAGCAATAACAGTGGGGGGCAGCGGTGGGAGTCGAACAGCATCGGGCCCTCAGCAAATCTACCAGCC
This sequence comes from Cherax quadricarinatus, assembly GCF_026875155.1. Lineage (NCBI taxonomy): Eukaryota > Metazoa > Arthropoda > Malacostraca > Decapoda > Parastacidae > Cherax > Cherax quadricarinatus. The sequence goes on from NC_069403.1 coordinate 59,929,697, forward strand.
CATCTCCACATTACCTTGTTATCGTCACAGTTGTTTCTAGTTCACAGAGCATCATAACCCCCAGTCATTCTGACAACGACACATCCACTCCTCCTTCTCCATAACCAGGGTCCTTCCGGGGGGGTCATGGGGGAGCCCCCAGAGTACAGTGGCGGCCCTTCCCAAACCCTCTGCAAGCAAGTGCCATTCTTACAGCCCCCGTCCTCACATCTGGGGGCACAGTCATGGGTTCCAGCGGGCACCTGAACCTCATACTGGACCCCAGATGTGAGGAGCAGGCATGTAAAATGGCACTTTCTCTGCATGACGGGGTTGAACGGCCGCCACTGTACTCTGGCTGGCTGCCCCAGTGACTGCTCCCAATGGGCCTGTTTATGGAGGAGGATGGATGTGCGTTGTCCGAATGACTGGAAGGTTTTAAATGCTCTGTGAACTGAAACAACTGTGACGATAACAAATAATGATGGAGATGGGCGGGAGATTTTTGCTGATGCCGAGTCTGTTCGACTCACCACCGCTGCCCCATGTTTTTGTGTTCTTACTTTGAGGATCTCGAGAAGCCCAACGACAGGACCCCGTGTGGGCCCGTCCTTTTGTTTTCCTTTCCAAGGAACGTTGATTCAGGTCAAGTCTCCCCTTTCCCCTGAAGGGTTTTGTGGTCAACCAAGAGTCTGTCCCGTGTTTGCACAGCGGGTGGACCCCGGCAAAACCGTATCCCAAAACGGTGATCCACGTCAGATACCAGCTACTTTGGGTTTGATCCACAATGTCCCGGGTTGTAGCGCACCCGGGAAAGGACCGCAGTATCAAACAGGCAGAATAAAATATTTCTGGCCTAAGATGGCATGGACTTTGCCAAGCTGTACACCAGTGTTTTGTCTGCTACAGCAAAAGGGGTACCATTACGGGCCCTAACCCCATTCTAAATTTCCCCCATACAAAGGACCCCTGGGAGAGAATTCTGCGACCTGTTGAGAATTCTCGACCTGGAGAAGGGAAATAAGCACCTGCTTGAAATGGTAATAACTTGAGCGGTAAGGAATTTTTTCCCCTTTCCCGATAAAAAACGCTGAAAGGGTCGCTAGTGCTTTCCCTGAGCATGTTTTCTTCGTCATACTTGCCCCCTGTCCTTCTGTCAGACAAGGGTCGAGTTTATAAAAGGCCCTAAAGCAGGACTTTGCTCCAATCAAAATTCATCAAGGCCAGTGTCACGCCACCCCGCGAGTAATGGTCTTGCGAACGTACAAATCGCAAAGTCCTGGAGGTGCTCAGAGTAACCGTTAACCCCAAATTTTTACTAATGGGATGAGGCTATCCCCGATGTTAGTGTACATTAAATTCCCCCTCAACGTCGATCGGTGAGACACCCCATTTTGCTTTGTATGGCTATGACAGCGCTTACCAATAAATTCGTTTACTTCCCCCCTAGACCTATTAGATATGATAACCCCTGTAGTAAAAAATGAGGACAACGCAGCTTGTCTTCCCGCGGGTCGAAGAACCTTTTGAAAGCTATGTAGGTACGTCAGAGCGCAATGCCCGCGCCAAGGAAAACAAAGGGAAACCCGGTTGCAAAGTTATGTTGTCAACCCGTGAGACCCCAGGTATGCACAAACTTGTCCCAAGTTTTTGGGTCCTTTCCGTGTTAAAAACAGCTCCGGGCAATAAGTTCGAGGTGAGGGGATTGCTACGGGAGCTACAAGGGAAACCCACCCTTTATCACATGAAGTATGTGGCCATATGCAGGCCGTTTTTCCCTTTCCCGTTCTGAACGACCTGTTTCAGAACATCGGCGATAAAATTTTTTTAA
>NC_069403.1:59932006-59957707 GCF_026875155.1 Cherax quadricarinatus
CCTAACCTAACCAACCTAACCTCCCACCTAACCAAACCAACCTAACCTAACCAACCTAACCTGACCAAACCAACCTAACTAACCTAACCTAAAAAACCAAACCCAACCTAACCTAACCAACAAAACCAAACCAAACCCAAACCTAACCTGACCAAACCCTAACCAAACAGAACCTAACCAAACCCGAACCTAACCTAACCTAACCTAACCAAACCCTTTCCCTAACCTCACCTAACCAACCCAACCAACCAACCTAACCCTCACCTAACCTCCCCAAAACCAAACCCAAACCAACCTACAAAAACCAAACCCTGACCTAAACCTACCAAACCCTAGCCTAACCAACCTAACCTAACCAACCTCACCTCATTTAACCTAACCAAACCCTAAAAACCAAACCTAACCTAAACCTAACCAGACCTAAACCAAACCAAACCCAAATAACCTAACCTAACCCACCTAACCTCATCAACCCAAAACCTAACAACCAAACCCAAACCTAACCTAACTCACCTAACCTAACCAAACCCTAACTGACCTAACCTCCCTAACCTAACCTAACCTAACCTAACCTAACCTAACCTAACCTAACCTAACCTAACCTAACCTAACCTCACCTAACCTAACCTGACCTAACCTAACCTAACCTAACCTAACCTAACCTAACCTAACCTCACCTAACCTCATCTAACCTAACCTAACCTAACCTAACCTGACCTAACCTAACCTAACCTAACCTAACCTAACCTAACCTAACCTAACCTTCCCTTTAAACCTAACCTAACCAAAACCAAAAACCAAACCTAACAGAACCTAACTTAACCGAACCGAACCTAACCTAACCTAACCTAACCTAACCTAACCTAACCGAACCTAACCTAACCTAACCTAACCTAACCTAACCTCACCTAACCTAACCTAACCTAACCTCACCTAACCTAACCTAACATAACCTAACCTGACCTAACCTAATCTAACCTAACCTAACCTAACCTAACCTAACGGAACCTAACCTAACCTAACCTAACCTAACCTAACCTAACCTAACTCACCTACCCATCTAACCTAACTAACCTAACCTCAACCTAACCAAAACAAAAACCTAACCTAACCTAACCTAAAACTAACCTACCTCCACCTAACCTAACAACCTACTTAACCTAACCCTAACCTTTAAATCTTACCTGACCTAACCAAAACCTAACCTAACCAAACCCTAACCTAACCTAATCGAACCTAACCTAACCTAACCCTAACCTAACCTAACCAAAACCTAACCGAACCTAACTAACCGAACCTACCTAACCTAACCAAACCTAACCTAACCTAACCTCACCTAACTAACCTAACCTCCTAACCTAACCTAACCTAACCTATCCTAACCTAACCTAACCTAACCTAACCTAACCTCACCTTACCTAACCTAACCTAACCTAACCTGACCTAACCTGACAATCCTTACCTACTAACATACTAAGGATACCCTGACAAACCTTACCATAACCTAACCTAAACCTAACCGAAACCTGACAAACCATACCGAACCTAAACCTAACTAACCTGTCCTAACCTGAAAAAACCTTAGCTAACCTTACCTAACCTGACAAACCTTACCTTACCTAACCTAACCTGACCAAACCTTACTAACCGTACCTAACCTAACCTGACTAACCTGACAAACCCATTCTAACTAACCTAACCTAAAACCTGACAAAACCCTTACCTAACCTACCTAAACTAACCTGACAAACCTTACCTTAACCTAACCTAACCTAACCTGTCAAAACCTTACCTAACCTAACCTACCTAATCTGACATAACTTACCTAAAATAACCTAACCCTAACCTAACTGACAAACTTACCTAAACCTAACCTATCCTACACTGACAAGACCTTTTTCTAACCTAACCTAACCTAACCTGACCTAAACCTGACAAACCTTACATAACCTAAAACTGACCTAACTGACAAACCTTACCTAACCCTAAACCTAATCCTAAACCTGACAAGTTACTAAAACTAAACCTAACCTAACCTGACAAACCTTACGTAACCTAACCTAACCTAACCTAACCTAACCTGACAAACCTTACCTAACCTAACCTAACCTAACCTGACAAACCTTACCTAACCTAACCTAACTTAAACTGACAAACTTACATAACCTAACTAACCTAACTAACCTGACAAAACCTTGCCTAAACCTAACCTGACTAAACCTTAGTAACCTAACCTAACCTGACAAACTTTAATTAACCTAACCTAACCTAACCTGACAACCTTACCTAACCTAACCTAACCTAAATGACCAAACCTTACCTAACCGAACCAACCTAACCTGACAAACCCTTACCGAACCTAACCTAACCTGACAAACCTTACCTAAAACTAATCCTAAACCTAACTGACAAACCTTACCAAACCTAACCTTACCTAACCTGAACAAACCTTACCTAACTACCTAAACTAACCTGACAAACCTTACCTAAACTACCTAACTGAACTACCTGGACACACCTTACCTAACCTAACCTAAACCTGGACCTAACCTGTACAAACCTTATTAACTAAACTAACCTGACCTAACCTGACAAACCATATACCTAACCTAAACCTAAACCTGACCTAACTGACAAACCTTACCTAACTTACCTAACCTAACTGACAACCTTAACCAACCTAACCTAACTAACCTGACCCTAACCTAAACCCTTACCTAACCTTACCTGACCTACCTGTCTAACCTGGACAACCTTACCTAGCCAACCTAAACCTAACCTAAACCTGGACACCTTACCTAACATAACCTAACCTTAACCTGTCTAACCTGACCAAAACTTACGAAACCTAACCTAACTAACCTGAAAAACCTTACCTAACCTAACCTAACCTAACCTAACCTGACACAAAACCTTACCTAACATAACTAACCTACCTGACCTACCTGACTAACCTTACCTAACCTAACATAAACCTATCCTGACAAACCTGACCAACCTTACATAAACCTAACCATACTAACCTAACCTGACCTAACCTGACAAACCCATACCTAACCTAACTTAACCTTAACCTAACCTACATGACCAAACTTACCTACCTAAAACTAACCTAAACCTAACCTGTACCTAATCTTAACTATCCTAAACTGCCAACCTGTCCTAACCTAACCCTAACCTAACCTAACCTAACCTAGCTAAAACCTAACCAAACCTAACTAACTAACCTGACCTAACCTAACCTAACCTTACCTACCTGTCCAACCTGACCTAACCTAACCTAACCTAACCTAACTAACCTAAGCCTAACCTAACCTAACCTAACCAAACTAACCTAAACCTAACATGACCACCTTAACTAACCTAACCCTAACCTAAACTCGACCTAAACCTAACCTAACCTAACCTAACCTGAAATAAACCTAAACCTAACCTATACCTAACCTGACCTAACCTAACCTAACATGACAAACTAACCTAACCTAACTATCCTACCTAAACCTGACAAACCTTACTAACATGACCTGACCTAACCTAACCTAACATTTCTAACTGTAATCCTTGACCTAACCTAACCCAACCTAACCCTAACCTAACCTATTCCTAACCTGACCTAACCTAACCTAACCTAATCCTGACCAAACTAACCTAACCTATCCTAAACCTAATCCTAACCTAATACTTAACCGGACAAACCTTACTTACCTAAACCTGACCTAACCTGTCAGAACCTTACATATCCTACCTGAACTAACCTGACAAAACTTACCCTAACCTAACCTAACCTAACCTGTCAATCACTTACCTAGCTGTCCTTACCTAACCTAACCTAAAACTAACCTTACCTAAACCTAACCTGACCTAAACCTAACCTACCAAACTAACTAACCTCACCTAACCTAACCTGACCTAACCTAACCTAACTAACCTGACCTAACTAAACCTAACCTAACTGACCAACCTTACCTAACCTAACCGAACCTAACCTTAACTAACCTAACCTATCCTGACAAACCGTACATTACCTAACTGACCTTACCTGACTAACCTTACCTAACCTACTGACCTAACCTGACGAACCTTACCTAACCTAACCTAAACCTAACCTGACAAAACCTTACCTAACCAACCTAAACCTAACCTGACAAACCTTACCTAACCTAACTGACCTAACCTGATCAAACCTTACCTAACCTAAAATGACTAACCTGACAAACCTTAACCCTAAAACTAACCTAACTGGACAAACCTTACCTAACCTAAACCCTTAATAACCTAAACTGACAAACCTTACGTAACCTAACCTAAAACTAACCTAACTAACCATGACAAAACCTTACCTAACCTAACGTAACCTAACCTGACACAAAAACCTTACCTTAACCTAACCTTACCCTAACTGATATACCCAAAACCTTACGTTAACCTAACCTACACTAACTAACTGACAATCCTTACCTAACCTAACCTGACAAACAGTACGTAACCTAACCTAACCTGACTAACCTTACCTAACCTAGCCTAACCTATCTGACAAACCTTACTAACCTAACCTAACCTAACCTGACCACCTTACCTAACCTAACCTAACTAAACCTGACAAACGTACCTAACCTAACCTAATCCTGCCAAACCTACCTAAACCTAACCTAACCTTGACAAACCTTACCTAACCTAACCAAACCTAACCTGACAAACCTTACATAACCTAACCTAACATAAATGACAAACATTACTTAACCTAACCTAACCTGAACCTAACTGACAAATCCTTACATAACTAACCTAACCTGACCTAGCCTGGTCAAACTTACCTAAACCTAACCTTACCTGGACCTAACTGACATAAACCGTACCTAACCTAACCTAAACTGACATACTGACAAACCTTACCTAACCTTAACCTATCGAACCTGACAATCCATTACCTAACATTAACCTAACCTATAACTGACCTAACCTGCACCCTTTCCTTACCGAACATGACATAACCTGTCCTAACCTGTCAATACCTTACCTAGCCTAACCTAACCTAACCTGACTAACCTTAACATAAACTAACCTAACCTAACCTGACCTAACCTAGACAAAAACCTTAATTAACCTAACTAAACTAAGCTAACCTGACAAACCTTACTATCCTAACTAAACTAACCTGGGACATACCTTACCTAACCTAACCTAACCTGACCTAACCTGACAAAACTTACTAAACCTAACCTAACCTAACCTGACAAACCTTACTAACCTAAACTATCCTACCTGAACTAGCCTTACCTAACCTTACCTACCTGACCTGACATAACTGACAAACCATACCTAACTAACCTAACTAACTAACTGACGTACTTACCTAACCTAACCTATACCTAACCTAACCTAACCTAACCAACCTAACGTAACTAAGCCTAACCTAGCCTAACCTAAACAAACCTAACCTCAACCGGACCAACACTTAACTAACCTAAAGTAATCCTATACTAAAACTGACCTACCTAACTAACCTAACCTGACAACTGACCTAACTAACCTAACCCTAACTAACCTACCTTAGCCTTAACTAACCTAACCTAACCTAACCTTGAACTAACCTAACCTAACCTTACCTAACTGAGTACAACCTGACCTAACCTAACCTTACCTACACCTAACATAACCCTTAACCTAGCCTAACCTACCTAAACCGAAACCTAACCTAGACCTAACCTGACCAACCTTACCTAAACATAACCTAAACAAACTAACCTGACCTACCTACTAAACCTACATAACCTAACTGACCTAACCTAACCTAAACCTAACTGACCACTAAACCTAACTAACCTGACAACCTTACCGAACCTAACCTAATCCTAACTCTAACATGACAAACCTTACCTAAACCCGGACACTTGACCTAACCTAACCTAAGTAAACCTAACTAACCTGATATTAACCTAACCTAACCTAACCTTACATAACTCTTTCCGACCTAACCTAACATAAAACCTAACCTAACCGGACCTAACCTAACCTAACATAAACATGACCAACCTTACCTAACACTAACCTCTAACTACCTAACCTAACCGACCCAAACCTTACATAACCTACTGACCTAACCTGCAAACCTTACCTAACCTAAACCTGACCTAACATGACAAACCTTACCTAACCCTAACCTAAACCTACCTTACATAAACCTTAACGTAACCTAACCTAACCTGCCTAACATAACCTACAAACCTTACCTACCTAACCTAACCTAACCTGACAAACCTTACCTAACCTAACATGAATAACCTGACAAACCTTACCTAACCTAAACTGACTTAACCTAACTAACTTACCTGACCTATCCTAACCTAACTGGACAAACTTACCTAACCTAACCTATCCTAACCTGACAAACCTTACGTAACCTAAACCTAACCTAGCCTCACTAACCTAACCTAACATGCAAAACCTTACTAACCTAAACCTAACCTAACTTGACAAACCTAACCTAACCTAACCTAACCTGAAAAACTTACATATACCTACCTAACCAACCTAACTGGACAACCCTTACCTAACGTAACTGACACAAAACCTTACGTAACCTACCTAACCTGACAAAACCTTACCTTACCTAACGAACATAACATGACAAACCATAGAACTAACCTAAACCTAACCTGACCAAACCTTACCTAACCTACCTAACCTAACCTGACAATCCTTTACCTAACCTAACCTATCATGGACAAACCTTACCAAACTAACCTAACCTAACCTGACAAACCTTACCTAACTAACCTTACCTAAACCTAACCTGGACAAACTTACCAAAACTAACCTAAGCTAACCTGACAATCCTACCTAACCTACCTAACCTGATCCTTAACTGACAAACCTTACACTATCCTAACCTAACATGACCTAACCTGACAAACCTTAACTAACCTAACCTAACCTGAAATAAACCTGACAAAACCTTACTAACCTAACGAACCTGACCCTAACATGGGGGGGAAAACAACCTTACCTAACCTAACATAACCTTAACCGGACAATAACCTTACTAACTAACCTAACCTAACCTGACCTAACACTGACATCCCTTCCTAACCTAACCTGATCCTAACCTGTTATACCTGGACAAACCTTAAACAGCTAACCTAACCTAACCTAACCGGACAAACCTGACATATCCTAACCTTACATAACTGACCTTAAACTGACATTACCTTTCCGAACCTAACCTTACATTACCTACCTTAAACCTACCTAAGCTAACATGACAATAACCTTACTACCTAACCTAACTAACATAACCTGACAAAACCTTACCTAACCTAACCTAATCATATACCTGACCTAACCTGACACACCTTAGCATAAAACTAACCTAACCTGACATAACCTTACCTTAACTATACCTAAACCTAACCTGACAAACCTTACCTAACCTACCTAACCTTACCTGACCTAAGCTGACAAAAACCATTCCTAATCTAACTAACCTAACCGGACACTACCTTACATAAACCTAACCTAACCTAACCTGACAATCCTTACCTTTACTAACCTATACCTAACTGACAAAACATTACCTAACATAACCTAACCTAAACTGTACAACACTTACCTATCATACCATAACCTTACCTGACAAACCTTATCCTAACCTAACCGATACTACCTGAACTAACATTCCTTAAACTAACCTGAGAATACCTGAACTATATCCGAATCCTAAACTTTACTGCCAAAACCTTCCTAACTTAACCTAAATCTAACCTGGAGAAACCTTACCTAACCTAACCTAACTACCTGACAACCTTACTAACCTAAACCTAACCTAACCCCCCCATGACAAAACCTACCTAACCTAACCTGGCAAACATTACCTAACCTAACCTTAAACCTAACCTGACAACCTTACCTAACCTAACCTGACTAACCTTCCTAACCTAACCTAAGCGAACATGACAAACTTACCTAAACATTAAACCTGACAAAACCTGACCTATCCTAAGCTACCCTAACTGACAAACTTTACCTATCCTAACCTAAACCTAACCTGACAATAAACCTTACCAACCTAAACCTGGACAAACCTTACCTAACCTAACCTAACTAACCTGACTAACCTTACCTAAACCTAACCTACAAACCTTACTAACCTAATAACCTAACCTAATCCGAACCTGACAAACCCTTACCTAACTAACCTACCTAACCTAAATAATACCCAGTGCTGGTTTCTGGCCCAGGCCCAGCTGCTGGACCAGTACCAGCCCACCAGCCCCAAGCCCCAGTGCTGACCCAGACCCAGCCCCCAGCCTTACTGCCCAGCCCCGTCTTTCTAGGGTGACTACCCAAACACACAAAAAACAGTAATATACAACCATTAAAGCCGTAATTATACAAACCATCATTGCACAAGACCGTGGACCACAGTACTGATTTTGAGATGAGTTCTCCTCCTTCTTCCTCTAGGGGTGAAAGTAGATGGAATCCAGGACGGGGGGTGTGGCCCTGGCTAGGATACTGAGGATTATAGTGCAGTCCCAGGAACCTGCAGAAATGACAACACACCTCCCAACAATTCTCAACCAAAGGTGAATTTGTGCAAATATTATGCTTTTTTGGGGCATCTGTAAGCATGAATAACTGGGGAAAAAAATGGGACATGCAAACTTTGACCCCATCCCCAAAAAATGTAGCGACCTACTGTCTAAAGGGTGAGTGTGTCGTTTCTTCTTCCTGTACTTTCTTTTCACCCTAAATAGTGCCACTCCTCGGTCTCCAGAAGCAGTGTTACTACATCGAGTGCCCGAATCCATCTAAAAGGGACCAGGAGGCATCAGACCCCACAAGACAAACATAGTAGCTACGACAAACAATCCAGGTGATTTTTTAGTTGAAGGAAACGAAAAAAGAAAATGGAAGGTAAATATAAAAATAGTCCACCACCTTGGAAGCCTTGTTGGACTGGAGCGCATGCCAGTGGCCTCCCAGGCCCTCAGAATTACAACTACTGTTGCCAATAACAAAATCCCCCAACAAACACAGAATACAACCTCGTTCATATTTGCTAATTACAGGGCATTTAAGCCCATACACCAAAACAAAATTCCTTGTATTCTGTGGACTTCTAGTGGAGTCTAATGCAATGTTTGCAGCCTTCACAGAAGACTCACTAAAAAGAATCACTTTGGTCAGTGAAATATGGATAAGTGGTTACAACCTTTTTAGTTGCGACAGAAAAAAACAGGACAACAAGGGAGGGTTGGCCTGTATGTCAAAGAGGCCCTTATCTGCCGGAGTAGTTGCTGAACACCACAAATGAGGTAGTTGAATGTTCTATCAATAAAGATCGAGAACCAAAAACCTTGTCATTGTGGTTGTTATACAAGCCACAGATGCAACCTAACAAAACAGTTCAAGGAACACTACTGAAAATCGATTTACTGTTTGGAAAACCTTCCAGGCCTCCATCCCCCAAACTTCTTACTGCTTGGTGATTTCAACCCTAAGGCATACAAAATAGAAAGATTGTAGCAAATTAATGTTATAGCTGATAACAATCCCCGGAGGTTACTAAGCTGCTGCGAAAAAAAAACACACCTTAAGCAGCGATAGTGGAGCTCAACAAGACTAGAAAACACCACTTTGACCTTATCTTCACAAATAATGAGGCCCTGATAAGAGAATAAAGAATATCAAAAAAAACTAATTCTGATCACAAATTAATCGAAGTCTGGAATTCATGCATAGCGGGTACCTGAACTGAACAGCAATAATGCATGTACTGTGAAGGTGCTTTCAAATACTATTTCAAACCTCAAGAACATCAACTGGGACCAGGGTTAATTATTATTTTTTTGTTTTTTATTATTATTTTTTTATTTATAAACATGTCCTAAACGAAAAATGTTGGGATGATGTCTTAAATGACATGGGATCCAAACAGTGCCTTGTAAGGATCAACTTCCTGGTAGCCGAAGCTTGTTCTATGCATATTTCCCTAAGAAAGAAGAAGTGCAGGTAGTAAACTGGATGAGAATATAGATGCTCCTCTACTGAAGACGACGAAAGTCGTCACTGAGCTCCTCAGGAGTGCTAGAATATCTGTGATACACGAAATGGTTGGCGCTGACCAGGGAAGTGGAAAAACTATCGAACTTAAGCTAAATGACTCTTACAGGAACCTGGAGAGAAGGAGGAGCTTAAAGACTATTAGTGAAATTGAAAGAAATCAAAAAATATTTTTTTATATGCCAAAAACAAGGGGCAATTACCACATCTAGTATCGGGACCTTAATCAGACAGGATGGGACTTACTCAGATGACAACAAGGAAATGAGTAAATATTGATATCCAGTACGGACTCTGTGTTTAAGTGAACCCACTTAATCGGTACTGAGGGATCGACGACCAAATGATTTCTTTTTGAATGAGCTCAAACTCCATAAATGTATGCCAGATTTCGACATTACCCTAACTCCGATAGATTTCGAAAAAGCCATTGACAAAATGCCTATTGCATAAAGAACCAGGGCCCAAGACTCGGGGAACTTAACTGTTTTTCATTAAGAACTGCAGAAACCCCTCTCGCGTGCCCTTAAGTACAACTATGGAGGAGGATCTTGACATGGGTGAAATTCCACAGTCACTTAAAAACAACGGATATAGCCCCCCCCCACTCCATAAAAGGTCGGCTGCAAAGCATTAGCTAAGAACTGTAGACCAATAGCTCTGACGTCCCACATCATAAAAATCTTTGAAAGAGTGCTAGAAGCAGGATTGCATATCACCTGGATTCGCAATAATCGGGCACAATCCCCCCCAGGGCAACAGGGGTTCAGAAGGTTGCTCCTGCCTTCTCACAACTACTGGTTCTCTATAGACATAGGCCTTGATGCACTGGAAGAAAATCAGAATGGAGATGTATTATACACAGACTTTGCAAAAAGCATTTGGACAAATGCGTTCATGGCGTAATAGCCCATAAATTCGTGCTAAAGGAATAACTGGGAAGTGGGGAGATTGGATCTTCAAACTTCTAACAAATCGAACACAAAGGGTAGTGGTCAACAGAGTTGAATCGGAGGCAGCCATAGTGAAGAGCTATGTTCCACAAGGCACAGTACTCGCCCCCTTTCTTATTCCTTATCCTCATATCAGACATAAACGAGATATAAACCACAGCACCGTATATCATTTGCGGATGATACTAGGATTCGGCATGAGGGCTGTCATTGCTGAGGACTGGTTTAACCTACAAGAAGAAATAACAAAAGTTTTCCAGTGGGCAACGGGTAAAAAATATGATGTTCAAAGAGGACAAATTCCAACTACTCCGTTATGGAAAACTGGAGGAGATTAATAACTAGAACACGAGTTTACTACTGACTCCGGCGTACAATAGAGCGGAAAAATAAGTAAGGGACCTGGGAGTAGTAATGTATGAGGTCTCACTTTCAAGGATCACAACAGTGCCACGATCGACGTGCAAAGAAATGATTGGATGGATATGAGAACTTTCAAAACGAGAGATTGCCATGCCCATGAAGAATCCTTTTCAACTCACTGTTCTCTCTAGGGGGAAAATACTGCTGTAATTAACATCTCATTCAAAAGCAGGTGAAATCGCAGATCTAGAGAGTGTACAGAGGTCCTTCCTGCACGTTAAGTTCTGTCAAGCACCTTAACTCACTGGGAACGATTGGAGAACTTGACTTTTACTCGTTGAAAACGCAGGAGGGAGAGATATAACAATATTACACTTGGCATAATCTTGGAAGGAAATGGTCCCACATATGCACACTGATAATCACTCCTACGAAAGTAAAAAGGGACTGGGCAGGCGATGCAAAATGCCCCCAATAAAAGTAGGGGCCGCATTGGTTACACTAAGGGAAAAACAACCATAAGTGTCCGGGGCCCAAACTGTTCAACAGCCTCCATCAAGCATTACGGGAATTGCCATATAAAACCTGCTGCCTTCAAGAGAGGAGTTGGAAAGATACTAAAAGTCGTGCCGGATCTGCCGGGCTGTGGCTCGTACGGTGGCCTGCGTGTTGCGGCCAGCCGTAACAGCCCTAGTGATCAGGCCCTGATCATCGGGGAGGCCTGGTCATGGACCGGGCCGCGGGGGCGTTGATCCCCGAATAAACAGCCAGGTAACCTCCAGGTAACATGACATACCTTTTACCTAACCTAAACCTAACCTAACCTGACAAACTTAACTTAACCTCACCTATCCTAACCTGACAAACCTTAACCTAAACCTAACCTAACCTAACCTAACCTTTATCCTTGAAGAATAGATATAACCGAGCTCATTCAGCTCAGAGTGAATGAACCCAGTAGCTGGCATCGGTTAAGGCGGGCCAGGAGATATATTTGACTCCTGCAACCACAAATAGACGATTACAGAAAGGGTAGGTACTCTAGTTTGTCTAGTTGTAACTCCCGTGACCTTGACCCAGGAGCTGACAGCAGTTCCCTCACACCCTTGACCCACCATTAACCTTGTCACCTTCATCACATTGCCACAACACACCCTTCTAGTCTTCCAACACTGCCACAACACGCCCTGCTGGTCTTCCAACACTGCCACAACACGCCCTGCTGGTCTTCCACACTGCCACAACACACCCTTCTAGTCTTCCAACACTGCCACAACACGCCCTGCTGGTCTTCCAACACTGCCACAACACGCCCTGCTGGTCTTCCAACACTGCCACAACACGCCCTGCTAGTCTTACAACACTACTACAACACACCCTGAAAGTCTTCCAACACTGCCACAACCACCTCAAGTTTCCAACACTGCCCAAAAAAACCCTGCTAGTCTTCCAACATCCCCAAAACACACCCGCTAGTCTTCCAACATGCCACAACACCCCCTGCATTTTTTTCCAACACTGCCAAAACACACCCTGAAGCTTCCAACACTGCCACAAAACACCCTCATCTTCCAACACCCCCACAACACACCCTGCAAGTCTTCCAACCTGCCAAAACACCCCCTGCATTTCCAAAAATGCAAACAACACACCCTGTTTCTTCCAACACTGCCACAACACCCCCTGTTGTCTTCCAACACGCACAACACACCCTGCAGTTTTCCCAACATGCCAAAAACATCCTGCAGTCCCAACCTGCTACAACAACCCTCTATTTTCCCCAAACCTCCCACAACACCCCGAGTTTTCCAACACTGCCACAACCACCCTGCTTGTCCCCAAACACTGCCACAAACACCCTCTGTTTTTCCAACACTGCAAAAAACACACCCGCTAGTCTTCCAACACGCAAAACCACACCCTGCTAGTCTTCCCACACTGCTACAAACACCCTGTATTTTTCCAAACACTCTACAACAACCTTTCTAGTCTTCCAACCTACTACAAACACCCTGTAGCTTCCAACATGCCAAAATACCCCCTGCTAGTCTTCCAACAGCCAAAAACACACCCTGCTAGTCTTCCAACTTGCTCAACCACCCGCGTCTCCAACACTGCAACAACAACCCCTGTTTTTCCAGCACTCCCTACAACCACCCGCTAGTTTTCCCAACACTGCCTCAACAAACCCTGCTAGTTTTCCAAACATTGCTAAAAAACACACCCTGCGTTTTCCCAACACTGCTACAACACACCCTGCTATCTTCCAACACTCTAAACACACCCGCTGTTTCCAACACTGCCCAACACACCCTCTTTTTTCCCCCAAAACTGCTACAACCCCCCCTGCTATCTTCCAACACTACTAAAAAACACACCCCCTAGTTTTCCAACACTGCCACAACCCCCTGCTATCTTCCAACACTGCCACAACACCCCGTAGTTTTCCCAACATACACAACCACCCGTAGTCTTCCAACACTGTAAAACCAACCCGTAGTTTCCAACACGCTACAACACACCCTGTATCTTCCAAACATTCCCCAAAAACACCCTGTGTCTTCCAACACGCTACAAACACCCTGCTAGTTTTCCAACCTACTAAAAAACCACCCTTAGTTTTCCCAACACTACTACAAACACCTGCTAGCTTCCAAATGCCACAAAACCCCCTCAAGTCTTTCCAACACTGCCAAAAACACCCCTGCTAGTCTTCCAAATGCTAAAACCACCCGCAAGTCTTCCAACACTGCTAAAACACACCCTCTAGCTTCCAGACTGCTACAACAACCCTGCTATTTTCCCCAAACCCCTGCCCAAAAAACACCCTGCTAGTCCCCAACTTTTGCTACAACAACCCTGCTAGCTTCCAACCTGTACAACACCCCCGAGTCTTCCAACACACTAAACACACCCTGCTAGTTTTTCCAACACGCCACAACCACCCTGCTTTTCTTCCAACCTGCCACAAAACACCCCATCTTCCAACCTAAAAACAACACACCCGCTAGTTTTCCAACATGCTCAACAACCCTGCAGTTTTCCCAACACGCTACAACACCCCTGCTATCTTCCAACATTGCTACAACCACCCTGTATCTTCCAACACTGCTACAACACACCCCTTGTTTTCCCAACACGCCACAACCCCCCGCAGTTTCCCAACATTGCTCAAAACACCCTGCGTTTCCAACACTGCCAAAACAACCCTGCTTTTTTCCAAACTTTGCTACAACCACCCTGTAGCCCTTCCAACACTGCCAAACAACCGCTAGTTTTCCCAAACCTGCCACAACACACCCTGCTAGTTTTCCCAACATTGCTACAACACACCCTCTAGTCTTCCAACCTGCCACAACACACCCTCTATCTTCCAAGACTGCCACAACACCCCTGCTAGTTTTCCAACATTGCTAAAACACACCCTGCTAGTCTTAAAACTGCCACAACACCCCCTGTAGTTTTCCAACACTGCCACAACAACCCTGCTAGTTTTCCAACACTGCCACACACACCCTCCCTAGTTTTTTCCAACACCTCGAGGGTGAAGCTCATATGAACTTTCTAACACTGAACCAATGAAAAAAAAAAAAACACTGAATTTTTACATAATTTTGAGACAAGGGTTACTCAGTACTGTCAAATCCAAAATTTTTTTTTGTTAAATTTTGGGGAATTATACTGGTGTGGTGTGTGGTGTGTATCACCTATTTGTACTCACCTATTTGTGGTTGCGGGCCCGAGCCCTAGCCCCTGGCCCGCCTTTTTCCCCGGTTTGCTACTAACCCCCCCTTCTCCCCGCTCCATAGCTTTATCAAACCCGTCTTAAAACGTGTTGGTTCCTGCCTCCATCTCATTTTTAGGCTATTCCACTCCCCTTACAACTCTATGACTAAGAAATACTTCCTACATCTTCTGACTCATTTGTTCTTTAACTTCCCCCTTGTGGCCCCTTGTTTCTTGGTCCCCCCCCTGGAACATCCTGTCCTTTTCCCCCTTGTCTATTCCCGCAGTTTTTAATGTCGTTACGTCTCCCGACCCCCCTTCCCCCTGTCGTCAGGCCGATTTCCCTTAATCTTTCTTTATGGACATTCCCCTTAGCCTGGAACTAACCTTGTTGCAAAAAACCTTTTTACTTTTTCTAGTTTTTTTACGGCTTTATCAAGTGCGGGGTTTCCCAAACGGTGGCATACTCCGTAGGGCCTGACATACAGGTGTACGTGTCTTGAATGATTCCTTACTAAGGTGTCGGGAATTGTTCTCGGTTTGCCAGCGCTCATATCTCACGTTATCTGTTTTATGTGTGCTTCCCCGGAGACAGCCGGGGGTTATACTCAACCCCCAAAATTTTCCCTGATGAGTTTTTTGGTCTTTGGGCCCCCTAGCCCATACTTGTTTGGTCTTCTGTGCCCCTTTCCCCCATCTTCATGACTTTTAATTTTTGGGGGATTAAAAATTTGAGAAGCCCTTTGCTGGAAACCCGGTTCCGCTGTCCAGGGCTCTTTGAAGCCTGCCTGGCCTCACAGATTTTAAAATTTTCCCCATTAAATTTTCATCACGAAAAGGGACACTTCTGAGTTAACCCTTTTCCCTTGTCGTTCACATATACCAAAAATGCACGGGCCTAGGGCCGACCCCTTGGACCCCCTCGTCCAGGTGCCCACTGTGATACATCATTACTACCATATCGTTGTGCTCCCTGTCAGGGATTCTCTGTCCATGCAGTGCTCTTTTGTGGTGTGGTGTGTTTGTGTGTGTGTGTGTGTGTGTGTGTGTGTGTGTGTGGTGTGTTGGTGGTGTGTGGTGTGTGTGTGTACTCACCTAGTACTCACCTAGTTTAGGTTTCAGGGGTCGAGCCAAGCTCCTTGCCCTGTTGTGGTGTTTTGTGTGTGTGTCTGTTGTGTGTGTGTGTGTGTGTGTGAGTGTGGGCAGTCACAGAAAAAGCCATGTTCACCATTGGGTTTTCGTTCCCCGTATTCATAATTTTTTCTTAACAGAATTTTTAAAAATTTAATGAAAACAGAGATAAGAGAGGGGAACGGAGGGAGGGAGGGGGGGAAGAGAGAGAGGAAGAGAGAGAGAGAGAAGAGAGAGAGGAGAGAGAGAGAGAAGAGAGAGAGAGAGAGAGAGAGAGAGATGATCGCCAGATTGTTTTTAAGAGCATTCAAGCTGGTTTAAACTGAAAACCGCCATAAACCCGGGCGCAGCAGAAAAGTGGGGTGATAACTCTTTGTAAAACCCTTGCTTGGGTGGGTTTGCTTCTCAGGGTACACCATCTCGACACGGCTCTTAATATACGTAACCCCTTCGTAGCTCCCTTTAAAATAACTCGGTGGGTACAGGGGGGACTGTTGAAAGACCAAACGTTGGGTTGCTGTGGTTACTGTAGACGGATTGCCCACTGTTTTGGAGAAAACACAATAGCAATAACCAGGACTTTTTTTTGGAAGTATTTCCCTTCTGGGACGTTGGTTCCCCTAGTTTTGGCGGATAAGATTTGTTAAAAAACAGGACAAAATTTCCCGACGCGGTCTTACTCATATATGACCCGCAAATGCAGCTTTTTTCATCTGCCGAGGCCTTTCACGGGTTTCCCCTCAACCCCTTTACAATAAAATTATGTTTTTTAATATCATTTTCAAATAACTAAGGTTCCCGGACCGAATGCTTCCAATAAACGTGTCCTGGCGATTGCATTTTATCTTTTTTTCACTTTTATGGGTATCTGTAACCTTTACCAGGGGCGGGGGTAAAATTTTTTGTTGGTGAGGTTTGCAGGCTACCTACCTGGTAGGATGGGTCGGGGGTTAGGAGATTTGTTTTGATGTAGAGTTATTATTATAATATTTTTATTTTTACTGGTGGGTTTTGGGGATCGGGGAAATTTTTGGGGGGTTGAAGCCCCAAGGGCCCCTTTACTGCTGCTCTGACCAATATATCCAGTAAAGTCTACTACACCTCATTAATAATAATAATAAAGGTACACAAGAGTAGGGAAAGGCATAGCTACCTGCGACTACGTTTTGGACAGTGTTACCTGAAGAAAACAGACATATAAATCTGTAAATTGTTACAGATTTCTTGAAAATGATAGCTACGCATGCTTTCTAGTTGTAGAACCTTAGCTGCAAAAATTAGATGGAGTGATCACTTCGTGGCTAGGCTGGCGTGACCTCACCATGTGTGTGAATAGGTAGAGGATTATCCTGGAGGGCTGCTGCTCACCAGTGGGTGCAGGTGGCTGGACCACCACCCAAATTATCACAGCGGTGTATATCACCTTCAAACCTCTGAGGGTAAATCCTGTAAATACAAGACGAGAGCCTTGGGGAAACTGAGTGGATGTGTTGGTATGGCGGGGTACCTGATGTTGATGAGGTTGGTAGGTCCCCCAATTAAACCCAGGCGTCCGGGTTTACTTTAAAATAATAATACAAAATTGACCTCAAAGCTGCTTATATACTTATCATTTAAACTTTAAGAGCTACTTCCTCGGGGGCAGTTTTTCTTTCCGGTTTATGACGTATAATAGTTACTCCGGCAGTAATTTTTTATGATACAGCGATCATTCACCAAAGGAATCGTTAGCAAAAAAAAGAATTTTTGTGTCATCTCGTCTTCCTGTAATAAAGAAAAAAAAAAAACAGCTCCAAGAGCAAGCTTTAATGACAATCTTCACTGGTGTAAAACTCTGATTAGTCCAACACTTGACAAAACTCAACATAGAGCGAAACGATCACACACGAACTTTTTCTGTCTCTCCTACTAGCACAAATAATACCAACAGATTGCAGGAATAAGACGTATATACACAATCAAGACATTGCACGAGATATTTCGTTTGTTTATGACGATTGAAGAGCCAACAAGGCGAAATGTGTCTTTAATAAATGTCTCGTTTCTATTTCTTTTCAACATTACTGTCAAGAACAAAACGTCACAATACCGTGACGGGAACAATGCACAAATAACCCGCACATAGGAGAGAGAAACTTGTGACGACGTTTCGGTCCGACTTGAGCCACTTGCTAGTTAGTATTAACGTCGGTAAAAATTACGACAATGTGTTAGGTTTAAGGACACAAGTGCATTACTAGTAAGTGCAACAGTAACTAGATAATACATGTCGTTCTAAGCTTAATTTCTGCACAGAAACACGCGCGTTATCCTGACTCACTACTACCACCTAAGGTGAGGGTGTATTTACTTCGTACTCAAGGTGAACAAACTTGCCCATTATTTTGATCATTCCTGAGGTAGGAATTTCCTCGCAGGAAGCGGAGGCGGGTTTAGTAGAGATTATACGAAAACATGTTGTTGCTGGTTCCCATCTTGCCCGTCCCCGAATCAACCCAACCCTGGTCACCCCCATGTACTTCCTCTCCCCCACCTACGTACGTCACTACTATCACTCGCGTACTCAGACACCCACCTACCCACCCCCACAGCCAGCCACTACTACGACTACCACTAAACCTCCTAACCCACCATTTTTACCACTTACATGACCATCACACCACCCACCCAACTACTGCTACCCACTTCATCTTTACCAGCCACCCCACCATCACTACGACCCTTCTTGTAACCTCTACCACCTACCCGATCGCCATCACAGGAATCCCGACCTCCCTATCACCACCTGACCACCACTACGACTACTATACACTTACTACTACTACCCATCCCTGGCAGGTCTAACTCATACCCAATTTTGGATAATATTCTGATTTATCTCTTTAATAAAGAATTTACTATTTTTTCAGATGAGCACTGAAGAATTACGATAGTTTGTTGATATTTATTTGACATAATGTGTTAATTAAAAAAAAAACGGTATATAAAACACTGTAATACATATAATACATTGTGCACATAATATGCTACATTTTTTTTTCCATATATCATTTAAAGTTATAAAACTGTAATATATAATTATTTCTTATATATAATATTTCGTGTGTAAAGGAATTTGCGATACAAGATTTTATTAAGAATATTATTATTATTATTACTATTATGTTATTATTATTATTATTATTTATTATTATTATTTATTTTTAATTATTATTATTATTAGAAAGTAGTAGTAAAGTAGTAGTGTAGAAGCAGTAGTAGTATATAGGGTAGTGCAAAATCCGTAAGGGCCAGCAGCACCTGGAGTATGGGAGGTAATAAGGTTGATCCAAAAGGGGAAAGGGGAGCCTCCATTTCCTTGGATCAAGAGTCTTACACCGGTATGAAGGCATCACCGTCGAAAAGACTTACTTTAGGTTACCCAGAGTCGCTTTGCAGGTCAGCTCCCCCCCGCGGCCCGGTCCCAGACTAGGCCTGATCGATCAGACTGGTGGTGTCCGCAGCCCGCTGCCCGCAGCCCAACGTAAGCACCACAAACCCCCCTGATCAGGAAGTTCCTGAGCAGCTTCAGACTTTGTTTTAAGCTGATAGGAAATTTGATTGTGTGGAAGAATGTTAAATTATATGGAGGAGGGAGGTAAGTAGGGGCTTTCCACCATCACCACCACCCCCACTACCACATCACCACCACTACCACCATCACCACCACCACCACCACCACCACCACCACCCCTACCATCACCACCCCTCCCACCCTCACCACCACCACTACCACATCACCACCATTACCACCATCACCACCACCACCACTACCACATCACCACCACTACCACCACACCACCACCACTACCATCACCACCCCTCCCACCATCACCACCACCACTACCACATCACCACCACTACCACCATCACCACCACTACCACCACCACCACCACCACCACCACCACCACCACCACCACCACCACCACCACCACCCCCACCACCACTACCATCACCACCCCCTCCCACCATCACCCCCCTCCCACCATCACCATCACCACCACTATCATCATCATCACCACCACCACCACCACCACCACCATCACTACCACTATCACTACCACCACCACCGTCACCACCATACCACCTCCATCATCACAACCTCCACCACCACCACTACCATTATCACAATCTCCACCATCACCACCACACTACACCACCACCACCACCTCCCCCATCACCTGGGGTTTACCATTGACCAGTAGGCCTGCTGCGTGCTCATTCTTTATGTTCTTTACGTAATGAATAAGATTGTTTTTTAGTTCTTGACCAGCCGGGTTGGGGTTCGTACTGGATTTCCCGTGCGGCCAGCAGAAAATAGGCCCTGATCCGACGAAGACCTGTTCATGGACCGGGCAGCAGGGGCGCTGACCTCCCGAAACACCCTCCAGGTAAACACCCTCCAGATGTTTTCCCCCAAAAAGCGAGTGTACGAAGCAGCGGCGCTCAAACCCGCCATAAAAGGCGGAACCTAACCAGCCTAATTTGACGATAATCCAGCAGTATATTAGCTAACATAAGAACATGAGAAAGAGCGCTGCAATAGGCCTATTGGCCCATTTCGAGGCAGGTCCAAGTCTCCTAAACCCGGGTTAAGTTAATTCCCCAACCTAGTCAGGTCAGGTCACATTCACTTAAGGAAGGAACACGACAACTGACCTAGTAGCACAAGCTAGTCAGGTCAAACTCACACCCACCCGCACCCACTCATGTATTTATCTAACCTATTTTAAAACCACACAATGTTTTAACCTCTATAACTGTGCTCGGGAGTTTGTTCCACTCTAACACACATGTACCTATTATTGCAGTCTGATCCTATTTTTACTCTTACTGTAAATAACTCTACCTTATTCCTGGTATGTCTCCTTTTATTGTTTAAATGTTATTACAATGACCCCAAGGAAATAGCCACTCTGACTTTTTTTAGTTATCTTGGGTAATCTGCACATCTGCTGTTATGTATGATAACTTATGTAACAGTGTTTATGTGTATATGTACCCGAATCAACTTATCTACTAGTTAACTCCGTCCTAGCCTGCTGGAAAACATGTACCACTACCTTTATAGAAAACCATTATTTAATAACATACTGCCCATACTAGGCAGGTCTAACTCACGCCCACTCGTCTACTTGTCACATGAGCATGCATATATACCCGGGGATCGAGCTGTGTTATTTTAGCCCACCTCATGGGAAGCAAGTCAAAATTCACTACGTTCTATCCACTGGGCCATCAATCCTACAAACACCATGTATCTAGCAGCACTAGGCATGCTTCATGTTGCAATGACATACGTGACCGCGGTAAGCTCACAATTTCATTCTACTCCCCTTTAATATACCACTTGTTCCTGGATGTATTAATATGTATACTGCTTGTGAAGGCTGGTATATCTAACGGGAGTGGAATGAAATTAGTTGTGAGTTTACCACAGCCACGTATGTCCTTGTATCACCAAACATGCCTAGTGATACTAAGTATGTGATGTTTGTAGGTTTGATGGTCCAGTGGTTAGAACATTGTGAATTTTGACTTATTTCTCATTAGGAGGCTAAAATAAACACGGGTTCGATCCCCGCTAGCCGCAGTTTGTTATTGCCTAAAGACCACCTGTTCGTTGTTGCGCTAAAGTATTCGTAACTGGTGATAGCACAGGTCTAATGCAGCCTTAATATAATGAATAGGCTTTAAGCCCGATTAACCAAGCAAGCTCTCTGTGCTTCTCCTTCACGTAGTCTTATATACGGGTATAGACTGCGGAGGTAAGTTTTACTTAGGCACAGGTACACACAAGAACAGTTATCATACATAGTGTAAATTAACCTAAGATAACCTCAAAAAAGTCAAAGTGGCTTATTTGTATTGGGTTGCCTAGTGATAAGTAGAACTCCTGAGCGCGAGTTATTAGTATGTGTCGGCGTGGCAGTTGTTTATCACCGCACAGACGTGACGACGCATGCGGCAAGCAGTTTTATGCAACCCGGCACCTCCCCGACCCGCACGACCCGTGCTCGCTCTTACTACCACCCACCAGTCACGACTTCGCCACAACCACCATCAATACCACTCACCACCACCACCAAGACTCTTGCTTGCTCTCACTACCACCAACCACCACTCACAACCACCACCAATACCACCACCACCACTCACAACCACCACCAATACCACCCACTCCCACCACCACAACTACCACCATTACTACAAGCAATCTAGCGACGTCCCAATACACGTATTGACTTCCCAACACGACTCAAAAGGGACTTCTTGAAGAACTCGTTTTGGGAGAAGATGACAATCTCTCTTCTTCTCCATCCAAGTAACTGTCCCACATCTTAAGTGTCTCCAAGAGCGGTTATTGTCCTACCATTGTACAATTGTTGCACCAGTTGACAGAGAGAGAGAGAGAGAGAGAGAGAGAGAGAGAGAGAGAGAGAGAGAGAGAGAGAGAGAGAGAGAGAGAGAGAGAGAGAGAGAGAGAGAGAGGAGAGAGAGAGAGAGAGAGAACAAGTAGTGAGGAGCACGGGAAAAAAGAAAACGAGAGATAAAGGGAAAGTAACTCAGAGAGGCAGAACGAAAGTGTCATTAAAACGTTGGAAAAGAGTTTGGAAGGGGAGGAGGCAAGGGGGGAGACTGGGGAGGGGAAACTTTCCTGAGAGGAGAAAGTTTGAAAAGGGTGAGAGCAAGTAGGGGAGAAAGGGAGATAGAAGAGGGAAGGGAGTTGTGGTGGCGGTTAAGGGACAGGCACGTGGAAGGGAAGGCATGGCGCCATGACTGATTGTATAATGGCACACAATGGTGCCTTTATTACTGAGAGTCTGGGACCTGTGCCTCCCTGCCCGGCCGCAGGGGCACGTCCTGGGGATCCACCGGGGTGTCAGGGAGTCCCAGAGGGCCTCCTTGAAACCTGGGGGGTCACAGGGAAAGCCAGGGAGATCGTATGCCAGGGAAGATGAGGGTTTAGTATTGGTAGTTTACCTCGAGTAGCTTCTGAGGGGTCAGCGCCCCCGCGGCACAGTCCTAGACCGGCCTCAAGGTTGCTGACCTGATCTTCGAGGCTGTGTACAGCCCAATATATGCACCACAGCCAGCCTGAGGAACTATCAAGTTCCCTCGTGAAGACAGCGAGATGTTTTGTCAGAGGGAGAAAGGTGTTGGAAAGTTTACGCCTTTGTGCACTTACTGAGTTTCTCTTTTAGTGTACTCATCTCTCTCCTGCTGTTCATTGTAGGTATTTTGCACTGTACGAACTTCGTAATAGTTATCGAGAAATTGGTTAGAAAGACACATGGGCAAACACTGAGACAGATACCTAAAGTCGGTTCTGGATCACCCGGGCTGTGGCTCGTAAGTTGGACTAAGCGGGGCCAGCAGTAACACCCTAGGGGGATCACCCCCTTTACCCCACCGGAGGCCGGGTCGGGCCCGGGGGCGGGGGGGTTTTTTTACCCCCGGGGGGGCCCTTGGTAAAACCTCAGGTGGGATTTTTGGGGGAAGTAAATCAAGGAGGTAAAAAAAGGTCCCGGGACGGGAAACTTTTTGTAAAAAAAACAACCCCAGTTTTACTAAAGGGGTAAATTGTAAACCATTTTCCCGCACCATTGGTGGGTTTCCCCTTTTTTTCCCGTGATGAAGGGTTTTTAAAAAACCCCAAAAATTTCCAATCTTCTTTTGTTTTTAATATGGAGTTATTTCAGTGTGCGGTTGGGAAACATCCCTCCAGAAGACTTGACGGAAGGGAAACAAACAGCGAAGGTTCTTTGTATTTGTTCCTGTTGGGAAAAAATTTTGTTTCTCCCCTTAAAAAGGGGGTTTGTTAGTATACAGTGAAAATCCAGTAAAGGGGGAACAGTGATTTGGAAGAGACCCCTCGCTTGGGCCCGGGTAGGCCGCTGCAGTTTTTCCTTTTGTTCTTATTTTTCTTATGTTTTTTTTGTTCTCAGTACCACATCTTTTTTTTAAAATTTTTTCTAGTTATTCCATAATTTTTCCCGCAAAAGCCCTTGTTGGGGAAAATTTCAGTTTTGTGACCCTCAAACACTGAAACATATGCTGTCTTTATGTTGTTAAAACTTGAAAAAAAAACAATTTCAGAATTTTAAAAAGGGCACACTAAAATAATGACGGGAAAAAACGGACAAAAAGGCCAGACATTCAGGTTTTACACAAAAAGGCACTTTAGAGTACTTTGTTTCCTGGGCCAACCCAAAAAATTTATTCAATTTGCTCAAGAGAGAATCGGGCCAAATACAGTTCAGTCAGCGGGGGGGACTCAGTGGGGTTAGGAACAAACAATAAACTAGATGACTAAAATATATATCTTCACTCTGGGTAACCCCCCAAAAACACTGCCCTCCATCCCAAAGTCTATGAGAATTCACCCCCATAGTTTTTTTCATCCGGGGGGTTAAATCATCACTGCCTCCAACGTCCGCTTGTACTGCTAGTTTAAACAGGGGGAGGGGAGCTTGGCCCCCCTCGGGGGGGTCAACCCCCCTATACGCAAAAATTTTTTCCCCAACATTCCGGGCCCAAACAAAACCCTTAAAACCACGCCCCCCTCCACGATTTTGCCCAAAAAAACCCCCCCCCCCTCCATGACCTTGACAACGACCCCCCAAAAAAATTTTTGGGTTTAAACACTTTTTTTTTTAAATTTTTTGGGGGTTTTTAAAGGAAATAATACATTCAAAAATTTTAAAAAAAAATGATAAGAAAACTTCCCACTTCTAAAGCTATGGTTGTAGTGTTTCCCCTGAAAAAAGTGACACTAAAAATTTAAAAAATTAATAAAAAAAAATTTAATTTATAATAATATAATAATAATAAAAAATTAAAAATAATAATAATAAAAATTAAATTTATTTTATTTTTAAATTTTTTTAAATTATTATTTTTAAATTTTATTATTTTTATAATTCAACGAACTTGAAAAAAGCAATCCAATTTACATCAAGAGCGCTAGGGGCTTTAAAATAAAAGGGAACTTTAAGAACAAGGAGCGCTGATAAAAACAGTCAAAAGCGTCCCCGTTCACCTTACCTTAACAGTGTTTTATCTGGCGGGGGTGGTAGCACGGGCAGACTCGATTGAAAAAGGCCATTGGTAAAATGCCCTATTTTTTTAAATTTGAGGGAAAGATAGAGGTATGGGGGGTTGTGTGGAAAACAAGCATTTGAAAAAAGGGGGTTGGAAACGA
This sequence comes from Cherax quadricarinatus, assembly GCF_026875155.1. Taxonomy (NCBI): domain Eukaryota; kingdom Metazoa; phylum Arthropoda; class Malacostraca; order Decapoda; family Parastacidae; genus Cherax; species Cherax quadricarinatus. The sequence goes on from NC_069403.1 coordinate 59,957,490, forward strand.
AAATTGTATAAAAGGGGCATTCAGCATGAAGAAAATAAAAAAGACTATAACAGGTCAGCTAACAAAGGGGGGACCAGGGGGCAGAAAGGGGGACTAGCCCCCTTTAAAGGGTTTTATTACTAATAGCAGGAGTGTTAGAAAAAGATAGAAGAGAAATTTTTAAATTTGAAAATGCGGGAAAAACATGATTTTAAATTGCTATAACAGAGACCTGGCCA
>NC_069403.1:59958207-60119236 GCF_026875155.1 Cherax quadricarinatus
ATTTTGCAATTTTCGTTGAATTATAAAATATAAAAATAATAATAATAATATAATAATAATAATAATAATTATTATTATTATTATTATTATTATTATTATTATTATTATTATTATTATTATTATTATTATTATTATTATTATATTTTAGTGTCACTATATTCATGGGGAAACACTACATCCATAGCTGAGAAGTGGGAAGTTTCTCTTATCATTTTGTTTTAATTTTAGAATGTATTATTTCCTTAACAACCCACAAAACTTAAATAAACAGTGCTTAAACCAATTATATTTGGAGGTCGTTGTCAAGGTCATGGAGGGGGGGGGGTCGTGGTCAAGATCGTGGAGGGGGTCGTGGTCAAGGGTTATGTGGCCTGGAATGTGTGGAAAAATTTTTGCGTATAGGGGCGTCGACCCCTCCCGAGGGGGGCCAAGCTCCCTCTCCCTGTTCCTACACTAGCAGTACAAGCGTGACGTAGGAGGCAGTGATGATACACCCAGGATGAGAAAAACTATGGGAGGTGAATTCTCATAGACTTAGGCATGAGAGACAGTGTCTGGGGTGTTACACAGAGTGAAGATATATATTTGAGCTCATCTAGTTCATTGTTTGATACCTACTCACTGAGTCCCTCGCTGACTGAACTGCTATTTGACTGATTCTCTCTGTGAGCAGTTGAATCATTATTTGATTGGCACCATGGAAGCAAAGTACTCTAAAGTGCTCTGTGTACTCTGAATGTCTGGCCTTAATGTCCGTTTCTCTGTCATTATTTTAGTGTGCCTTTATAAGTTCTGACTTGTTTTTGCAAGTATAACAACATGAAAGACAGCATATGTTCAGTGTTTGAGGGTCACACACTGAATTATCACAACAATGACTCTAGCGAGGAAAATGATGGAATAACTAGAACATTCAAAACAAAAGATGCTGAGCTACTGAGAACATAAGAACATAAGAACATAAGAACGAAGGAACACTGCAGCAGGCCTACTGGCCCATGCGAGGATTCTCTTCAAATCACTGTCCCTTGACTGGATTATCACTGTATACTAACAACCTCCTTCAAGGCAGAAACAAAAATTTTCGAACAGGAACAAATACAAAGAACCTTCGCTGTTTGTTTCCATTCAGTCAAGCATCTTCTGGAGGGACTGATCCCTAACCTGCACACTGAAATAACTCCATATGAAAGCAAGAGAAGATTGAGACACTTATGGTTTTTCAAACCATTCATCACGAAAGCAAGAGACCGACCAGATGGTGCGAAACTGGTTTACAATGACACGTGAGTAAACACTGGGATATGTTTATTACAAAACGTTTCTGTCCTGGGACCTTGATTACCTCCTTGATCACTTCCCAAACGTCTACCTGAGGTCTACCTAGAGGGCATTCCGGGGATCAACGCCCCCGCGGCCCGGTCCACGACCAGGCCTCCAGGTGGATAAGGGCCTGATCAACTAGGCTGTTACTGCTGGCCGCGCTTAGTCCAACTTACGAGCCACAGCCCGGCTGATCCAGAACCGACTTTAGGTATCTGTCTCAGTGTTTGCCCATGTGTCTTTCTAACCAATTTCTCGATAACTATTACGAAGTTCGTACAGTGCAAAATACCTACAATGAACAGCAGGAGAGAGATGAGTACACTAAAAGAGAACTCAGTAAGTGCACAAAGGCGTAAACTTTCCAACACCTTTCTCCCTCTGACAAAACATCTCGCTGTCTTCACGAGGGAACTTGATAGTTCCTCAGGCTGGCTGTGGTGCATATATTGGGCTGTACACAGCCTCGAAGATCAGGTCAGCAACCTTGAGGCCTGGTCTAGGACTGTGCCGCGGGGGCGCTGACCCCTCAGAAGCTACTCGAGGTAAACTACCAATACTAAACCCTCATCTTCCCTGGCATACGATCTCCCTGGCTTTCCCTGTGACCCCCCAGGTTTCAAGGAGGCCCTCTGGGACTCCCTGACACCCCGGTGGATCCCCAGGACGTGCCCCTGCGGCCGGGCAGGGAGGCACAGGTCCCAGACTCTCAGTAATAAAGGCACCATTGTGTGCCATTATACAATCAGTCATGGCGCCATGCCTTCCCTTCCACGTGCCTGTCCCCTTAACCGCCACCACAACCTCCCTTCCCTCTTCTATCTCCCCTTTCTCCCCTACTTGCTCTCACCCTTTTCAAACTTTCTCCTCTCAGGAAAGTTTCCCCTCCCACCAGTCTCCCCCCCTTGCCTCCTCCCCTTCCAAACTCTTTTCCAACGTTTAATGACACTTTCGTTCTGCCTCTCTGAGTTACTTTCCCCTTTATCTCTCGTTTTCTTTTTTCCCGTGCTCCTCACTACTTGTTCTCTCTCTCTCTCTCTCTCTCTCTCTCTCTCTCTCTCTCCTCTCTCTCCTCTCTCTCTCTCTCTCTCTCTCTCTCTCTCTCTCTCTCTCTCTCTCTCATTCTTCTCTCTCTCTTCATCTGTCAACTGTGCAACAACTTGTACAATGGTAGGACAATAACCGCTCTTTGGAGACACTTAAGATGTGGGACAGTTACTTGGATGGAGAAGAAGAGAGATGTGTCATCTTCTCCCAAAACGAGTCTTCAAGAAGTCCCTTTTGAGTCGTGTTGGGAAGTCAAGTACGTGTATTGGGACGTCGCTAGATTGCTTGTAGTAATGGTGTAGTTGTGGTGGTGGGAGTGGGTGGTATTGGTGGTGGTTGTGAGTGGTGGTGGTGGTATTGGTGGTGGTTGTGAGTGGTGGTGGTGGTAGTGAGAGCAAGCAAGAGTCTTGGTGGTGGTGGTGAGTGGTATTGATGGTGGTTGTGGCGAAGTCGTGACTGGTGGGTGGTAGTAAGAGCGAGCACGGGTCGTGCCGGGTCGGGGAGGTGCCGGGTTGCATAAACTGCTTGCCGCATGCGTCGTCACGTCTGTGCGGTGATAAACAACTGCCACGCCGACACATACTAATAACTCGCCGCTCAGGAGTTCTACTTATCACTAGGCAACCCAATACAAATAAGCCACTTTGACTTTTTTGAGGTTATCTTAGGTAATTTACACTATGTATGATAACTGTTCTTGTGTGTACCTGTGCCTAAGTAAACTTACCTCCGCCAGTCTATACCCGTATATAAGACTACAGTGAAGGAGAAGCACAGAGAGCTTGCTTGGTTAATCGGGCTTAAAGCCTATTCATTATATTAAGGCTGCATTAGACCTGTGCTATCACCAGTTACGAATACTTTAGCGCAACAACGAACAGGTGGTCTTTAGGCAATAACAAACTGCGGCTAGCCGGGGATCGAACCCGTGTTATTTTAGCCCTCCTAATGAGAAATAAGTCAAAATTCACAATGTTCTAACCACTGGACCATCAAACCTACAAACATCACATACTTAGTATCACTAGGCATGTTTGGTGATACAAGGACATACGTGGCTGTGGTAAACTCACAACTAATTTCATTCCACTCCCGTTAGATATACCAGCCTTCACAAGCAGTATACATATTAATACATCCAGGAACAAGTGGTATATTAAAGGGGAGTAGAATGAAATTGTGAGCTTACCGCGGTCACGTATGTCATTGCAACATGAAGCATGCCTAGTGCTGCTAGATACATGGTGTTTGTAGGATTGATGGCCCAGTGGATAGAACGTAGTGAATTTTGACTTGCTTCCCATGAGGTGGGCTAAAATAACACAGCTCGATCCCCGGGTATATATGCATGCTCATGTGACAAGTAGACGAGTGGGCGTGAGTTAGACCTGCCTAGTATGGGCAGTATGTTATTAAATAATGGTTTTCTATAAAGGTAGTGGTACATGTTTTCCAGCAGGCTAGGACGGAGTTAACTAGTAGATAAGTTGATTCGGGTACATATACACATAAACACTGTTACATAAGTTATCATACGTGTAGATGTGCAGATTACCCAAGATAACTAAAAAAAAGTCAGAGTGGCTAATTTCCATTGGGGTCATTGTAATAACATTTAAACAATAAAAGGAGACATACCAGGAATAAGGTAGAGTTATTTACAGTAAGAGTAAAAATAGGATCAGACTGCAATAATAGGTACATGTGTGTTAGAGTGGAACAAACTCCCGAGCACAGTTATAGAGGTTAAAACATTGTGTGGTTTTAAAAATAGGTTAGATAAATACATGAGTGGGTGCGGGTGGGTGTGAGTTTGACCTGACTAGCTTGTGCTACTAGGTCAGTTGTCGTGTTCCTTCCTTAAGTGAATGTGACCTGACCTGACTAGGTTGGGGAATTAACTTAAGCCGGTAGGAGACTTGGACCTGCCTCGCATGGGCCAATAGGCCTATTGCAGCGCTCTTTCTCATGTTCTTATGTTAGCTAATATCACTGCTGGATTATCGTCTAATTAGGCTGTTAGGTTCCGCCATTATGGCGGGATGAGCGCCGCTGCTTCGTACACTCGCGTTTTGGGGAAAACATCTGGAGGGTGTTTACCTGGAGGGTGTTTCGGGAGGTCAGCGCCCCTGCTGCCCGGTCCATGAACAGGTCTCTCGTCGGATCAGGGCCTATTACTGCTGGCCGCACGCAAATCCACGTACGAACCACAACCCGGCTGGTCAAGAACTAAAAACAATCTTATTCATTACGTAAAGAACATAAAGAATGAGCACTGCAGCAGGCCTACTGGTCAATGGTAAACCTCAGGTGATGGTGGAGGTGGTGGTGGTGGTGATAGTGTGGTGGTGATGGTGGAGATTGTGATAATGGTAGTGGTGGTGGTGGAGGTTGTGATGATGGAGGTGGTGATGGTGGTGACGGTGGTGGTGGTAGTGATAGTGGTAGTGATGGTGGTGGTGGTGGTGGTGGTGGTGATGATGATGAGTAGTGGTGGTGATGGTGATGGTGGGAGGGGTGGTGATGGTGGGAGGGGGTGGTGATGGTAGTGGTGGTGGTGGTGGTGGTGGTGGTGGTGGTGGTGGTGGTGGTGGTGGTGGTGTGGTGGTGGTGGTAGTGGTGGTGATGGTGGTAGTGGTGGTGATGTGGTAGTGGTGGTGGTGATGGTGGGAGGGGTGGTGATGGTAGTGGTGGTGGTGATGGTGGTAGTGGTGGTGATGTGGTAGTGGTGGTGGTGGTGATGGTGGTAATGGTGGTGATGTGGTAGTGTGGTGGTGATGGTGGGAGGGGTGGTGATGGTAGTGGTGGTGGTGGTGGTGGTGGTGGTGGTGGTGATGGTGGTAGTGGTGGTGATGTGGTAGTGGTGGTGGTGGTGATGGTGGAAAGCCCCTACTTACCTCCCTCCTCCATATAATTTAACATTCTTCCACACAATCAAATTTCCTATCAGCTTAAAACAAAGTCTGAAGCTGCTCAGGAACTTCCTGATCAGCCGGGGTGTGGTGCTTACGTTGGGCTGCGGGCAGCGGGCAGCGGACACCACCAGTCTGATCGATCAGGCCTAGTCTGGGACCGGGCCGCGGGGGGAGCTGACCTGCAAAGCGACTCTAGGTAACCTAAAGTAAGTCTTTTCGACGGTGATGCCTTCATACCGGTGTAAGACTCTTGATCCAAGGAAATGGAGCTACCCTTCCCTTTGGATCAAACCTTATTACCTCCCATACTCCAGGTGCTGCATGGCCCTTACGGATTTTGCACTACCCTATACTACTACTACTGCTGCTACTACTACTACTACTACTACTACTACTACTACTAATAATAATAATAATAATAATAATAATAATAATAATAATAATAATAATAATCATAATAGTAATAATAATAATAATATTCTATAATAACTCTTGTATCGCAAATTCCTTTACAACACGAAATATTATATATAAGAAATAATTATATATTACAGTGTTTATAACTTTAAATGATATATGGAAAAAACTGTAGCATATTATGTGCCACAATGTATTATATGTATTACAGTGTTTTATATACCGTTTTTATTTTAATTAACACATTATGTCAAATAAATATCAACAAACTATCGTAATTCTTCAGTGCTCATCTGAAAAAATAGTAAATTCTTTATTAAAGAGATAAATCAGAATATTATCCAACTTGGGTATGAGTTAGACCTGCCAGGGATGGGTAGTAGTAGTAGTAGTAGTAGTAGTCGTAGTGGTGGTCAGGTGGCTGATAGGGAGGTCGGGATTCCTGTGATGGCGATCGGGTAGGTGGTAGAGGTTACAAGAAGGGTCGTAGTGATGGTGGGGTGGCTGGTAAAGATGAAGTGGGTAGCAGTAGTTGGGTGGGTGGTAGTGATGGTCATGTAAGTGGTAAAAATGGTGGGTTAGGAGGTAGTGGTAGTCGTAGTAGTGGCTGGCTGTCGGGGTCGGGTAGGTGGGTGTCTGAGTACGCGAGTGACTAGTAGTGACGTACGTAGGTGGGGGAGAGGAAGTACATGGGGGTGACCAGGAGTTGGGTCTGATTCGGGGACTGCAAGATGGGAACCAGCAACAACATGTATCGTATAATCTCTACTAAACCCGCCTCCGCTTCCCTGCGAGGAAATTCCTACCTCAGGAATGATCATAATAATGGGCAAGTTTGTTCACCTTGAGTACGAAGTAAATACACCCTCACCTTAGGTGGTTAGTAGTGAGTCAGGATAACGCGCGTGTTTCCTGTAGCAGAAATAAGCTTAGAACGACATGTATTATCTAGTTACTGTTGCACTTACTAGTAATGCACTTGTGTCCTTAAACCTAACACATTGTCGTAATTCTACCGACGTTAATACTAACTAGCAAGTGGCTCAAGTCGGACCGAAACGTCGTCACAAGTTTCTCTCTCCTATGTGCGGGTTATTTGTGCATTGTTCCAGTCACGGTATTGTGACGTTTTGTTCTTGACAGTAATGTTGAAAAGAAATAGAAACGAGACATTTATTAAAGACACATTTCGCCTCTGTTGGCTTCTTCAATCGTCATAAACATCGAAATATCTCGTGCAATGTCTTGATTGTGTATATACGTCTTATTCCTGCAATCTGTTGGTATTATTTGTGCTAGTAGGAGAGACAGAAAAAGTTCGTAGTGTGATCGTTTCGCTCTATGTAGAGTTTTGTCAAGTTGTTGACTAATCAGAGTTTTACACACAGTGAAGATTGTCATTAAAGCTTGCTCTTGGAGCTGTTTTTTTTTTTTCTTTATTACAGGAAGACGAGATGACACAAAAATTCTTCTTTTGCTAACGATTCCTTTGGCTGATATGATCGCTGTATCATAAACATTACTGCCGGAGTAACTATTATACGTCATAAACCGGAAAGAAAAACTGCACCGAGGAAGTAGCTCTTCAAGTTTAAATGATAAGTATATAAGCAGCATTGAGGTCAATTTTGTATATATTATTTTAAAGTAAACCCGGACGCCTGGGTTTAATTGGGGGACCTACCAACCTCATCAACATCAGGTACCCCGCCATACCAACACATCCACTCAGCTTCCAAGGCTCTCGTCTTGTATTTACAGGATTTACCCCTCAGAGGTTTGAAGGTGATATACACCGCTGTGATAATTGTGGCTGGTCCAGCCACCTGCACCCACTGGTGAGTCAGCAGCCCTCCAGGATAATCCTCTACCCTATTCACACACATGGTGAGGTCACGCCAGCCTAGCCACGAAGTGATCACTCCATCTAATCTTTGCAGCTAAGGTTCTACAACTAGAAAGCATGCGTAGCTATCATTCTCAAGAAATCTGTAACAATTTACAGATTTATATGTCTGTTTTCTTCAGGTAAACACTGTCAACACGTAGTCGCAGGTAGCTACTGCCTACCCTACTCTTGTGTACCTTTATTATTATTATTAATGAGGTGTAGTAGACTTTACTGGATATATTGGTCAGAGCAGCAGTAAAGGGGCCCTTGGGGGCTTCAACCCCCCAAAATTTCCTCGATCCCCAAAACCCACCAGTAAAAATAATAATAATTATAATAATAACTCTACATCAAAACAAATCTCCTAACCCCCCGACCCATCCTACCAGGTAGGTAGCCTCGCCTAAGCCTCACCCAACAGAAATTTTAGCCCCGCCCCTGGTAAAGGTACATGATACCCATAAATAGTGAAGAAAGATAAAATGCAATCGCCAGGACACGTTTATTGGAAGCATCTCGGTCCTGGGAACCTTAGTTATTCTGAATAATGATATTAACAAACACTAATGTTAGTTGTAAAGGGGTTGAGGGGTAAGCCAGTGAAAGGCCTCGGTCAGATGAATAAAAGCTGCAGTTGCGGGTCATCATATGAGTAAGACCGTCGTCAGGAAATTCTTGTCCTGTTTTCTAACAAATCTTATCCTGCCTAACTATGGGGTAACCAACGTCCCAGAACGGAAATACTTCCAATAAATAAGTCCTGGTTATTGCATATTGTGTCTTTCTCCACTAACAGTAGACAATACCGTCTACAGTAACCCACAGCAACCCAACGATAGGTCTTTCTAACAGTACCTCCACTGTACACCACCGAGTTACTTTAAGGAGCTACTGAATGGGTTATCGTATGAATTAAGAGCCTGTGTCGAGATGGTGTACCCTGATGAAGCAAACACCACCCAAGCAAGGGTTTTACTAAGAGTTATCACCCTCACTTGAGTCCTGCTGCGCCCGGTATTATAGGACGGCTTCAGCTTAAACCAGACTTGATATGCTCTTGTAAACAATCTGGCGTTATTCATCTCTCTCTCTCTCTCTCTCTCTCTCTCTCTCTCTCTCTCTCTCTCTCTCTCTCTCTCTCTCTCTCTCTCTCTCTCTCTCTCTCTCTCTCCCTCCCTCCCTCCCTCCGTCTCCCTCTCTCTATATCTCTGTTTTCATTAAATTATTAAAATTCTGATAAGATAAATTATGAATACAGGAACGTAAACAATGGTGAATCATGGCTGTATTCTGTGACTGCCCACACTCACACACACACACACACACACACACAGACACACACACACACACACACACACACAGGGCAAGGAGCTTGGACTCGACCCCTGCAACCTCAACTAGGTGAGTACTAGGTGAGTACACACACACACACACACACACACACACACACACACACACACACACACACACACACACACACACACACACACACACACACACACACACACACAAGAGCACTGCAATGGATCAGAGAATACCTGACAGGGAGGCAACAACGAGTCATGGTACGTAATGATGTTCACAGTGGGCACCTGTGACGAGCGGGGTCCCACAGGGGTCGGTCCTAGGACCAGTGCTATTTTTGGTATATGTGAACGACATGACGGAAGGGTTAGACTCAGAAGTGTCCCTGTTTGCAGATGATGTGAAGTTAATGAGGAGAATTAAATCTGATGAGGACCAGGCAGGACTTCAAAGAGACCTGGACAGACTGGACACCTGGTCCAGCAAATGGCTTCTCGAATTTAATCCTGCCAAATGCAAAGTCATGAAGATAGGGGAAGGGCACAGAAGACCACAGACAGAGTATAGGCTAGGTGGCCAAAGACTGCAAACCTCACTCAAGGAGAAAGATCTTGGGGTGAGTATAACACCGAGCATGTTCTCCGGAAGCACACATCAAATCAGATAACTGCTGCAGCATATGACGCCTGGCAAACCTGAGAACAGCATTCCGACACCTTAGTAAGGAATCATTCAAGACACTGTACACCGTGTATGTCAGGCCCATACTGGAGTATGCAGCACCTGTTTGGAACCCGCACTTGATAAAGCACGTCAAGAAACTAGAGAAAGTACAAAGGTTTTGCAACAAGGTTAGTTCCAGAGCTAAGGGGAATGTCCTATGAAGAAAGATTAAGGGAAATCGGCCTGACGACACTGGAGGACAGGAGGGTCAGGGGAGACATGATAACGACATATAAAATACTGCGTGGAATAGACAAGGTGGACAAGGACAGGATGTTCCAGGGAGGGGACACAGAGAACAAGAGGCCACAATTGGAAGTTGAAGACACAAATGAGTCAGAGAGATAGTAGGAAGTATTTCTTCAGTCATAGAGTTGTAAGGCAGTGGAATAGCCTAGAAAATGACGTAGTGGAGGCAGGAACCATACACAGTTTTAAGACGAGGTTTGATAAAGCTCATGGAGCGGGGAGAGAGAGGGTCTAGTAGCAACCGGTGAAGAGGCGGGGCCAGGAGCTAGGACTCGACCCCTGCAACCACAAATAGGTGAGTACAAATAGGTGAGTACACACACACACACACACACACAGTCATACATTCCAATATTTAACAAAAAAACTTGTGGATTTGACAGTACTGAGTAACCCTTAGTCTCAAAATTAATGTAAAATATTCAGTGTTTTTTTTTTTTTCATTGGTTCAGCTGTTAGAAAAGTCTCATATGAGCTTCACCTCTCGTAGGTGTTGGAAGACTAGCAGGGTGTGCTGTGGCAGTGTTGGAAGACTAGCAGGGTGTGTTGTGGCAGTGTTGGAAGACTAGCAGGGTGTGTTGTGGCAGTGTTGGAAGACTAGCAGGGTTGTTTGTAGCAATGTTGGAAGACTAGCAGGGTGTGTTGTGGCAGTCTTGGAAGACTAGCAGGGTGTGTTGTGGCAGTGTTGGAAGACTAGCAGGGTGTGTTGTAGCAATGTTGGAAGACTAGCAGGGTGTGTTGTGGCAGTGTTGGAAGACTAGCAGGGTGTGTTGTGGCAGTGTTGGAAGACTAGCAGGGTGTGTTGTAGCAATGTTGGAAGACTAGCAGGGTGTGTTGTGGCAGTGTTGGAAGACTAGCAGGGTGTGTTGTAGCAATGTTGGAAGACTAGCAGGGTGTGTTGTGGCAGTGTTGGAAGACTAGCAGGGTGTGTTGTAGCAGTGTTGGAAGACTAGCAGGGTGTGTTGTAGCAATGTTGGAAGACTAGCAGGGTGTGTTGTAGCAGTGTTGGAAGACTAGCAGGGTGTGTTGTAGCAGTGTTGGAAGACTAGCAGGGTGTGTTGTAGTAGTGTTGGAAGACTAGCAGGGTGTGTTGTGGCAGTGTTGGAAGACTAGCAGGGTGTGTTGTGGCAGTGTTGGAAGACTAGCAGGGTGTGTTGTAGTAGTGTTGGAAGACTAGCAGGGTGTGTTGTAGCAGTGTTGGAAGACTAGCAGGGTGTGTTGTAGCAATGTTGGAACTAGCAGGGTGTGTTTGAGGCAGTGTTGGAAGACTAGCAGGGTGTGTTGTAGCAGTGCTGGAAGACTAGCAGGGTGTGTTGTAGCAGTGTTGGAAGACTAGCAGGGTGTGTTGTAGCAATGTTGGAAGACTAGCAGGGTGTGTTGTGGCAGTGTTGGAAGACTAGCAGGGTGTATTGTGGCAGTGTTGGAAGACTAGCAGGGTGTGTTGTAGTAGTGTTGGAAGACTAGCAGGGTGTGTTGTAGTAGTTGGAAGACTAGCAGGGTGTGTTGTAGCAGTGTTGGAAGACTAGCAGGGGTGTTGTAGCAATGTTGGAAGACTAGCAGGGTGTGTTGTAGCAGTGTTGGAAGACTAGCAGGGTGTGTTGTAGCAGTGTTGGAAGACTAGCAGGGTGTGTTGTAGTAGTGTTGGAAGACTAGCAGGGTGTGTTGTGGCAGTGTTGGAAGACTAGCAGGGTGTGTTGTGGCAGTGTTGGAAGACTAAGCAGGGTGTGTTGTAGTAGTGTTGGAAAGACTAGCAGGTGTGTTGTAGCAGTGTTGGAAGACTAGCAGGGTGTGTTGTGGCAGTGTTGGAAGACTAGCAGGGTGTGTTGTAGTAGTGTTGGAAGACTAGCAGGGTGTGTTGTAGCAGTGTTGGAAGACTAGCAGGGTGTGTTGTAGCAATGTTGGAAGACTAGCAGGGTGTGTTGAGGCAGTGTTGGAAGACTAGCAGGGTGTGTTGTAGCAGTGCTGGAAGACTAGCAGGGTGTGTTGTAGCAGTGTTGGAAGACTAGCAGGGTGTGTTGTAGCAATGTTGGAAGACTAGCAGGGTGTGTTGTGGCAGTGTTGGAAGACTAGCAGGGTGTATTGTGGCAGTGTTGGAAGACTAGCAGGGTGTGTTGTAGTAGTGTTGGAAGACTAGCAGGGTGTGTTGTAGTAGTGTTGGAAGACTAGCAGGGTGTGTTGTAGCAGTGTTGGAAGACTAGCAGGGTGTGTTGTAGCAGTGTTGGAAGACTAGCAGGGTGTGTTGTAGCAGTGTTGGAAGACTAGCAGGGTGTGTTGTGGCAGTGTTGGAAGACTAGCAGGGTGTGTTGTGGCAGTGTTGGAAGACTAGCAGGGTGTGTTGTGGCAGTGTTGGAAGACTAGCAGGGTGTGTTGTAGCAGTGTTGGAAGACTAGCAGGATGTGTTGTGGCAGTGTTGGAAGACTAGCAGGGTGTGTTGTAGCAGTGTTGGAAGACTAACAGGGTGTGTTGTGGCGTGTTGGAAGACAGCAGGGTGTGTTGTGCATTGTTGGAAGACTAGCAGGGTGTGTTGTGGCAGTGTTGGAAGACTTGCAGGGTGTGTTGTGGCAGTGTGTGAAGACTAGCAGGGTGTGTTGGGCAGTGTTGGAAGACTTGCAGGGTGTGTTGTGGCAGTGTTGGAAGACTAGCAGGGTGTGTTGTGGCAGTGTTGGAAGACTAGCAGGGTGTGTTGTGGCAGTGTTGGAAGACTAGCAGGGTGTGTTGTGGCAGTGTTGGAAGACTTGCAGGGTGTGTTGTGGCAGTGTTGGAAGACTTGCAGGGTGTGTTGTGGCAGTGTTGTAAGACTAGCAGGGCGTGTTGTGGCAGTGTTGGAAGACCAGCAGGGCGTGTTGTGGCAGTGTTGGAAGACCAGCAGGGCGTGTTGTGGCAGTGTTGGAAGACTAGAAGGGTGTGTTGTGGCAGTGTTGGAAGACCAGCAGGGCGTGTTGTGGCAGTGTTGGAAGACCAGCAGGGCGTGTTGTGGCAGTGTTGGAAGACTAGAAGGGTGTGTTGTGGCAATGTGATGAAGGTGACAAGGTTAATGGTGGGTCAAGGGTGTGAGGGAACTGCTGTCAGCTCCTGGGTCAAGGTCACGGGAGTTACAACTAGACAAACTAGAGTACCTACCCTTTCTGTAATCGTCTATTTGTGGTTGCAGGAGTCAAATATATCTCCTGGCCCGCCTTAACCGATGCCAGCTACTGGGTTCATTCACTCTGAGCTGAATGAGCTCGGTTATATCTATTCTTCAAGGTAAAGGTTAGGTTAGGTTAGGTTAGGTTAGGTAAGGTTTGTCAGGTTAGGTTAGGTTAGGTTAAGTAAGGTTTGTCAGGTTAGGTTAGGTTAGGTTAGGTAAGGTTTGTCATGTTACCTGGAGGTTACCTGGAGGTTATTCCGGGGATCAACGCCCCCGCGGCCCGGTCCATGACCAGGCCTCCCGATGGATCAGGGCCTGATCAACTAGGCTGTTACTGCTGGCCGCACGCAGGCCAACGTACGAGCCACAGCCCGGCTGATCCGGCACTGACTTTAGGTATCTGTCCAGCTCTCTCTTGAAGGCAGCCAGGGGTTTATTGGCAATTCCCGTAATGCTTGATGGAGGCTGTTGAACAGTTTTGGGCCCCGACACTTATGGTGTTTCCCCCTTTGTGTACCAAGGCGCCCCTACTTTTTATTGGGGGGATTTTGCATCGCCTGCCCAGTCTTTTACTTTCGTAGGGTGATTTCTGTTCTTGGTTTTACTACGGCTATACTGCTAATACTACTACTACTACTACTACTTCTACTATTATGCTACTAAATACTACTACTACTGTAATACTTACTACATGCCTGCCTGCTAACTACTACTACTACTCTATACTACTAATGCTGCCTGCTACTACTACTACTACTAGACAGCTGTGATGCTGCTGCTGCTGCTGATGCTTACTACTACTACTACTACTGATACTGCTGCTGCTGTACTGTTTCTACTACTTCTACTACTATGCTGCATGATGCTGCTGCTGCTGCTACTTACTACTCCCTACTACTATGCTACTACTACTGCTGCTGTACTGCTACTACTACTACATACTACTACTACTACTATGCTGCTGCTGCTGTGCTGCTGCTTACTACTACTACAATACTACTACTACTACTTCCTGGCTGCTGCTACTACTACTACGTACTAATACACTACTACTACTGCGGCTACTACTACTCTACTACTACTACTGCTGCTGCTGTCTCTGTGCTACTACTACTACTACAATACTACTATTTACTGCTGGCTACTATACTACTACTAATGCTGCTCTGCTGTGCTTGCTGCTACTGCTACTACTACTACTAATTCTACTCTACTATTGCTGCTGCTGCGGTGGTGCTGCTGATACTACTACTACACCTAATACTACTACTACTACTCCTACTACTACTACTTCTGTTGCCACTCCTACTACTACTACTATACTACTACCTACTACTGCTGCTTGCTGCTGATACACTATACTACTACTTCTGCTGCTGCTACTACTACTATACTATATACTACTACTACTTACTGCTGCTGCTGCTACTACTACTATTACTACTACTGCTGCTGACTGCTGCTGCTGCTGCTGCTGCTGCTACTACTGCTACTACTTCTACTACTACTACTACTACTTACTGCTGCTGCTGCTGCTATTACTCTACTACTACTATACTACTACTATTTACTGGGCTACTTACTACTTACTACTACTGCTGATGGCTGCTGTGCTGCCTGCTACTGCTACTAATACTACTACTTCTACTACTACTGCTGCCTGCGGCTGCTGCCTGCTGCAGATATACTACTCCTGTACTATACTACTACTACTGCTATACTACTACTGTGCTTTCTACTTACTATACTTACTTACTCTACTACTATCTACTACTGCTTGCTGCACTGCTTGCTACTACTACTACTACTACTACTCTGCTTGCTTGACTACTATCTACTGCTACTACTATCTACTACTAACGTACTACTGCTGCTACTACTACTACTACTACTACTGCTGCTGTGGCTGCTGCTGCTGCTGTACTACTACTACTACTGCTGCTGCTGTACTACTAATACTTCTGCTGCTGCTACTACTAATACGGCTGCTACTACTACTACTTCTACTAATACTACTGCTAATACTACTTCTACTACTACTACTACTTACTGACTACTCCTACTACTACTACTGCTGCTACTACTAGCTACTACTACTTCTGCTGCTGATATACGATATCTACTACTACTACTTTGCTGCTGAAATACTACTCCTACATGCCTACTACTACTTACTACTTTTCTACTATTATACTGCTGCTGCTACTTACTACTACTACTACTACTGCTGCTATACTACTCGTACTGCTGCTGCTCTACTACTTCTTCTACTACTTCTACTTCTGCGTGCTGCTACTACCACTATGCTACTACTACTACTACTACTTCTACTGCTGCGTACACTAAACCTACTACTACTACTCTTCTACTACTGCTGCTGCTACTATTAATATACTACTTCTGCTGCTGCTACTACATACTACTGCTACTACTACTTACTACTTCTGTTTTTTATGCTGCTTACTTCTACTACTGCTACTACTACTACTACTTCTGCTGCGGCTACTACTACTTCTGCTGCTACTACTACTACTACTACTACTGTCTTGCTACTATACTTCTAATTACTGCTACTTCTACTACTACTACTATGATGCTGCTACTACTATCTACTACTACTACTATGCTGCTGCTACTATATACTACTACTACTACTACTACTATTCTGCTGCTACTACTACTACTATACTATACTGCTGCTGCTGCTGCTGCTGCTGTACTGCTACTACTACTACTACTTAATACTACATTCTGCTGCTGCTACTACTAACTACTGCTCTACTATACTACTAATATACCATGCTGCTACTTCTACTATACTACTAATACTATACTATACTGCTGCTGCTACTACTCTATACTACTTCTGCTGCTGCTACTACTATACTTGCTACTATACTACTACTTCTGCTGCTGCTACTACTACTACTGACTACTCTACTCTAATTCTGCTGCTGTACTATTCTACTGCTAACTAATTACTACTACTACTACTACTGCTGCTACTACTTTACTTGACGGACTGTACGTCTACTAATCTTACTACTTACTGCTGTGCTGCTACTATACTACTACTACTTCTACTGCTGCTGCTACTATACTACTACTATCTCTAATACTACTATATTATGCTGTACTACTCTACTACTACTGCTGCTGCTGCTGCGGTGCTGCTACTGCTACTACTACTACTACTTCTATACTACTGATGCTGCTGCTGAGCTGCTGCTACTATACTCCTACTACTTTACTACTACTACTGCTTTACTATACTACTGCTGCTACTACTACTACTTATACTACTATACTGCTGCTGTGATACTACTACTACTACTACTACTACGTTCTGCTGCTTGCTTCTATACTACTGCTACTTACTACTACTATACTACTGCTATACTACTATACTGCTGCTGCTGTTACTGCGCTGCTGCTGCTACTACTACTTCTACTACTGGATGTGCTACTACTTCTACTACTTCTGCTGCTGCTACTACTACTAACCACTACTACTACTACTACTAATACTACTAGCTGCTACTAATACTACTACTACTTCTGATTCTGCTACTACTTCTACTATACTGTGCTGTGCTACTACTACTATACTACTTCTGCTGCTGATACTACTACTACTGCTACTACTACTTCTTTGATGCTGATACTACTACTTTCCTACTTTCTTCCATTTTGTATGCCTTAGGGTGATAATTCTCCTAAAGCAAGTAAGATGTTTGGGGGATGGTGCTGGAAGGTTTTCCAAACCGTAATCGATTTTCAGTAGCTGTTCCTTGAACTGTTGTTGAGGTTGCATCTGGTGGCTAGGATACAACCACATGACTATGTTTTGGTTCTCGATCTTTATTGATAGAACTTCAACTACATCATTTGTGGTGTTAGCAACTCCTGTGCCAGATAAGGGACTCTTTGACATACATGCCAAACCCACCATTGTGCCTGTTTTTTTCCTGTCGCATCTGAAAAGGTGGTCATCCACTTATCCATATTTCACTGTCAAAGTGATCTTTTGTGTGAGTCTCCTGTGAAGGCTGCAAACATTTGCATTAGACTCCACTAGACGTCCATGAGAAAAGAGGTTTTTTTGTTGTTGGGGGATGGCGTAAGGGCCTGTATATTAGCAAATATGAACGTGTTGTATTCTGGTTTGTTGGGGGGATTTGATATTGGCATCAGTAGTTGTTATTAGGGGGGGACATGGGTGGCCAGGCTGACGCCTCCAGTCCAACAAGGACCAGGTGGTGGACTATTTTTATTATTTCCTTCCATTTTCTTTTTTCGTTTCTGCCACTATAAAAATCACTGGGAGTTGGGTTGTCCGTTAGTTATATTGTTTGTCTTGTGGGGTCTGTGCCTACTGGTCCTTTTAGATGGTATGCAGGGCCACTCGATGTTGTAAACACTGCTTTGGAGGACGAAGGAGTGGTCACATATTGGGTGAAAGAAAGTACAGGAAGATGAACGGACCCTCACTCCTTTAGACAGGAGGTCGCTACATTTTTTTGGGATATGGTCAAAAGTTGCATGTCCATTTTGTTCCCCTGGTTATTCCTGCGTACAGATGCCCCAAGCATATATTTGCACAAATTCACGTGGTTGAGAATTAGTTGGGATGTGGGTTGTCAATTTCTGCTGGTTCTGGACTGCCACTATAATCCTCTGTATCCTAGCCAGGAACCCCCCGTCCTGGATTTCATCTACTTTCCCTGTAGAGGAAGAAGGAGGAGACTCCTCTCCAACATCTGTACTGTGGGTCCGCGGTCTTGTGCAATGATGGTTGTATTTTTACGGCTGTTTAGATGGTTGTATATTACTGTTTTTGTGGTGGGTTGGGTAGGTCTCCATAGGAAAGTCTGGGCTGGCAGTAAGGCTGGGGGGCTGGGTCAGGGTCTGCAACTGGGGCTGGGAGCTGGGCTGGGTCTGGGTCAGCAGCGGGGCCTGGGCCAGCACAGCACTGTGGGTATTAGTTTATGTCTAGGTCTAGGTAAGTTGTAGGTTATGTTAGGTTAGGTTAGGTTAGGTTAGGTTTAGGTTAGGTTAAGGTTTGTCAGGTTAGGTTAGGTAAGGTTTGTCAGGTTTTGGTTCAGGTTAGGTTAGGTAAGGTTTGTCAGGGTAGGTTAGGTACTGGTTTGTCAGGTTAGGTCATGGTTTGGTCTAGGTAAAGTTTGTCAGTTAGGTTAGCTTAGGTTAGGTAAAGGTTTGTCAGGTTAGTGTTAGGTAAGGGTTTGTCAGTTAGGTTATGTTAGTTAGGTTAATGTTTGTCAGGTTTAGGTTAGCTTAGGTTAGGTAAGGTTTTGTTTCAGTAGTATAGGGTAGGTAAGGTTTGTCAGGTTCGATTAGGGTAGGTTAGGTAAGGTGTGTCAGGTTAGGTTAGGTAAGGTTTGTCAGGTTAGTTTTAGGTTAGGTTAGGTAAAGGTTGCCAGGTTAGGTTAGGTAAGGTTTGTCAGGTTAGGTTAGGTTAGGTTAGGTAAGGTTTGTCAGGTTAGGTTAGGTTAGGTTAGGTAAGGTTTGTCAGGTTAGGTTAGGTTTAGGTTAGGTTAGTAAGGTTTGCTGGTTAGGTTAGGTTAGGTAGGTAAGGTTTGTCTGGTTTGGTTAGGTTAGTTAGGTAAGGTTTGTCAGGTTAGGTAGGTTAGGTTAGTAAGGTTTGTCGGTTAGGTTTAGGTTAGGTTAGGTAAGGTTTGGTAGGTTAGGTTAGGTTAGGGTAGGGTATATAGGTTTCTCAGGGTAGGGTTAAGGTTTAGGTTTAGGTAAGGTTTGTCAGGTTTAGGTTAGGTTAGGTTAGTAAGCGTTTGTCAGGTTAGGTTAGGTTAGGTTAGGATGGTTTGTCAGGTTAGGTCAGGTTAGGTTAGGTAAGGTTAGTAAAGGTTTGTCTGGTTAGGTTTTGGTTCTAGGTTAGGTAAGGTAAGGTTTGTCAGGTTAGGTTAGGTTTAATGGGTTAGGGTAAGATTTGCAGGTATTAGGTCAGGTTAGGTTAGGTTAGGTTAGGTAAGGGTGTTTGTCAGGTTAGGTTAGGTTAGGTTAGGTTAGGTAAGGTTTGTCAGGGTTAGCTTAGGTTAGGTTAGGTTAGGTAAGATATGTCAGGTTATGGTAGGTTAGGTTAGGTTAGTTAGGTAGTTTGTCGGTTAGGTTAGGTTAGGTTAGGCTAGGTAAGGTTTGTAGGTTAGGACAGGTTAGGTAGGTTAGGTTTAGGTTAGGGTTGTCAGGTTAGGTGGTTGGTTAGGTTAGGTTAGGTAAGGTTTGTCAGGGTTAGGTTAGGTTAGGTAGGTAAGGTTTGTCAGGTTAGGTCAGTTAGGTTAGGTTAGGTAAGGTTTGTTCAGGTTAGGGCAGGTTAGTTAGGTTTAGTAAGGTTTGTCAGGTTAGGTCAGGTTAGGTATATTACAGTTCAGGTTAGGTAAGGTTTGTCAGGTTAGCTAGGTCAGGTTAGTTAGGTTAGGTAGGTTTGTCAGGTTAGCTTAGGTTAGGTTAGGTATGTTGTCAGGTTAGGTTTAGCGTTAGGTAAGGTTAGTTAGTTAGGGTTGATTATGTTAGGTTAGGTATGGTTTGTCAGGTAGGGTTAGGTTAGGTAAGGTTTGTCAGGTCTAGGTTAGGTTCGGTTTGGTAAGGTTGGTCAGTTTGGTGTAGGTTTGGTTAGGTAAGGTTTGTCAGCGAGAGGTTAGGTTTGAGTTAGGTAAGGTTTGTAAGGTTAGGTTAGGTTACGTAGGTTTGTCAGGTTAGGTTAGGTTAAGGTTTGTAAGGTTAGGTTTGGTTAGGTTTTGGTTAAGTAAGGTTTGTTAGGTTAGGTTAGTATAGGTTAGGTTAGGTTTGTATAGGTTTGGTTAGGTTAGGTTAGGGAAGGTTTGTCAGTTTGGTTAGGTTAAGGCCTTAGGTTAGGTTTACGGTTACGTTAAGGTTTGTTCAGTTAGGTTAGGTTAGGTTAGGTAAGGTTTGTCAGGTTAGGTCAGTTTCGGTTAGTAAGGTTTGTCAGGTAGGTCAGGTTAGGATAGGTAGGTTTGTCAGGTTAGGTTTGGGTTAGGTTAGACAGCGATTTGTCAGGTTAGGTTAGGTTTAGGTTAGGTAAGGTCTTGTCAGGTTAGGTCAGGTTAGGGTAGGTTAGTTTGTCAGTTAGGTCAGGTTAGGTGATGTGAAGGTTTGTACCGGGTTATGTTTAGGTTAGGTTAGGTTAGGTTATGTAGGTTTGGTCAGGTTAGGTTAGGGTAGGTTAGTCAGGTTGAGTTAGGTTTAGCTTCAGGTTAGGTCAGGTGTAGGTTAGTTAGGTTTAGGTTAGCGTTAGGTTAGGTCAGGTAGGTTAAGGTTAGGTTAGTTAGGTTAGGTTAGGTTAGGATCAGGTTTAGGTAAGGTTTTGTCAGGTAGGTATAGGTTAGGTAGGTTAGGTTAGGTTAGGTAGGTTAGGTTAGGTAAGTTTGTCAGGTTAGGTTAAAAGGGGGTTTTTGTTTTTTGTTTTAAGGGGGGTTTTCCCCCAATGGTTAGTTATGGTTAGTTAGGTCAGGTTAGGTTAGGTTAGGTTAGGTTAGGTTAGGTCAGGTTAGGTAGGTTAGGCTTAGGTAAGGTTGGTCAGGTTAGGTTAGGTTAGGTTAGGTTTAGGGTTAGGTTAGGTTAGGTTTGGTGTTTATGTTAGGTTAGGTTAGGTTAGGTTAGGTTAGTCAGGGTGGTCAGGTTAGGTAAAAGGTATGGTTAGGTTAGGTCAGGTTAAGTTATGTTAGTTAGGTTATGGTTTAGGCTAGGTTTTGGGTTAGGTTAGGTTAGGTTAGGTTAGGTTAGGGTCCAGGTTGGTCAGGTTAGGTTAGGTTAGTTAGGTCAGGTATGGTTAGGTTAGTTTAGGTTTGTTAAGGGTTGGTCAGGTTAGGTTTAGGTTAGGTTAGGTTAGAGTTAGGGTTAGGCTAAGTTAGGCTAGGTTAGGGTTTAGGTTAGGTTGGTTAGGTTAGGTATCGGTTTGTCAGGTTAGGTCAGGTTTAGGTTAGGTAAGGAAGGTAAGGTTTGTCAGGTTAGGTTAGGTTAGGTTAGGTAAGGTTTGTCAGGTTAGGTTAGGTTAGGTTAGGTAAGGTTTGTCAGGTTAGGTCAGGTTAGGTTAGGTTAGGTAAGGTTTGTCAGGTTAGGTTAGGTTAGGTTAGGTAAGGTTTGTCAGGTTGCTTAGAGTGAGGTTAGGTTAAGTAAGTTATAGGTTAGGTCAGGTTAGGTTTAGGTTAGTTAGGTAAGGTTTGTCAGGTTAGGTTAGGTTTGGTTAGGCTATGGTAAGGTTTTGTTCAGGTTAGGGACAGGTAGGTCAGGTTTAGGTTAGGTAAGGGTTGTCAGGGGTTAGGGTCAGGTTAGGTTAGGTTTAGGTTAGGTAAGGTTTGGTCCATGTTAGGTTAGGTTGGTTAGGTAAGGGTTTGTCAGGTTAGGTCAGGTTAGGTTAGGTTAGGTAAGTTTGTCCGGTTAGGTCAGCGTTAGTTAGGTAAGTTTGTTCAGGTTTGGTCAGTTGAAGGTTAGGTTAGTAATCGTTTGTCGCTTAGGTCAGGTTAGGTTAGGTTAGGTAAGGTTTGGTCAGGGTTTTGGTTAGGTTAGGTGAAGGTAAAGGGTTGTAGGTTGGTTAGGTTAGTGTTACGGGTAACGTTTGTCAGGTTAGGTTAGGTTTAGGTTAGGTAAGGTTGTCTGGTTAGGTTAAGGTTCGTAAGGTTTGTCAGGTTGGTTAGGTTAGGTTAGTTTTTTTTTAGGTTATTTTTTTTTAGAGGTTGGTCAGGTTAGGTTAGGTTAGTGTTAGGTTAGGTTGTCGGGTTAGGATTAGGTTGACATAAGTTTGTCGGTTAGGTTAGGTATGGTTTGTCCAGGTTAGGTTGGTTTGGTTACGTAAGAGTTTGTCGGTTAGGGTAGTTAGGTAAGGTTTGTCAGGTAGTTAGGTTAGGTTAGGTAAGGTATTCAGGTTAGGTTAGGTTAGGTAGGTACGTAAGGTTTGTCATGTTTAGGTTTAGGTTAGGTTACGTAAGTTTGTCAGGTTAGGTTAGGTTAGGTTGGGCTTAAGGTTTGTCAGGTTAGGTCAAGGTTAGGTTAGGTTAAGAGATTAGGTAAGGTTTGTCAGGTTAGGTCTGGTTTTGGTTAGCGTTAGGGTACAGGTTTAGTCAGGTTTAGCTTAGGGTAGGAGGTAATGGTTTGTTCAGCTTAGGTTAGGTTAGGTAAGGTTTGTTAGGTAGTTATGTTAGGTTAGGTAGGTTTGTCAGGTTAGGTTAGGTTAGGTAAGGTTTGTCTGATGTCCTAGGTTAGGTTAGGTTTGGTAAGGTGGGTCAGGTTAGGTTAGGTTAGGTTAGGGTAAGGTTTTGTCAGCGTTAGGTTAGGTTTGGTTAGGGTAAGGTTTGTCAGGTTAGGTTAGGTTAGGTTAGGGTACGTAAGGTTTGTCAGGTTTGGTTAGTAAGTTGGCAGGGTTAGGTTAGGTTAGGTTAGGTTAGTTGTACAGGTTTAGGTTAGGTTAGGTTAGGTTAGGTTTCGTCAGGTTTAGCTTTAGGTTAGGGTAGGTAATGGTTTGTCAGGTTAGGTTAAATGGTTAGGCTAGGTTAGGTTAGGGTTACGTAGGTTTGTCAGGTTTGGTTAGTTAGGTTAGGTAATGATGTCACGGTTAGGTTAGTTAGGTTAGGTAAGGTTTGTCAGGTTAGGTCGTTTCGGTTAGTAAGGTTTGTCAGTTAGGTCAGGTTAGGTTAGGTATGGTTTGTCACGGTTTAGGTTAGGTTAGGTTTGGTAAGGGTTTTCAGGTTTAAGGTTAGGTTAGGTTAGGTAAGGTTTTGTCAGGTTTGTAGGTTAGGTTAGGTAGTTTGTCAGGTTAGGTCAGGTTAGGTTATGTAAGGTTTGTCGTTAGGTTAGGTTAGGGTTAGTTAGGTAAGGTTGGTCAGGTTAGGTTAGTTAGGTTAGGTCAGGCTTAGGTTTTGGTTAGCTTAGGTTCAGGTCAGGTTAGGTTAGGTGAGGTTAGGATTAGTTTGGTTTGGGTACGGTCAGGTTAGGTTGTTAGGTTAGGATTAGGTTAGGTTAGTGTTAGGTCAGGTTAGGTAAGGATTGTCAGGTTAGGTTAGGTTAGGTTAGGTTAGGTATGGTTGTAGTTAGGTTTTAGGTTAGTGTCAGGGTTAGGGTGGTTAGGTTAGGTCAGGTTAGGTTAGGTTAGGTTAGGTTTAGGTTAGGTCTGGTTAGTAAGGTTAGGTTAGGTATGTTGTTCAGGTAAGGTTAGGTTAGGTTAGGTGAGTTTAGGTTGGTTAGGTGTAGGTCAGGTTGGTCAGGTTAGTAAGGTTAGGTTATGTTAGTCAGGTTTTAGGTTAGGTTAGGTTCAGTTTCTTTTTAGGTTAGGCTAGGTTAGGTTAGGTTAGGTTAGGTTAATTTTGGTTTGGTTAGGTCAGGTTGGTCAGGTTAGGTTAGGTTTGGTTAGGTCAGTAGGTTAGGTTAGTGTAGGTTAGTTAAAGGTTGGTCGTTAGGTTAGGTTAGGGTTAGGTTAGGTTAGGTTAGGCTAAGTTAGGCTAGGGTTAGGTTAGGTTTAGGTTAGTTAGGTTAGGTATGGTTTGTCAGGTTATGTCTCAGGTTAGGTTAGGTGGGTATGGTTAGGTATAGGTTTGTCAGGTTAGGTTTAGGTTAGGTTAGTATGTTTTGTCAGGTTAGGTTGGCTTGGTTAGGTAAGGTTTGTAGGTCGTTGGTAAGGTTAGGTTAGGTTAGGTAAGGGTTGTCAGGTTTAGGTTAGGTTAGGTTAGGTAAGGTTTGTCAGGTTAGCTTAGGTTGGTTTGGTTAAGTAAGGTTTGTCAGGTTAGGTCAGGTTAGGTTAGGTTAGGTTAGGTAAGGTTTGTCAGGTTAGGTTAGGTTAGGTTAGGCTAGGTAAGGTTTGTCAGGTTAGGACAGGTTAGGTCAGGTTAGGTTAGGTAAGGGTTGTCAGGTTAGGTCAGGTTAGGGTAGTTAGGTTAGGTAAGTTTGTCTGGGTAGGGTTATGATTAGGTTAGTTAGGTAAGGTTTGTCAGGTTAGGTCAGGTTAGGTTAGGTTAGGTAAGGTTTGTCAGGTTAGGTCAGGTTAGGTTAGGTTAGGTAAGGTTTGTCAGGTTAGGTCAGGTTAGTTTTGGTTAGGTTAGGTTGTCAGCTTAGGCCAGGTTAGGTCACTTAGGTTTAGGTAAGGTTTGTCAGGTTTAGGTTTAGGATAGGTTAGGTAAGGTTTGTCAGGTTAGGTTAGGTTAGGTTAGGTAAGGTTTGTCAGGTTAGGTTAGGTTAGGTTAGGTAAGGTTTGTCAGGTTAGGTTAGGGTTTGGTTATGGTTGTGCAGGATAGGTTAGATTAGGTTAGGTAATGGTTGGTCAGGTTTGGTTAGGTTAGGTTAGGTAAGTTTGTCAGGTTAGGTTTAAGGTACATAACGTTTGTCAGGTTCGGTTAGGTAAGGTTGGTCTGGTAGGTTAGGTTAGGCTTAGGCTTACGTTAGGTTTGACTGGTTAGAGTTAAGGTTTAGGTAAGGTTTGTCGGTTAGGTTTGGTTAGGTTAGGTAAGGTTGTCAGGTTTTAGGTTAGGTGTGTTTGGTTAGTTACGTAAGGTTTGTCAGGTTAGGTAGATTTAGGTTACGTAAGGTTTTGTAGGCTTAGGTTAGGTTAGGTTAGGTAAGGTTGTAGCGTTAGGTCAGTTTAGGTTAAGGTAAGGTTTGTTCAGGTTGGGTCAGGTTAGGTTAGATGGTTTGTCAGGTTAGGTATAGTTAGGTTAGGTAGGTTTGTCAGTTCGCGTTAGGTTAGGTTAGGTAGGTTTGTCAGGTTAGGTCAGTTAGGTTTGAGGTAAGGTTTTGTCAGGCTTGGTTCAGGTTAGGTTATGTAAGGTTTGTCAGGTTAGGATTACGGTTAGGGTTAGGTATGGTTTGCAGGTTAGGTTAGGTTAGGCTGGTTAGGTTAGGTTACGTAGGTTTTGTCAGGTTAGGTTAGGTTAAGGTTTGTCAGGTTAGGTCAGGTTAGGTTAGGTAAAGGGTTGTCAGGTTAGGTTAGGTTAGGTTTGTAAGGTTTGTCATGTTAGGTTTAGGTTTTAGGTTAGGGTAAGGTTTGTAGGTTAGTGTCAGGTTAGGTTAGGTATGGTTTGTCAGGTTGGGTATGTAAGGTTGTCAGGTTAGGTTAGGTTAGGTTAGGGTTAGGTTTGGTTTAGGTTAGTAAGGTTGGTTCAGGTTATAGGTTTGGTTGGTTAGGTCAGGTTAGGTTAGGTTAGGATTAGGTTAGGTTAGGTCATGTTAGGTTAGGTTAGGTTAGGTTATTTAGGGTTAGGTTAGGTCGGTTAGGTTAGGGTGTAGGTTAGGGTTAGGTTAGGTTCAGGTTAGGTAAGGTTTGTCACGGTTAGGTTAGGGTAGGTTAGGTTTAGGTTAGGTTAGGTATGAGTTTGTAGGTATTTATAGTTAGGTCAGGTCTAGGTTAGGTTAGGTTAGGTTAGGTTAGGTTAGGTTAGGTTAGGTTAGGTTAGGTTAGGTCAGGTTAGGTTAGGTGAGGTTAGGTTAGGTTAGGTTAGGTTAGGTTCAGGTTAGGTAGGTTAGGTTTAGGTTAGGTTAGGTTGGTTAGGTAAGTTTTGTCAGGTGGTTAGGTTAGGTCAGGTTAGGTTAGGTTAGGTTAGGTAGGTCATGTTGGGTTAGGTTAGGTTAGGTCAGGTAGGTTAGTATAGTGTTAGGTTAGGTAAGGTTGGGTCAGGTTAGTTAGGTTAGGTTAGGTTAGGTTAGGTTGGCTAGGTAAGGTTAGGCTTAGGTCTTGGTTAGGTGTGGTCAGGCAGGTTGGTTCAGGTTAGGTAGGTTAGGTTAGGTTGGTTCAGGTTAGGTTTTTAGGTTAGGTTAGGTAAGGTTGGGCTAGGTTAGGTTATTTTGTTTTTTTTTTTGGTTAGGTTAGGTAGGTTAGGTTGGGTTAGGTCAGGTTGGTCAGGTTAAGTTAGGTTAGTAGGTCAGGTTAAGGTTAGGTTTAGGTTAGTTTAGGTTTAGGTAAGGTTGGGTGTCAGCGTTAGTTTAGGTTAGGTTAGGTATAGGTTAGGCTAGTTAGGCTAGGTTTGGTTAGGTTAGGTTAGGTTTGGTTAGTGTCAGGTTGGTCAGGTTAGGTTAGGTTAGTTTAGGTTAGGTCAGGTTAGGTTAGGTTTTTAGGTTAGGTTAGGTTTAGCTAGGTTCGGTTAGGTTAGGTTAGGCTGGTTAGGTTAGTTACGTTAGGCTAGGTTAGGTTAGGTTCGTTAGGCTAGGTTAGGTTAGGTTTAGGTTAGGTTGGTGAGATAGGCTAGGCTTAGGTTAGATTAGGTTAGTTTAGGTCAGGTCTGGTTAGGTAAGGTTAGGTTAGGTTAGGGTCAGGATTAGGTCAGGTTAGGACAGGTTTAGGTTAGGTTTGTTAAGTTTGGTTAGGTTAGGTTAGGTTAGGCTAGGTTAGGTTTGGTTAGGTCTGGTCAGAGTTTAGGTTAGGTACAGGTTAGGGTCAGGTTTAGGTTAGGTAGGTTAGGTTGGTTAGGTTAGGGTTTGGGTAGCGTTAGGTTAGGCTAGGTTAGGTTAGGTTAGGGTTTAGGTCAGGTTAGGTTTAGGTCAGGTTAGCGTTAGGTAAGGTTAGGTTAGGTTAGGTCAGGTATAGGTCAGGTGAGGTAGGTACCGTATCTAGGGGAGGTTAAGGTAGGTTAGGTCAGGTTAGGTTGGTTAGGTTGTTAGGTTTGTTTTGGTTAGGGTTAGGTCAGGTTAAGGTTAGGTAAGGTTAGGTTAGGTTACGGTTAGGTCAGTTAGGTCAGGTT
The DNA here is from genome assembly GCF_026875155.1 of Cherax quadricarinatus. Taxonomy (NCBI): domain Eukaryota; kingdom Metazoa; phylum Arthropoda; class Malacostraca; order Decapoda; family Parastacidae; genus Cherax; species Cherax quadricarinatus. The sequence continues at coordinate 59,984,917 of NC_069403.1, forward strand.
AGGTTAGGTAGGGTTAGGTTAGGTTAGGTAAGGTTAGGGTCAGGTTAAGGTTAGGTTAGGTTAGGTTAGGTTGCGTTAGGTTGGTCAGGTTAGGTTAGGTAAGGTTAGGTGAGGGTTAGGTCTGGTTAGGTCAGGTTAGGCTTAGGTAAGGTTAGGTTTGATAGGTCAGGTTTAGGTCAGGTTAGGTTGGTTATGGTTAGGTTAGGTTAGTCAGGTTAGGTCAGGTTAGGTTAGGTAAGGTTAGGTTAGGTTAGGTCAGGTTAGGGCAGGTTAGGTTAGGTAAGGTTTAGGATTAGGTTAGGTCAGGTTGGTAAGGTTAGGTTAGGTTAAGGTTAGGTTAGTGTTAGGTCAGGTTAGGTCAGGTTAGGTTAGGCTAGGTTTCAGGGTAGGGTTAGGTCGGTTTAGGTCAGGTTAGGTTCAGGTAGGTTAGGTTAGTTTAGGTCAGGTTAGGTTTGCTATTGGTTTAGGTTAGGTATGGTAGGTTAGTCAGGTGAGGTATAGGTTAAGTGTTAGGTTAGGGTTAGGTTAGGTCAGGTTAGGTAGGTTAGGTAAGGTTAGGTTAGGTTATATCAGGTTTGGTTAGGTTAGGTAAGTTAGGTTAGGTTAGGTTTGGTTAGGTAAGGTTTAGGTTAGGTTAGGTTTAGGTTAGGTAAGGTGTAGTTAGGTTAGGTTAGGTTATAGGTCAGGTTAGGTTAGGTTAGGTCAGGTTAGGTTAGGTTAGGTAGGTATAGGTTTAGTTAGGTAAGTTAGGTTAGGTTCGTTTGGTTAGGTTTTAGGTAAGGTTAGGTTAGGTCAGGTCAGGTTAGGTTAGGTTAGGCTAGGTCAGTCAGGTTAGGTTAGGTTAGGTTAGGATAGGTAGGTTAGGTATAGGTTTTCGGTTCAGGTCTGGTTAGGTCAGGTTAGTTAGGTTAGGTTAGAGTTAGGTTAGGCTTAGGTTAGGTCAGGTTAGGTTAGGTTAGGTTAGGTTAGGTTCGGTTTAGGTTTGGTTAGGTTAGGGTTAGGTAAGGTTAGGTCAGGTCATGGTCAGGTTGGTTGGGTTTGTTAGGTTAGGTTAGGTTAGGTTAGGGTAGGTTAGTTGGTTAGGTCAGGTTTAGTTTAGGTTAGGTTTGGTTAGGTTAAGGTTAGGTTAGGTTAGGTCGGGCTGTAGGTTTAGGTCAGTTAGGTCAACGGTTAGGTAGGTTAGGTTAGGTTAGGTTAGGTTAGGGTTAGGTCAGGTTAGGTGGTCAGGTTAGGTCAGGTTAGGTTAGGTTAGGTTAGGTTTGGTTAGCGTCAGGTTAGGTTAGGTATGGTTAGGTAGGTTCAGGTCAGTTGGTTCGGGTGGTTAGCTTAGGTTAGGTTAGGTTTGGTTAGGTTAGGTTTAGGTTTAGGTTAGGTTAGGTTAGGTTAGAGGGTCAGGTTGGTTCGGTTAGGTTAGGTCTGGTTAGGTTTGGTTAGGTAGGTTAGGTTTGTGTTGGTTAGGTAGGGTTAGGTTAGGTTGGTGCGGTTAGTTAGGTTAGGTTAGGTTTTGGTTAGGCTGGTTAGTTAGGTTAGGGGTTAGGTTGTTGGTTAGGTTAGGTTAGGTTAGGTTAGGTCAGGTTGGTTCGGTTAAGGTTGGTTAGGTTAGGTTAGGTTAGGCTAGGTTAGGTTTAGGTTAGGTTAGGTTTAGGTTAGGTTAGGTTAGGTCAGGTTGGTCAGGAAACAAAGTTTCCTCACTCTCTAAACGTTTCATTGCTATGATATCTATGGGTATCACTAAAGCCGTACGGCTCGGTCATAAGAAAGGCAGGTGAAGACTCTTTCACTCCGTCCTGTGGATCGTCCTCCACTTGCTTACAACAGAGGGGCTTTATATCTGGACATAGCAGAGTGAGTGCTCTTGATCCAAGGAATTAGAGCTACTCTTTCCTTTCATAGATTAAGCCTGATTGTCTTCCACTTCCCTGGTACTGAATAACCTTTTTTTTAAGTCTGGTACTTCTCATTCCCATGAATAATAATAATTAATATTAATAATAATACTCATATTATAATAATAATAATATTTATTATAATAAAACTAGCATACAACAGAAATAATTAAATATTACTAGTGATACTGCTACATACTAACTACTACTACTATACTACATTACTACTATACTGCTGCTGCTGCTACACTATACTGCTACTACTCTTACTACTACTACTATACATACTACTACTTCTGCTGCTGCTGCTTGACTGTGCTGTGCTGCTGCTACTACTATACTACTATGCTACTGCTGTGCTGTGACTTACTGCTGCTTACTACTATCTACTGCTAATACTGCTACTACTACTGCTGTACTACTACTACTACTACTAATACTACTACTGCTACTACTACTACTACAGCCGCTGCTGTACTACTACTATTACGTCTGCTACTGCTGCTGCTGCTGATGTACTACTACTACTACTACTACTACTGGCTGCGGTCTGCTGCTGCTGGCTGCTGCTGCTGCTGCTATCTACTACTATACTGCCTGCTGCTGTTGCTGTTACTATACTCCTACTACTCACTTACTACGTACTGCTACTTCTACTACTACTGCCTGCTGCTACTTACTTACTACTACTACTACTACTACTATCTACTGCTACTACATATACTACTACTGCTAATTCTACTACTACTACTGCTGCAGCTACTTACTGCTACTACGGCTACTACTACTACTCATCTTACTACTACTGCTACTACTACTAACTACTACTACCTGCTTACTACTACTACTACTGCTACTACTACTACTACTACTACTACTACTTACTACTGCTGCTACTATCTTCTACTACTAACAGCTGCTGCTGTGCTGATGCTGCTGCTGCTAGCTACTAACTCTATGCTGCTGCTGCTGCTGCTGCTAATACTACTTCCTACTACTGTGCTACTACATATATGCTGGGCTAATACTACTACTACTAACTACTATATACTACTACTACTTCTACTTGCTGCTGCTTGCTACTATTCTACTATACTTCTGCTGCTGCTACTACTAACTATGCCTACTACTACTACTTCTACTACTGCTGCTACTACTACTGCTACTACTATACGGTGCTTGCTGCTTCTGCTGCTCTATACTATAATACTATACTACTATTACTGCTGTACTACTACTACTAAGTACTGCTGCTGCTGCTGCTTACTGCTGCTGCTGCTGCTACTACTTTTTTATATACTGCTGCTGTTACTGCTGCTGTTTCTCCTACTCCTACTATACTACGGCTACTACTACTACTACTACTACTGTTGCTCTTACTACGGCTATACTGCTAATACTACTACTACTACTACTACTTCTACTATTATGCTACTAAATACTACTACTACTGTAATACTTACTACATGCCTGCCTGCTAACTACTACTACTACTCTATACTACTAATGCTGCCTGCTACTACTACTACTACTAGACAGCTGTGATGCTGCTGCTGCTGCTGATGCTTACTACTACTACTACTACTGATACTGCTGCTGCTGTACTGTTTCTACTACTTCTACTACTATGCTGCATGATGCTGCTGCTGCTGCTACTTACTACTCCCTACTACTATGCTACTACTACTGCTGCTGTACTGCTACTACTACTACATACTACTACTACTACTATGCTGCTGCTGCTGTGCTGCTGCTTACTACTACTACAATACTACTACTACTACTTCCTGGCTGCTGCTACTACTACTACGTACTAATACACTACTACTACTGCGGCTACTACTACTCTACTACTACTACTGCTGCTGCTGTCTCTGTGCTACTACTACTACTACAATACTACTATTTACTGCTGGCTACTATACTACTACTAATGCTGCTCTGCTGTGCTTGCTGCTACTGCTACTACTACTACTAATTCTACTCTACTATTGCTGCTGCTGCGGTGGTGCTGCTGATACTACTACTACACCTAATACTACTACTACTACTCCTACTACTACTACTTCTGTTGCCACTCCTACTACTACTACTATACTACTACCTACTACTGCTGCTTGCTGCTGATACACTATACTACTACTTCTGCTGCTGCTACTACTACTATACTATATACTACTACTACTTACTGCTGCTGCTGCTACTACTACTATTACTACTACTGCTGCTGACTGCTGCTGCTGCTGCTGCTGCTGCTACTACTGCTACTACTTCTACTACTACTACTACTACTTACTGCTGCTGCTGCTGCTATTACTCTACTACTACTATACTACTACTATTTACTGGGCTACTTACTACTTACTACTACTGCTGATGGCTGCTGTGCTGCCTGCTACTGCTACTAATACTACTACTTCTACTACTACTGCTGCCTGCGGCTGCTGCCTGCTGCAGATATACTACTCCTGTACTATACTACTACTACTGCTATACTACTACTGTGCTTTCTACTTACTATACTTACTTACTCTACTACTATCTACTACTGCTTGCTGCACTGCTTGCTACTACTACTACTACTACTACTCTGCTTGCTTGACTACTATCTACTGCTACTACTATCTACTACTAACGTACTACTGCTGCTACTACTACTACTACTACTACTGCTGCTGTGGCTGCTGCTGCTGCTGTACTACTACTACTACTGCTGCTGCTGTACTACTAATACTTCTGCTGCTGCTACTACTAATACGGCTGCTACTACTACTACTTCTACTAATACTACTGCTAATACTACTTCTACTACTACTACTACTTACTGACTACTCCTACTACTACTACTGCTGCTACTACTAGCTACTACTACTTCTGCTGCTGATATACGATATCTACTACTACTACTTTGCTGCTGAAATACTACTCCTACATGCCTACTACTACTTACTACTTTTCTACTATTATACTGCTGCTGCTACTTACTACTACTACTACTACTGCTGCTATACTACTCGTACTGCTGCTGCTCTACTACTTCTTCTACTACTTCTACTTCTGCGTGCTGCTACTACCACTATGCTACTACTACTACTACTACTTCTACTGCTGCGTACACTAAACCTACTACTACTACTCTTCTACTACTGCTGCTGCTACTATTAATATACTACTTCTGCTGCTGCTACTACATACTACTGCTACTACTACTTACTACTTCTGTTTTTTATGCTGCTTACTTCTACTACTGCTACTACTACTACTACTTCTGCTGCGGCTACTACTACTTCTGCTGCTACTACTACTACTACTACTACTGTCTTGCTACTATACTTCTAATTACTGCTACTTCTACTACTACTACTATGATGCTGCTACTACTATCTACTACTACTACTATGCTGCTGCTACTATATACTACTACTACTACTACTACTATTCTGCTGCTACTACTACTACTATACTATACTGCTGCTGCTGCTGCTGCTGCTACTCTACTACTACTACTATTTCCTATACTACTACTTCTGCTGCTGACAAACCCCTTCTACTACTACTACTCTACAAATACTACTGCTGCTACAAACTACTACTTTCTACTTCTCTCTTTACTAACTACTACACTCTACTCTGCTCCCTCTCATACTACTTATTCTCTCCATATACTCTATACTTCTTATTTCCTGCTGCTGATATACTCTAACTGTTCACTACCTATACTTCTGCTGCGCTACTATTAAACTACTACTAAATTTATCTACCTTACTATACTACTCTCTCTGTTTCTACATTTCTACTAACTTTTTTCCTACTACTACTTTCTGCTGCTGTACTACTAACGCTACACTATCTTTATCTGCTCTCCCTTTTTTACTACTTATAAGCTCTACTACTACACTACTACTTCGCATATTCTATACTATTTCTGCTGCTGCACTACTACTACTCTACTATCTCTCTTACTACAAACTGCTCCTACATACTATTTTACTACTCTCCTACTATATACTACTCTGCGTGCTACTACTACTACTAACTTTTTGCTGCTGCTACTTTACTACTCTCTACTACTACTACTATACACATTTTGTGCTACTATACTTTTACTACTACATACTACTCCTGCTGCTGCTTCTCTCTATTTCTCTACTATTTCTACTGTACTATACTTTTTTACTACACCACTGCTTACCCTACTACTACTATATACTATTTTCTGCGCCTCTACTACTACTTACTCACTACTACTACTATTTATACTACATTTACTGCTGCTCTCTCTGCTCTCAAATTTACTACTAACTACACTACTGCTTTGGCTGCTGCTCCCAAAACTATACTACTACTACTAGTATACTACTTCCCCTACTACTATACTACTATCTACTTCTGGCACAAGGAAAACGCAGTAAGTAAGGGGGCCCCAAAAATTTTCAATAGCCTCCACCAGCAAAAGGGGCATTTCCATAGACCCGGTTGCTTCAAGGGGGGAGCTGGAGAATACCAAAGAGGGTGCCGGATCGGGCCTTGGTTCTATTTGGTTTTGCTTTGGGGGCCGCAGTAAGAGCTCGTTGATCGGGCCCCTAAACCGGGGGCCGGTCGGGCCCGGGGCCGCGGGGGCGTTGCCCCCCGAACCCCTATAGGTGCCCCCGGGTGGGTAACACTACTACTACTATTTACTATACTATTAATAATCATAATAATAATAAAAATAATAATAAAAAATAATAAAAAAATAAAATATTAATAATAATAAAAATATTAATAACAAAAATTTAAAATCAGCAGAGGGGTACAGCCACCCCTCGGGGGGCCCCCAGAAAAACAGCCAGGAATAGTTTGTACGCCCCTTTTCCCCACAAAATTACAGAACCTTCATTTCTGGCCCTGAATGTGCAGGGGCAGCCACCAAATTTTATGCCCACTCCTCGGCATTGTAAAGAGTCTCGGTTCCCCTGGATCAGTGTGTTGTGCAACATACGTTCGTGTGCTCGTGCAAACTACTTTCGTGTCTCGTGCAAAAAATTGTTCGTGTGCTGGGGCCATACGTTATGTCTCGTGCAACACATGTTCATGAAACGTACCCTCATTTTTCCTTTTTAGTTTGTATGCGTTTCCCCATCGTTATTTCAAAAACGCTCTCTGCAAAACTTATAAATATATTGAAATTCCCTTTGTTTTAAAATTAAAAGAGTAATTTAGGTTAGGCTGACATAATAAAGGATAAACCTTTGTAGTGGCTATGCCCCATAAGGGGTCTAACTTACACCCCCCCACCATGTATTTTTTTAACCCTGTTTTCCCCTCAGTGACGGTACTCGGGAGTTTTTTCCCACTATCCACAATTTTTCCCGAACCAGTCTTTGCCATATCCTTTCTAAATCAAAATTTTTTTGTAACTTAAACCCCATTGCTGCGAGCGCTTCTTAGTATTTTACCACGTTTTTATATCCTCTATTTATTCATGTTATTTTTATACACTCAATCCACCTTTTTCTACGATTCTCCAGAGCACCCCCCACATAAGGCGAAAAGGGTTCATATTGTAAGCTCGGGTCACTCCTTGGGACCCACTGCCGGATCACACATGGAAAGAGGGCCAGGACCCGTCTGGAAAAACCTACACGAACTTTTCCTATGTATGAGGGCAAAATAAAATCCTGTGTTTTTTTTCGCAAATTTTAAACCCGACAACCCAACAAGGGCCAAAAAGGCAACGAGGGGGTTGGGGGGGGGGGGTTGGGGGGTCTACGGCTTCGCCCGTTTTTGTTGTACATAAAATATTTTACCTTGGAACGCACAGGGACTACATCAAGACCCTGATCGCGGCCACAAAAACATTTCAATTATATCGACTTTCAAAATCCTCGAGGGTCATTTTAGTAAAAGACCTGTGTCGGACGCGTTCCTGCCAAATCATCATCGAAAAAATTTACAAAGGTAGATTTTTTTAACTATAAAAGCTCACTGTGTGGGCAAAACGAATCAATATAAGGGTCCTTATATTGCTTTGTGTTTATTTTACCATCGTGTCGGTATTTTACAAATTTTATCTCTAGCGCAAGAGCATGTGGATACATGAAAGGCCTAGGAACTAGGCCTCAATATGGTTAACAGGAATACGTTAGTTTTATATCTAATTTTCACTTATCTTTAACCATCAAATTTAGGAAATTGCTTATATATCGGTGTTTATTTTCGTTATTTTGACTGTCACATGGGTTTTTATACCGTCTATCTAATTCCTCAATAAGTGGACAATTAAGTTTATGCCAAATAGGACCAGACCCCCCCCTTTGGGCGCTATTTTTGGCACAAATTATTAATTGTCCCTTAATTGTCCACTTACCTACTCTTTCCCCAATGGTAGGTAATGGAAAAAGACCAAAAAACCCCCCCCCCCCCCCCCCCCCCCCCCCCCCCCCCCCCCCCCCCCCCCCGTACTTCGTAGTTGCTTTCACTGTACCTAAACAGCTCATTTTTCATTGGCTTTATAAGTCCCTCATCCCCCAAAAAAACACTATGTTTGAATCTTTCAGTCTGTTGTCTGTTGAGGGGGGTCGGATCACCCGGGTGTGGTTCGTACGTGCGGCCCAGCGTAACAGCCTTGACATTAAAATGGTATAAAAACCGACAGGTTGTTGGTAAAAACATTCAACAGTAACACCTTGTTGATAGGCCCTGTCCAGAAGGGGGCCCGGTCGTGGACTGGGCGGCGGGGGCGTTGATCTCCGAAATACCCCCCGGTAGACTCCCGGGAAACAAATTTTTTCAGTGATGCTGCGACATAAAAATAAGGGATCCCTTCAGGATGTTAACGATGTGAAAGGGCCCTCAGGTAATGTGGGGAACTTTTTGAAGTCCCTTCCCAAACTTCGTAGTACTTTTCGGGGGAATATTTTTGGTTTAAAAGACCCTGCTTAAAATCTTTATGGGTAACATGTCGCTCCCATCAAAAAGCACTCGTGAGAGCATCCCCCGCTCCACTTTACAATTTTGTGAAGAATCGCAAGGGTCAAGTGAGGATAATTGGTCGCTCAAGGGCGTGCAATAAGTGGAGACGTATTTCGCTATTTTTTAACTGTTCGCGTGTGAGAATTTGGTGAAGAATTCTTCTGCCATGAAATAAGACTGATTTTTTTTTAATTCGTAATGGAAAATTTTATTTTTTGTGTGTGTTTTGGTGGTTTTTTGTTATTAAATACAAAACAAGATGGAGATGAGGGGTTTGGGGGTGTGGTAGAAGATATACATGGTTAATATCTAAAAAATGAAGGCAATAAATAATATATGCTTAACAATTGCAGACAGGTGGTTTTTACAAACTTATCTCTCTTTCCCCGCGGATCGAACTGCAAACTCGGCATCAGGTACACATCTTTATCCCAGCTCTAGACGTTTTTTAGTTTATACAATCGCAGGTTACACGCGATATGGGGTTATCTCAGTGTAAAATTCACTGAAAGATACTTTTAAAAATATTTAGCGAGTAAATTTTTCCTGATGTTAGGCAAAAATGGGCCTTAATAACCCATGGAGCCTTATTCGTAAGGATAAGGATTTTAAAAAGACTTTGGGAAAAAGGAATAGGGAAGAACAGAGAAAGAAAAAAAGCTTTTGGGAGGGAGAAGAAAGAGGCAAGAAAGATTTAAATTGACCCACCCTTTAGGGGGGGGGGGGTTCGGGAAGTGGTTTTTTGCCCCATGGTGACTGAGGATTGGGTTCAAACTAGGAGGGAAAAAAAAAATGGCGCAATTATCTTAAATACACATAAAAATTAAATATCTAATGGAAAAACATTGCTCGTAAACACTGAGTCTTGTTGCTTGTACTGTATGGATTATAAACAATGTAATTGATTACCCGGCGTTACCATGTAACAGGAGAATGAACAAATGGAAGGGTGTTGTGAAAAAGTTAAGTTTGAGCTGTTTTGAAAAACATGCATTCATCAGACATTTTATTGGGGGCAAAAAAATATTTCTCTTTTTACATCATCTAATAATACATTTTCGACATACATACATCATACATTTTGCATATATGGGGCAAAAACCATGGGGGTGATAGTCCTGGGCCCTTTCGTGTTCCAATCAAAAAATCAGGGCTTGCAATGTTGCAGAAAAAAGGAGGCCAAGCAGTACGATCGCAAGAGCGCCAGCAAAAGGCGTTCCCTGGATCGTATCTGCTTGGCCTCCCCCTCTTTTCTCCAAAAATTCAAGCTATGATGATGATTTATTGCAACCGAAAGGCCCCGGGCTATCATTCACCACTCCAATTTTGTTTTTTATCTTGTATGCTTGTTCGTGATATTTGCAAAATACTAATTCTTCGCCTCAGGGTGACGGTAAGTGAAACGAATTTAAAAAAAAAAAAAAACCCCCCGTGCTGAAAGGGAGACTTTTTACACAGTTTTAAGGGGAGGTACAACAGGGCCCAGGGACAGAAGGGGTAAAAATTTGGGAAGGCAAGTTGGAGCAGCGCCAGGAGCTGAGACTCAACCCGAACGACCATAAAGGTAAGTACATGCTACAACGTGAAAACCGAGGTTTGGGGCCCTGTTGATTTCCATTTTGCTCACTGTTAAATGCATTTGTTAAGCGTATGTGATTTACTGTTTTCTTAATGAAAAAAACATTCACTGGTGAGGAGAAGGGGGGGGAAAAAATTTACGTCGAGTGAATGGGCATGAGGGAGTAGACCATTTTTAGGAGGAAGAAAAGGCTTCGTGTAATAATGGGCGTAGATTACCGACTGGGCTTTACAGTGTATTGAGTGGACGAGGGGTATGGCGAAAGGGAGAAAAAAAAAAGAAGTTAGATATTATACTTCTGAGGGGTTTGTAGTAGATTGGCTGGGAAGTAGGGTTTCTTTAATACATTGGGGGGGAGATTGAACCGCCCATCCGGGCCACTAGGCCCCTTACAGCTTTTTTTTTTTTTTTTGGATCTTTTTGGGTTTGGTGATTTTTCGCCCCGCAAAAGCGACCCAATTTTTTGAGCTTTCAGACAATAACTCGCTGTGCTATTAATAATAAATAATAAAAATAAAAATAATAATAAAAATTAAAATAAAATATTTAAAAAATAAAATAATTAATTTTTAATATTTTTAATTATTATTATTATATTATTTTATTATTATTATTATTATTATTATTTTTAAAAAAAGAAAAAAGACCGCATATAATTATAAATATTATGGCTGGAATACTGTTGTACATTAACATTCCCATTCAAGGCAGGTGAAATTGCAGAACTAGAGAATGTACAGAGAACCTTTACTGCACGTATAAGTTCCATCAAGCACCTTAACTACTGGGAGTGCCTGGAAGCACTTGACTTGTACTCACTGGAGCGCAGGCGAGAGAGATATATCATAATCTACACCTGGAAGATTCTGGAAGGACTGGTCCCTAATATGCACACAGCAATCACTCCATACGAAAGCAAGAGACTTGGCAGGCGATGCAACATACCCCAAGTGAAAAGTAGGGGCGTCACTGGTACACTAAGAGAAAACACAATAAGTATCCAGGGCCCAAGACTGTTCAACAGCCTCCCACCAGCAATAAGGGGCATTACGGGAAGACCCCTGGTTTTCTTCAGGAGGGAGCTGGACAGATACCTAAAGACGGTGCCGGATCAGCCGGGCTGTGGTTCGTACGTTGGATTACGTGCGGCCAGCAGTAACAGCCTCGTTGATCAGGCCATGATCCACCGGGAGGCCTGGTCGTGGACCGGGCCGCGGGGACGTTGATACCCGGAATGCCCTCCAGGTAGACTGCAGGCAGGTAATAAAATAAAGAAAGTGGAAGGATAGAAGAAAATGAGGAAAAGATTATTATTATTATTATTATAATCAAGGGGGAAGCGCTAAACCCGGAGGATTATACAGCGCCTGGGGGGGGGATGTGGAAGGCATTCAGGCTTAATTCGGGGAACTGGAGCACAGATCCAATTCCCTAAATCAAGAGCCCCTCACCAACATCAAGGAACCTTCCTTGAGGGGAATGAGGAAAAGAGAGATAGAGAGAGGAGGGGAAGCTCAATTACGTTTCTACCAGCACACAAGAAGAATTAAACTATCACCCTTCTCTGTATGTTTTCCAGAAGAGTAATGTCCATTCTGTGTACGAATGGTATATAATACCGACAAGATGAGATTAAGACACATGTGCAACATCTGGGTATCTTTATTGTAGATGTTTCGCGGAACATCTACAATAAAGATACCCAGATGTTGCACATGTGTCTTAATCTCACAATGTCCATTCTGTTGTAGACTAGAAGTGCAACGCGTAACTAACGCTTTACTATCAATATACATAAAGGTGCATTATATATAACCTTAGAATTCATTCATGCGGTTTCTCAGCCTTACCAGGTATTACCTGGAGTTTACCTGGAGAGGGTTTCGGGAGTCAACGCTCTCGCGGCTCAGTCCGAGACCAGGCCTTGCAAACACTTAAGCATTGTTGTCTTGGTTTCAGATTTCCAGTAATCTAAACTAATAAATCTTTATTTTCCACAGTCTTACTTTCCACGAGTTTGACCTTGCATGTTTCCACAGTGAACCGAATCTGTCAGTTTTCCAACCACAACATTAACTTTGGCCTATTTTTAGTCAATGTGTAACCACAGGAGTTAATTCTTTTGCTATTTATTTCCTCGGCATTGTTGATTTCTGTTGTAAACAACAAGAGCCCCAACACTGGCCCCTGCGGAACGCCACCTGCGACGGGCTATTAAATTCGCTGAACTGCTGCTACTTGAGACAGACGGGAAGACCTGAATTCACTCAGTGCTCCGTGGTTGCATCCTCGTCGTCTTCACTTGCAGAATGTTGAAGAAACACCCAAGGTTTTATTTTGAGACAGATGATTGCTTAATTTTCTTCCAGGAATAACAAGCAGGGAAGGAAGGAGGGAAGGAGAGAGCAGTAACTCTTGGAAGGTTTTTTTTTGTGTGCTGGTAGGAACGTAATTGAGCTTCCCCTCCTCTCTCTCTCTCTCCATCTCTCTTTTTCCTCATTTTCTTCTATCTTTCCACTTTCTTTATTTTATTACCGGCATAATATGTATAATTTTATGCGATGTTTCCTTTCTTTTGTATAATAATAATAATAATAATAATAATAATAATAATAATAATAATAATAATAATAATAATAATATATATTATTATTATTATTATTATTATTTTTTATTATTATTGTTATTATTATTATTATTACTACTATAAGGCTGTTGCTGATAATAATAATAATAATAATAATAATAATAATAATAATAATAATAATAATAATAATAATATTATTATTATTATTATTATTATTATTATTGTTATTATTATTGTTATTATTATTATTATTATTATTATTATCAGCAACAGCCTTATAGTAGTATTTCTAAAATTACTCTTAGTTTTAATAAAATTGTTATAGACTAAAGTTTATAGAAGCATCTCATGGTATAGGGCTAAAAGTGCTCACCAACATTGAATGGTTTCTCCACTGGATTAAAGGGTACCTTTGTAAAACAGTCTACTGTGCCTTTTTCAAGGAGAGTGAAGCAAGACTGAATAAACCACTCGCCAGGAAGGCACAGTCGAAAACACCAAACTAGATGTAAGTCCCGCTAGCTTTGTTATTGGTGTTTTTATTCACTAATTTGTGACTGCATCTGTTATTCTCGTAACCAACTCATCACTACCTGGAGGTTACCTGGAGGTTATTCTGGGGATCAATGCCCCCGCGGCCCGGTCCATGACCAGGCCTTCCGATGGATCAGAGCCTGATCAACTAGGCTGTTACTGCTGGCCGCACGCAGTCCAACGTACGAGCCACAGCCCGGCTGATCCGGCACTGACTTTAGGTATCTGTCCAGCTCTCTCTTGAAGGCAGCCAGGGGTTTATTGGCAATTCCCCTAATGCTTGATGGGAGGCTGTTGAACAGTGTCGGGCCCCGGACACTTATGGTGTTTTCCCTTAGTGTACCAATGGCGCCCCTACTTTTTATTGGGGGCATTTTGCATCGCCTGCCCAGTCTTTTACTTTCGTAGGGAGTGATTTCTGTGTGCAGATTTGGGACCATTCCTCCCAAGATTTTCCAAGTGTAGATTATGATATATCTCTCCCTCCTGCGTTCCAACGAGTACAAGTCAAGTGCTTCCAAGCGTTCCCAGTAGTTAAGGTGCTTGACAGAACTTATACGTGCAGTAAAGGATCTCTGTACACTCTCTAGATCTGCGATTTCACCTGCTTTGAATGGAGATGTTAATGTACAGCAGTATTCCAGCCTAGAGAGAACAAGTGATTTGAAAAGGATCATCATTGGCTTGGCATCTCTCGTTTTGAAAGTTCTCATTATCCATCCTATCATTTTCTTTGCACGTGCGATCGTGGCACTGTTGTGATCCTTGAAAGTGAGATCCTCAGACATTACTACTCCCAGGTCCCTTACATTATTTTTCCGCTCTATTGTATGGCCGGAGTCAGTAGTATACTCTGTTCTAGTTATTATCTCCTCCAGTTTTCCAAAACTTACTTTCCATAACTTACTTAGATAAGTCCTTAGATCTGTTATATAGTTCGTGTAATCTTTTGACCACCGTTCATAAGAGAGGTATAAAGTCACAATAAAGCTATCACCTCAACCAGTGATGAAGCAAAACTCTGTTTAGCAGCGAAAGCAATTGGGATGTCGTGGGCCTTGCCGGTTCCTGTAAGTTCTCTGTAGGTCTGCGTCATGTGGGATCCGGTGAGAGTTGCCGCAGCAACAGTTAGGTTGATGATCTAAGTGGAAAGAACGAGGGTTGCGTTAGTGTGGAGGAGGAAACAGGTCGATGCGGCAGCGATAGTAAGGTCGCGGGTTTAGTGGATGGAACCGCGAGTGACATTTGACCTTGGTGCTACCGCAAGTTTACCTCAGAGGTCAACCCTCCGAGCCCTCCCTCTACCGAGCTACCCTACCATCCCGTTCTCCATCCTAAATAAAGCACTTGTGATTCCAGCTATTCACTAAATAGCGATGTGTTCCTTCGCTATGAAACGATTCTGTCATGCAGCCCTCGTAGCATCTAAACCCAAAGTGGAATGCTTAGGTGTATCTTAGGCTCAGACTGATAAACTTCCTTACCTGATATATATGTCAAACCCACCCACTGCAATGAAAGATGACGGGAAAAAAATAACTAACTTTAATCTCTACTATGTAACTGTATTCAGTAGAAATTAAAGCTGTTGAAATCCCTAACTGTATGTAATAAAATAAATCATTCCCATTCAAGGCAGGTGAAATTGCAGAGCTAGAGAATGTACAGAGAACCTTTACTGCACGTATAAGTTCCATCAAACACCTTAACTACTGGGAGCGCCTGGAAGCACTTGACTTGTACTCACTGGAGTGCAGGCGAGAGAGATATATCATAATCTACACCTGGAAGATTCTGGAGGGGCTGGTCCCTAATATGCACACAGAAATCACTCCATACGAAAGCAAAAGGCTTGGCAGGCGATGCAACATACCCCCAGTGAAAAGTAGGGGCGTCACTGGTACACTAAGAGAAACTACAATAAGTGTCTGGGGCCCAAGACTGTTCAACAGCCTCCCACCAGCAATAAGGGGCATTACGGGAAGACCCCTGGTTGCCTTCAAGAGGGAGCTGGACAGATACCTAAAGACGGTGCCGGATCAGCCTGGCTGTGGTTCGTACGTTGGATTTCGTGCGGCCAGCAGTAACAGTCTCGTTGATCAGGCCCTGATCCACCGGGAGGCCTGGTCGTGGACCGGGCCGCGGGGACGTTGATCCCCGGAATTCCCTCCAGGTAGCCTCCAGGTATTCCATACTGACCAACAGATATTTTAGCACGTGTCTTTGTGTAGACGCTGACGTCGTAGGGACGGAAGAAAAGAAGGGAATATTTAGTAATTTTGACAGTCGTTGTGGTACCAGTAGGCTGCTGAGCTTCGTAAACACTCATTTTTTGTTGTGTTTCTGGGTATAACTGTATCATATTACCCTTGGTATGTGTGTGTATGTTATTACTTATTTGTTAGTGTGACTTTGTAAATGGTGCAAGTCGGACCGAAACTTCGTCGTAAGATTCTCTGTCTCCCTCCTCTACACACACACAACACATATATATATATATATAATATAATATATATATATATATATATAATATATATTATATATTAAATATATATATAATGTTGAGGAAGGGTTGTTGAGGTGGTTCGGACATTAGAGAGAATGGAGCGAAACAGAATGACTTCAAGAGTGTATCAGTCTGTAGTGGAAGGAAGGCGGGGTAGGGGTCGGCCTAGGAAGGGTTGGAGGGAGGGGTAAATGAGGTTTTGTGTGCGAGGGCTTGGACTTCCAGCAGGCATGCGTGAGCGTGTTGATAGGAGTGAATGGAGACAAATGGTTTTTAATACTTGACGTGCTGTTGGAGTGTGAGCAAAGTAACATTTATGAAGGGATTCAGGGAAACCGGCAGGCCGGACTTGAGTCCTGGAGATGGGAAGTACAGTGCCTGCACTCTGAAGGAGGGGTGTTAATGTTGCAGTTTAAAAACTGTAGTGTAAAGCACCCTTCTGGCAAGACAGTGATGGAGTGAATGATGGTGAAAGTTTTTCTTTTTCGGGCCACCCTGCCTTGGTGGGAATCGGCCGGTGTGATAATAAAAAAAAAATAAATATAATGTTGAAATGTTTCGCCCACACAGTAAACTTCTTCAGTTGAGTATAGAAGAGTCAGCAGAAGCATTAGAGATGTACAGAGGATGTGTAATCGGTCCATCACCCTTCAAAACCTGAAAACTACGTCTTCAAGGGTGATGGACTAATTACATTGTCTTTACATCTCTACTGTTTCTGCCGACTCCTCTGTGTTCGACTGAAGAAGCCAAATGAGAAGGTAAAACGTTTCAGAAAGAAGATACCTAACTGTTGCATATGTGGAAGATTGAGACACTTATGCAGCATATGGGAATCTTTATTCAGGAAACGTTTCGCCACACAGTGGCTTCATCAGTCCAATACAGTCCAATGTGTGGGTTATTTGTGTATTACTTATTTGTTATTATTGATGTATTAAAGGACGGGCATTGTCCCTTAAGGCAATGGGGGTAAATTTCCCATCTGTTGCAGTCTAATCTTGAGGTTCTAAACGACTGCACTTCACTGGATGTTGTTATAAGAGTCATCCCTTAACGTGAAAGAAAATGCATGAGAGAACATGGATTCAGATTAAACACTGCTGAGTATAGAGGACAACGTAAAATGGATAGCAAATTGTACTCGTGTTACAAATGGGTATATCCCAACTCTGTAGTTGCAGGGATATAGGCACCCACAGCCTGATTGATCAGGCCAGCAACCTTGGAGAAATAGTTTTATGAAGTGGTCAATCCCACAGCGTAGACAAGACACATCAACTAGATAAGATAAGATTTCGTTCGGATTTTTAACCCCGGAGGGTTAGCCACCCAGGATAACCCAAGAAAGTCAGTGCGTCATCGAGGACTGTCTAACTTATTTCCATTGGGGTCCTTAATCTTGTCCCCCAGGATGCGACCCACACCAGTCGACTAACACCCAGGTACCTATTTGCTGCTAGGTGAACAGGACAACAGGTGTAAGGAAACGTGTCGAAATGTTTCCACCCGCCGGGAATCGAACCCGGGCCCTCCGTGTGTGAAGCGGGAGCTTTAGCCACCAGGCCACCGGGCCACCAGTATGGTATACCAATGCAAACGAACCACGGTTCAGAGAACCGACAAGATGATAAATTAGACACATGAGCAACACTTGGGTATCATTAAAGATACCCAAGTGTTGCACATGTGTCTAATTTATCATAAATATACCTATATGAATGAATCTTATTGTCACCAGCTGGCACAGTGGCTTACGAACTGGCCTGGAGATTCACGCCATGGTTTCAAACCCCACCCGTTCCGTGGTTTCCACTGTCATCCTTCCAGACACATCAGCAACACAACAGTATCTGTTAGGTAAAAGGACATAAATGCAACTAATGCGACATTTATTGTGGCAACGTTTCGCTCTCCAGGAGCTTGTCGGTAATTCTACGAACAGTATTACAGTGGTATCTTGGTAAAGAGGACATCTTAAACAAACTGCATAACTACTAGTTACTAGGTGTGTTATAGGTTCCCTGTAGGTTAGGACCCATCAGGGAAGGTTCCTTGATGTTGGTGAGGGGCTCTTGATTTAGGGAATTGGATCTGTGCTCCAGTTCCCCGAATTAAGCCTGAATGCCTTCCACATCCTCCCCCCCCCCCCAGGCGCTGTAAAATCCTACGGATTTAGCGCTTCCCCTTGATTATAATAATAATAATAATGTAGGTTAGGAGTTTAGAATGAATGTATAACGTGACCAATATAAAAATTTTAATTCAGCCGCAAATGTAAATTACATCGCCTCCTGCCGGAGCCAATTGCAGGAATTAACGGTTTAGGTTGGAGAGAAATGCTTAGTAATGTCCCTTAGACGCCGCTATGACCGTTGTATCATACTGTTAAACGCAAAGTCAATTAATGGCTCATGAAGCAACTGTTGTTAGCCATGCATGGTTACCTGGAGGTTACCTGGAGTCGCTCCCTGGAAAGTCACTGTTCTTGCGGTCTGGTTCCAGACCAAGCCTCCTGGTTGCTGGCTTGATCGATCAGGCTATTGGCACCCGCCGTCCGCAGTCCAATGTAGGCTCCACAACCGGGCTGACCAGGAACTGTCAAGGAACTTATTGAGTTCCTTCTTGAAGACAACCAGAAGAAGTCTGTTGGTAATTCCTCTGATTGACGATGGGAGGATTATTTATGGGAAAGCTCTAAACTCGTGTGGGTTATGCAGAACTTGAATCAGGTTTTGATTCAAGGAAGGAGACTGCAAATATAATTCGTTAGACCAAGATCCGTGGAAAGCAAGACACCGAGGGACTGAATACCTCATAATTACTTCTCCACTTCTTCCACTGTCTCCAGCATTGAGTCAGCTCTATGTTTGAAGAAGTCTGCTGCACAGGTGAAACGTTTCTTCAGTTAAAGATACCCGAGTGTTGCACATGTGTCCTACTCTTCAACTTGTTGGCATCGTATAACATTTATAATATATAGTGCTTTAACTTGATCACGTTAATTTGTTGTGAAATGTTATACCCACAAAGACTTCCTTTTGCAACCAGTATCATACCGATTATGCTGTCGGCGCTCCGCCATTTCTCCGGAAGACTAAGTCTTCTTATCCTTGAAGAGGGTGAGACGTAGCCTGAGCCACCCTGTGCTGGGACTCAGACTTGTTGATGGTCCTACTGGACCCTAACCTTTGGTAGGAGTTTTTGACAAGAGATTCGTCATCGACGCACACTGGAACGAAGACGTCACTGGCGCACAAAGGAACAAAGGCATCATCGACGCACACTGGAACAGACACCATTGACGGACCTTGTAGCCATTGGGTACTCCACCACTTTCATGTACCTAGCCTAGACAGCCTTGTCCACTGCCACCTGCCGCTCCTGGTGGAACAGATTTCCAAGTAGCGTCAATGAAGCGAGAACCTCGAGTTACGTTCTTATGTTCTTGCTTTGAGTCAGTGGTCAATGGTTCTCGGCTTCTTCACATTCACATGTGACCATAGACACTGTAGTGTGGCTGTGGCACCGCCATAACACTGGCACAATTGAACTAGTCATCCTATGAAAAAAAAATCGTGTCCAGGGAATTTTTCTAAGGAAAGAACCGATACTGCGAATGACAACTGATTTCCTGACAGCAATGACGGTGCCTCAGCAACAAGACCTACCTGAATTACCGAGTCATGGGGGCTAACGGCTCCTTCACTTTCAACGACTCATTCATGGACCCACTAACCCCTTACTCCTACGTCTCCCCCACCCCCGGCCAGGACACTGTTTCCTGAAGAAGGTAAATATATCAACCGAGCCCCCCCCCCCCGAAAAAAAAAACTAATATGCGAAAAGCACGCATGAACCTCCTCCTAATTATCCAGTGTGTTAATTACTTCAAGGCTCTTCTTATTATGGCGACCAGTCTCAGGCAAACAATCCCGGTATTATGTACAGTTCAGGACATTTATTAAAGGAAACGTTTCGCCACGAGTGGCTTCTTCAGTCCTATAGGACTGAAGAAGCCACTCGTGGCGAAACGTTTCCTTTAATAAATCCCGGTATTGCCGGTATTGTCCCGGCCCGGGTCTTTTCCAAATGGTGACCCGGCGAGCCAATGCTGTGGTGTCTCCCATCCGGCCTAAGGCGATCGATCACGTCCCCAGCAGAGACAGCGGCACATAAGAGCAAGTCGTGTTTAAAGGTATTCTCGGGTGTCCTCTTAAAAACGGTATCGACCTCTGACCCCCACGACTTGGAGCTCTCGTGTAGCTGCATAAGTTTGAGGAGGATGAATTACACGTAGCGGAACATAATAACATATCCCTTTTTCGGGCTAAGTTTAGCCCAAAGTAAAAATTTACGTATAGCCTTAATATAAAGCTCTAGGGCGAAACGTTGTCCGAAGACAAGGCTCGCTCATCCGAGGGCTTTTGTATTCCTAGTTCGTTGGTGCCTCGTCAGTCACTACCATTCTCCAGTAACCAAAAGTAGAAAAGAAACTGAGTTGAAAAAATTCACGTAAACAGGAGTGACATTTGTTGAGAAAACGTCTCGCCAGAAGCGGCGAGACGTTTTCCTAAATAAATGTTCAGCTCATAAATAAGAGTTCAGCTCCATGGTTCTGGAACGATATCGTTCCAGAACCATGGAGCTGAACTCATCTCCAGGCTGAGGGACTGACAACCTCAAATACTTTTTCTCCAAGGTTGATGGACTGATTACATATCTGAAGAAGCCTGCTGTGTAAGCGAAACGTTTCATCAATAAAGATACCCAACTGTTGCAATGTGTCTCGATCTTCATAAGGACATGTGCAACTAATGTGGCATTTTACTGTAACAACGTTTCGCTCTCCAGGACCTTTGTCAGGCTTCTGGAGAGCGAAACGTTGCCACAGTAAAATGTCACATTATTTACACATATGAAATGTGTTCTTCACCAATCTTTTGTATATAATTCTTCACATTATGTCGTTGCACTGATAAAGCCACTAGTGGGCGAAACGTCTACAGATAAAGATACCCAGATGTTGCAAAACTTGTGTAACTTTATTGCTGAAATAAAATATTGTCGACAGTAAAGATGTTGAACATGCCTCTTAATCAATATTAACAAACGACACATGTGCAGCACCTGGTTACTCCAACTGGGGGCGAAACGTCTCTCACGTTTAATGATACCTAGGTGTTCTGTATTTTATACCATTTTAATGTTCACCTAGGTGTTCTACATGTGTTTATGCACCAGCTTGTGGCATATTATATGCCTTAGTTTTAACAGCATAAGCAACAGGGAAAGAAAGCTTGAGAGCAACAACAGTAGGAGCAGCAGTAGTAACGGCAGTAGCAACGGCATGATAAGATCAAGGACAGCAGCAGCTGTCGATGCAGAAAAATAATTAAGAGTTTGGGCAGAAGCAGCAACAGCAACAACATCAGTCAGGAACTGGATGTTGACTCACCACTCGGTTATGATATACCCTTTCACTCACGTGTCATATTCCTGTCTCTGTCGGGTCATCTGCTCGCCACTTACAGGTCATCTTCCTGTTTCTCACCAGTTATTTTCCTGTTTCTCAGAGGTCATCTTCCTGATTGTCTGGTTATCTTCCTGTCATCCCTCCCACACCTACTTTCTCCTTTCTCGGATCCACTACATATTCCTCCCTACATCTTCGTTGATTCTTCCCTTACTGAATCTTTCCTTCGTTCCTTCTTAAGATAAGATTTGTTAGGATTTTTAACCCGAGGAGGTTTAACGTCATCGAGAACTGTCTATTTCCATTGTGGTCCTTTAGTCTTGTTCCCTAGGATACCGCCCACACCAGTCGATTGATACCCTGTTCACCTACTTACTGCTAGGTGAACAGGAACAGCAGGTGTAAGGAAACATGTTCAGTGTTTCTACCCGTGCCGTGCAAGAGCTTTACCAACCGAGCCGCTCTTCTCCCTTGCCTCCCTCACCTTTCTCTGGCGTAGGATGTCACGTACACTCGTTCATAACGTGGGAACCAAAGTTGTGTCAGTGTCACTGAGCGAGTACTGGCGTGTAAGCTCGTGTCAGCGATGGTTGATGCTGACGTCGAAAGTGCTTGTCAGCGATACCTTACCACACACGCAAACAATCATCAGCGTGTTTCGCTGACGTCTGTCTCCCCTAACTATGCGCTGACGGATGTTGTCGTAGCTGGAGATTTTATCGCGCGTTTCAAGTTGCGTGCTGACGGTAGTGATGGTTTGTTTGTCAGGTATCAGCAGTCAGCACACTGTCTCCTGATACAGGTCTTAATCAGACGATGACACATAACCCGTGGACGTGCCTAGCATGTAATGTAAATAAATAATTTAAAAAAAAGGGCCAGTAGGCCTGTTGCAGTGCTCTTCCATTCTTATGTAAGAGGTTAAGGATTTTAAAAATGGTATATAATACAGATCGACAAGCTGAGGAGTAAGACATGTGCAACAGTTACGTATCTTTATTGCAGATCAACAACGAAGGTACATGTATCTTCCTTTCAGGTTAATCATTCCCTGGGTTATATAATCTACATTTAACATCTCATTTAATGTCACTTGCTAGTGAAGTCCTCTAAGGTGTGTGTATGTGTGTGTGTGTGTGTGTGTGTGTGTGTGTGTGTGTGTGTGTGTGTGTATTCTTCTAGATGATGGATTTAAAGTTGATGCAATGAACTGGAAAGGTTTGGTGTGAGAGAATGTCTGACATAGGCCAATAGACCTACTCTACCTGGAGTGTACCTGAAGGGTGTTCCGGGGATCAACGCCCCCGAGGCCCGGTCCACGACCAGTCCTCCCGGTGGATCAGGGCTTGATCAACCAAGCTGTTACTGCCTGCTGTACGTAGTCCAACGTACGAACCACAGCCCACCTAATCTGGAACCGACTTTAAGTATCTGTCCAGTTCCTTCTTGAAGGCAGCTAGGGGCCTATTGGTAATTCCCTTTATGCATGGTGGGAGTCTGTTGAACAGTCTTGGGTCCCGGACACTTACGGTGTTTTTCTTAGTGTACCAATGACGCCCCTACTTTTCATTTGGGGTATTTTGCACCGCCTACCCAGTCTTTTACTTTCGTAGGGAGTGAATTATTCATTCAGATTCGGGACCATTCCTTCTCGGATTTTCCAAATGTAGATTATGATATAACTCTCGCCTGCGTTCCAACGAGTACAAGTCAAGTGTTTCCAAGAGTTCCCGGTAGTTAAGGTGTTTAATGGAACTTATACGTGCAGTAAAGGTTCTCTATACACTCTCTAGATCTGTAATTTCACCTGCTTTGAATGGAGATGTTAATGTACAGCAGTATTCCAGCCTAGAGAGAACAAGTGATTTGAAAAGGATCATCATTGGCTTGGTATCTCTCGTTTTGAACGTTCTCATTATCCATCCTATCATTTTCTTTGCACGTGCGATCGTGGCACTGTTGTGATCCTTGAAAGTGAGATCCTCAGACATTACTACTCCCAGGTCCCTCACATTATCTCCTCCAGTTTTCCATTACATAAGAACATAAGAACATAAGAACGAAGGAACACTGCAGAAGGCCTACTGGCCCATGCGAGGCAGGTCCAAGTCTCCTACCGGCTTAAGCCAATGCACCCAACCTAGTCAGGTCAGGTCACATTGACTTAAGGGAGGAACACGGCAACCGACCTGTTAGCACAAGCTATCAGGTCTAACTCACACCCACCCACATCTACTCATGTATTTATCCAACCTATTTTTAAAGCTACACAACGTTCTGGCCTCTATAACGGTACTTGGGAGTTTGTTCCACTCATCCACAACTCTATTACCAAACCAGTACTTTCCTATATCCTTCCTGAATCTGAATTTTTCCAACTTAAAAACCATTGCTGCGAGTCCTGTCTAGGCTAGATATTTTCAGCACACTATTTACATCCCCTTTATTTATTCCTGTCTTCCATTTATACACCTCAATCATATCCCCCCTAATTCTACGTCTTTCTAGAGAGTGCAGTTTCAGGGCCCTTAGTCTATCCTCATAGGGAAGGTTTCTGATACATGGGATCATCTTTGTCATCCTCCTTTGTACATTTTCCAGAGAATTTATATCCATTCTGTAATACGGTGACCAAAACTGTGCAGCATAATCTAAATGAGGCCTAACCAAGGATGTATAGAGTTGAAGAACAACCTGAGGACTCCTATTATTTATGCTTCTTGATATGAAGCCAAGGATTCTATTAGCTTTATTGCGAACACTTATGCACTGTTGTCTTGGTTTCAGATTACTGCTAACCAGAACTCCTAAATCTTTTTCGCAATCCGTAATATTAAGATCTACATTATTTAGTTTATATGTGGCATGGTTATTGTCCTGTCCAACATTTAGAACTTTGCATTTGTCTATATTAAACTGCATCTGCCACTTCTCCGACCACTGCATCAGTCTATTCAAATCTTCCTGGAGTGCTCGAATGTCCTCGTCAGAATGAATTCGACGGCCTATTTTGGTGTCATCGGCAAACTTGCCGATGTCGCTCTTTATGCCCTCATCTATGTCGTTTATGTAGATTGTGAACAGCAGGGGGCCCAACACTGACCCCTGTGGAACACCGCTCGTGACGCTTCCCCACTCTGATTTCTCCCCATTTATGCAAACTCTCTGCTGCCTATTTGTCAACCATGCCTCTATCCAGGAAAAAATTTCTCCTCCTATTCCATGTGCTTTAATTTTCCTCAATAGTCTCTGATGTGGGACCCTGTCAAAAGCCTTACTGAAGTCCATATACACAATATCATATTCATTACCATGATCTACCTCCTCAAATACCTTAGTGAAAAAAGTTAATAAATTCAGTGAATATCATACTGTTTTCCGTTGCCTATTGGAAAATTTGATTTATACCTTCTTAGAGGTTAACTGTGTCCTCAACAGATGACAGTCTCCTGCAGATCCTGCAAAGGATGATACGTGTTGTGGATTGCATCTCTATGTCTGATATGAGGATGAAGAACAGGATGGGGGGAGTAATCTAGTGTCCCTATTTTGCCCTCCAACAAGAATGCTGGTCTTTTCCTTTCGAAATACCTCATGAGCACTTAAGACAGGCAAATCTTACAAATTTCATCGTCTTATAGTCATCTTCATATAATCATTCGTTAAAATTTTAATGCGAAAATGGAACACTGTGTGAGACATAATATCAATGATTGACGGTTCCCGTGAGTTAATAATCATCAAATACAGTATTAAGAGAGCCGTCATCAAGAGGTTTAGCAAGGCAAAACATGTAACAGCATAAGAATATAAGAAAGAAGGAACACTGCAGCAGGCCTACTGACCCATGCGAGGCAGGTCCAAGCAAGGAACGAGATTAACATGAGCAGTGGGGCCGCGTTCACACAAATGAGCTGCTTTCCATAAAAGCTAATTCCATGAGCCAATTTAAAGTATGCTATCAGCATCGTCCTACGCTCGTCCCCTACCAGATGGCACTTTCTCAGTTCGCACCTCCCAGACGACGCATGCGCGGCTGTCTTCCGCCTTTCTAACTACCGTGGCTTCAAACCCATAATCTCAACGTTAGCAAGCAGTGGTAAACAGATCATCACAAGGAGCCTTCAACTAAGAATATTCTTCTGTGCCAAGAATATTCTTCTGTTGTATAACTGGTTCAGAAAGCCGACAAGTTGATGAATGAGATACTTGGGTATCTTTATTGTGGAAGCATTTCTCCAGCCAGTGGCTTCCTCAGTCCAATTCAGAAAAGAATGGTGAAAGATGAGGAGTTTGAGGGACTGATTACCTCAAACTCCTCCTCATCTTCCACTCAGGAAGCCACTGGCTAGCGAAACGTTTCCAGAGTAAAGATACCCAAGTGTTGCACAAGTTATATCAATATACTTTTGAGCTAAAAATATTACTCCAAGCTAAGAACATTCTTCCAGAGACAAAGCTGCTCCTTCTGAAAGCTTAGAAAATTCAAGTATTTATTTCTTCTGAGGGTGCTAGGACAGTGTGACCAGACGAACATGTGACCACACCACAGTATGACCACACCACAGTGTGACCACACCACAGTGTGACCACATCTCAGTGTGACCACCCTACAGTGTGACCACCCTTGGACATGTGAAGAGAAATTACCTTATTAGACAAACACAATGTGGCCCTGGCTAGTGCCATTACCAGCAGTTATCGTCTCTTATTTACATCATTGGCCCACTTTAGACTAATAGCAGCCGCGGCGAGGGTTCTGGGAAGGTCAAGAGCACGAAGGAGCCGGGGAATCATCATGTTGTGTACTCGTTAGCCAAGAGGAAAGACTCGTCACGATAAGTGCTGCTTTTTGGAGCTTCAGTTCCTGGTACCTTGTGGTGCTGTTGGTCCTGGTACCCTGTGGTGCTGTTGGTCCTGGTACCCTGTGGTGCTGTTGGTCCTGGTACCCTGTGGTGCTGTTGGTCCTGGTACCCTGTGGTGCTGTTGGTCCTGGTACCCTGTGGTGCTGCTGGTCTTGATACCTTGTGATGTTACAGCATCACAAGGTATCTAGTTACTAGGACTAGCAGCTACAGATCACATGACGTATAGATTCACTTTCCTACAACTAACCAAGTGGCAGTTTACTTGACAGTTCTCTGAAAATAAAATCAATACATATCAATCATTCGCAACACATTGTCAACAAAATAAAAGACTATTAGCTAGGCAACACAAAATTATTAAGCCTTGATAACGAGTCACTTCTTTAGGAAAATCGCAACTGACAAGATTATAAATTTCCTCGAAGACGAACTGGTGCAATACCAAAGTGACCTACCCTCTTCCTGTGGCTAAAATGATTATTCCTCTCACTGAATTTTGATATCCTAACCTTGTGTTTCTTACATCTACAGTACAAACACTTTCCACAGAGCATTGAATGTAGTATTGAGTGTTGACGACCAACTCCCACTGGTTTTCTCCAACCTTTACGTGGAGTGTTTGGAAGGTAACACAAACAAGCTGCAAGGTTCAAGGGAACTCTACGAGCAGCTACGCTGTATTGAGTTACTGTAGGCAACACTAATCATGTAAAATAGGCGAAAGCTGCTATTTTGTTTATGTTTGGTCACTATATAAAATACGTGAGATCAAATCTCATTGAATCCCATTCCACAGGCACTATACTGAGCCCTAAGAGCTTAGCACTTCCCCAAGAATAATAAAAAAAATAATCAAGGCTAAGGACAATAATTTTTGGTACAGTTATGTTGATGACGTCTTAATTATCTGAAATGAGGAAGGGAGGACTTATGATACTCTCGGATCATTTTAATCTAATTCTCAGCACTAAATTTTAGATTCGTGTGGGAGGAAATGATAGGTTCATCCCGTCCTCTGGATGTACTTGTACTGAAGGGAAATTCGATACCGGAATTCACTGACTGCCGTGAAGCTGCGTATTTGGAAGCATTAAATCCGTAGGGGTCGTGCAGAGCTTGAGGAATCAAAGGTAACAAACTGAAAAAAATCAAAGGGAAAGAATTAAAGGGAAAAAATGCAGGATAACATCACGGGAAAAATGAAACAAAAAATAATCCCAGAAGAAAAAAAATAACTATTAGCTTGTTAGTGCAGGTTAGGTTAGGATTTTTTTCCTGGATTTCCTCCAGTGGAATTTTTTTTCCAAAAAAAAAATTAATGCTTGACATTCTGCCCATTGCTTTCCTATAGTCTTTTTAAATACGAATTTGTTTAACTCGAATAAAAAAAATGGTTATGAAAATAGTGTTGAATAGGATTTTTGTAAGTCTTTCCTCTCCAACTTTAGAGTATTTGTGTTAATATATTCTGAGTCTCCACCAAAAACCGAGATAGAGCATTCGAATCCAGAGTTGAATCCAATCCTACATAAACACGACATAAAGCACAAAAGTCGAGCAAAAAATTAAGACACTTTTTTAACAGCAACATAAATCTTCTTTGGCATCACCACGATCACCCACCACCACCACCTACAACAACAATCACCCACTAACTACAACCACCCACCACCACCACCACCACCACAACAACAACACCAATCATCGCCACTCAGGTGAGATCACGGTGTAAAATTGAGGGCGAAGGTCAGGTCCGAAGGTCAACCAGTGACCTGTAAGCTGGTCATTCAGGGTCAGGTCACTAGTTTACAAGACAGTCACGTTCTGTATCGCTATGAGAAACAGAGAACTTCTTTTCAAACCACGAATTTTGTTAATTTTGATCAAAAAAAGTCTTCTTTACGTGATAAGGATCCATCATAATGTACACCTCAAAGACTTTGAAGAGTCTGGTCCCAAAGCAGAGGTGGGTGCATGCAGCCTCAGCTCCATGCACCCTTGTCTGAGGTTCCATGCACCCCCGGCTGAGGGTTCCATGTACCCCTGTCTGAGGGTTCCATGCACTCCAGCTGAGGCTCCATGCACCCCCGGCTGAGGGTTCCATGTACCCCTGTCTGATTGTTCCATGCACTCCAGCTGAGGCTCCATGGACCCCCCTCCCCCGGCTGGACAACTCTGGACTTGTGGGTTCCATTCAACTGTGACGATGACTTCTACTGCTACACCTCATCTGACTTCATTATATAAGAATCTCTGATATATACATCACAATTCCACTTCCTCTCCTGCTCATTCTGTTAGTGTGGAATAATACACAAATAACCCGCACGTAGGAGAGAGGAGCTTAAGACGACGTTTCGGTTCGCCTTGGACCATTTACAAAGTCCAAGTCGGACCGAAACGTCGTCGTAAACTCCTCTCTCCTATATTCTGGTTATTTGCGTATTGTTCCAGTCACGGTATTGTTCCTTTTTGTTATTTAGTGTGGAATAATTTGTAGTCCTGTATGTGGCAGGCAGCAGGCATATCCCTGCTTATCAGGTCAGGTCAGGTCAGGTCAGGTCAGGTCTCGGCCTTTGAAATAATGTCAATGTTTCCCACACACAGTTTAAAGTTGGCTATTTTATATCTTGAACTCCGGGTTTTTGTCAAGTTGATTAAAAAAACAAAAGTTTTACCTTACCTCTCTCCTGTCTCTCATTATTTGCAGACCACTACATCTGTTATTATCAGTAACCGTTTACTATTAAATATCGTACTAGCTGTCTTGAAGGCTTTTTTTCAAATCATCTTGGCAGTTTTTTATTCTTTTGTTTTTTATGCTCCAACCATCTTGTTTCCTGCACAGACTCTCATACCTCTGTCTTTCATTAGTTTGAAGTTCTTCACAACTTAGCAATAGTCCCCTTCAACTGGCTGTTGGTATCAAACTTGCCTCCAGAATAGTTCATCTCTTTCATACATACTATTATGTTTACCATAGATATGATCTCAGCTTTATTGAACGAAATTGCAGGTTTACCCACTCTTTTTCAATGCAAAATGGTACGTATGATCGGGATCCCTTCCTTTGGTCCAATAAACTCAATAGTTATCTAGTACCTGGAGCAAGTAATCTCTTCTGCATCTCCAAATATCATTTCCTCCTGGCAGATAATGGAGTTCGTACCATTGCCTGACACCATGTTATCTAACCTGCTAACTAAATCTTCCATACCAGCTCTGAGAAAACATACGCCCTTCTTTGCTTATATGTCCCTGTTACAGAATTCTCTCTGTGTATCTTATTTGGGCGTCCCTTTCAATGAGTATCTTTACTTTTTTTCTGAAGAGGAAATCTTGCTATTTTTAGCTTCGCCAACCACCGTATACTCATTCTGGAAAACAACAAAGTTCCACTTCGAACAGTTTCTAATGCTGTTAGAAACTTAAAAAAAAAACAAGCCATGTTAGCATACTTTAACAGCTCACCTAAATTCCCTAAATAACATTCAGCTGCAGGACAGGTAGGCTGAACCACCCTTGACGTCTGACCTCAATCTATGGGGAAGAACAGCTGAAGCATTACAACAACAGAAGCGGGAAACCGGAGCAGCTGCAGAGTTGAAATAACAGCATCAGGAATGAAGGAACAAGCAGTGTTGTAGGAGGCAGTTGTACGAACAGTAAACCAGAAATTGAAGTGCATATGGCGAGGAGAACAGAGTGTGAATAGATGAGAGAAAACAACACAACACGCCTTTTTGTTCCTGTGTTTGGCCACTGAGAACTTTCAAGTTGCTTATGCTGGTCACAGAGGGCTTCTTTATTGATGTGTCTGGCTACTGAGAGCGTCTTTGTTGATATTCTTAGTTATCAGCTGTCGAATAGCTTTTCTGTTGATATGTTTATGTGTCCAGTTCCAGGAGGCGTCCCCGTTCATGTGTCTGGGTATCCACACAGCTGGACAAATAAGTACTGCATTGGTAAGACATTAATTTGCAGAGGAGCGTTTATTTTCCAATGTTCCACCACTGCTTGACTTCATCAAGTACTTGATAAAGCCAGTTTGTGGTGAAACATTGTGCGCTGAAGACTCCTCAGCAATATTTTGCCGTACATCGACGTATCGCCATTTCTCTGGAATATTGCGCAGTAGTTGGGGCGTTAATGCAACACCATCTCCAATACTCTGGGGCAGCTGAAGGCGTTGCTTGCGTTACAATTAGATGGTCGGAGACAGAAGACCCACACCTAGGTTGTTGCCCGAGAGTAGTGGGGAAGATAATGAAATTCATCCCTGCATGTGCTATTGTGCACTGCACATTAAAAGTGCGAACTGATTCTCAATTAGTTCTTGCCTGATTCTTCAGTCTTCCCAGTCTCATGAAGAGGGAGAGGGAAACCTGTGTCTACGTGGAGCTCACTGTTTAGAGATGAAGAAAAAGACTTTCTTCGTAATAATGATCCTGGATTACTATTAATTCGGGACGACAGAAGAAAGCCAAGTACTGTGGCTTATTTTCTACTGTGGCTTATTTTCACTTATTTTCATGCTCTTCCATGGTGCGACACACCATGGAAAACGTCAGTAGTGACAGCAGGAGTAAGGAGGCCCACACGTTCCTTTCGACTGAACTCTGAAAGAAGGCCCTTCATTTATATATTGAAATGATTCTGTATAATAAAATACAGTATATATATAATATTATATATATATATATATATATATATATATATATATATATATATATATATATATATATATATATATATATATATATATATCTCGCCACCTTGCGGTGGTGACTGGTAGTCATAAAAATACTAACAGTCACTTTCGAAAACCACACACGTAAGTTGCTAATGTTTATGCTGTCATTAGCTTATTAGTGCAGAGTTAAAGGGGCAGTGGTGACTCCCTTACCCTGGTACACACACACACACACACACACTGCTGCAGCATATGGGCGCCTGGCAAACCTCAGAACAGCATTCCGACATCTTAATAAGGAATCATTCAGGACCCTGTACACCGTGTACGTTAGGCCCATGTTGGAGTATGCGGCACCAGTTTGGAACCCACACCTAGCCAAGCACGTGAAGAAACTAGAGAAAGTGCAAAGGTTTGCAACAAGACTAGTCCCAGAGCTAAGAGGTATGTCCTACGAGGAGAGGTTAAGGGAAATCAACCTGACGACACTGGAGGACAGGAGAGATAGGGGGGACATGATAACGACATACAAAATACTGAGAGGAATTGACAAGGTGGACAAAGACAGGATGTTCCAGAGATTGGACACAGTAACAAGGGGACACAGTTGGAAGCTGAAGACACAGATGAATCACAGGGATGTTAGGAAGTATTTCTTCAGCCACAGAGTAGTCAGTAAGTGGAATAGTTTGGGAAGCGATGTAGTGGAGGCAGGATCCATACATAGCTTTAAGCAGAGGTATGATAAAGCTCACGGCTCAGGGAGAGTGACATAGTAGCGATCAGTGAAGAGGCGGGGCCAGGAGCTCGGAATCGACCCCCGCAACCTCAACTAGGTGAGTACAACTAGGTGAGTACACACACACGATGGGGGGGGGCAGGAGCTGAGCCTCGGCCCTTGCAACCACAAATAGGTGAGTACACACACACAATCACCAATACCAACACACCCGCATAGACACAAATACAGATTAGTTACACATAGAAATCACTCACCTCTTCACAAAAGTCAAGCATGAATTTAAAAACTTAAGTTCATACCTGATAAACCTTTAAGAGTCATGATAGACTCACGTCCATCAAACAGGAGAGAGAGAGAGAGAGAGAGAGAGAGAGAGAGAGAGAGAGAGAGAGAGAGAGAGAGAGAGAGAGAGAGAGAGAGAGAGAGAGAGAGAGAGAGAGGAGAGAGAGGTGGACTGTACAATAGTGTTTTGGATACTGTAACACACACAAAGCCACTGAGCAAAGTGAGGAAGCATGCTGGATGCTGGAGTAAAATAAAAGATATTAGTACTGACATGAGAACACCTGAACTGGAAAGGAACTCATGGAACAAAGGTGACAGAAAAATTAGCCTAAGAAGTGCCAGGAGTAGAAGGAAATTTCCTACGTAAGAGGAGGAAAGCCACCAGGATGGAGAGACAGAGAGAGAGTCCTTGAAAAATGTGGAGAATATCGATAAACAAGGAGCTAAGCAGAAGAATCAGGAGCAAAATCGTAGGAATGAGAAGGAGAGCAGAACAACAGATCGAAAACAATAAAAACTCGAATACTAATTCAGAATTAAAACAGCGTAATAACCATAATAGGAGGAAGATGACCATAAAGGATTAGATAACAAGATTGAAGAGGAAGTGAGGAAAGCTCACGAGAAACGACAGAGAGGGTTGTAAGGAACTAAATATGGGATTCATGGAGAAATACAGTAAAGAAGAGGAGGATAACAGAGAATAGTGTGTATCAGCACAAGGGAAATATATGAAGACGCTGTTATGTAAGCTATGGAACTTGGCTGAGATGCGCTCTAAAACTGTGATCAGATAATAATCTACAGTACGTTAAGTAAGAGAACACGTGTGAAACTAATGAGACATTTTTATTGTGGGAACTTTTCGCTCTCCAGAACCTTTGTCAAGCCAAACGTTGTCATAATAAAAGGTTTCATTAGTTGCACATGTGTCTTACTTAACACAGTCGGTAATTCTGCCTTTATTACTAATAATCTACAGTAAGTCACAGGAGACAGAGCAGCTACCAGGATGCTGGAAAACGACAAACATTGTTTATGGCTACAAGACTTAAGAAATCGTAATGACACGATTGCAAATAAACCATACCCCCGGCCGGGATTGAACCCGCGGTCATAAGTCTCAAAACTCCAGCCCGTCGCGTTAACCACTAGTGGCTAACGCGACGGGCTGGAGTTTTGAGACTCTATGACCGCGGGTTCAATCCCGGCCGGGGGTATGGTTTTTTTTATGGCTACAAGTTTCGAGACAGTCTACTTGCTGTCAGCCACATGGCTGGTATCCCTCCTCCGCATCCTCTATAAAGTACTGGTGAAGATATTTTGAAGGTGAATGGTGGAACACCTCGAGATACGAGCCAATAGTGAGATAACACATACAAAATCAATATTGAGGCCAGAATTGTCATAAACATTTTTATTTCTGCCATCATACTATAAAAAGATATCCAGATATTCAAACTTATGCATACAGGTGAGGAAAGAAATGGATTCAATTTAACTTTATGATTAGGCATGATTGAACCTACCAGGAGCTAGAACTCTACAACACTTGACTGTTAGTAGATGAAAAGTGGAGCCGGAAACTAAAAAACAGCCTAGTGACCACAATTTGCTTGAATGTTTTCAAATACTTTAAAAAATGACATCCTTATTTTTTCTTAATAATATTAGATTAATATACGTGTATTTCAGTGTTTTTATTTTAAGTCTGGAAGACAGATTCGTCATGGGACTGACCAAGTAACAGGTAAGAGAACAGATTAACCAGATGTTGTACAATCTATCTTGATTATGATGTACAATCTATCTAGATTATGGTGTTAGGTAAAAGAGCACATTTGCGGCTAATTATATTCCCTGGTGAGCAATAAACCTTACGGATCATGAAGCGCCTGTGGGATGAAATTCAAACAGATTTGGTTACATATAGGTGTATTTTGTGCACAAACAATATATACCCCTATGAGCAGCTCTCAGGTATTTTGAGTGACTTATCCTACAGTCATAGACAATGCCCTGAACTCACCAGGAGGAGGCGGCTCCTCGTCAGGGTCCAGAATCAATCTAAGGCAAATCTTTTGACTAGAGGTAGCCAAGGCGATAAGAGGAGACATTGCCCAGATAAGAGATATAGACCCATTAGGGATAAACAAGCACCGGATACGGGAAACGGCTACAATTTCTCACGTTACCAGTCGTTTCTGTCGAAGACTCAAACACAACGATGAGAGTTGTAGTTAAGAGCACTGTAAAAGTGCGAATAAGACAGGTGTGCAACATCTGGATATCTTGATTTGGCCATAAAGATTCCCAGGTGTTGCACATGTGTTTTTTCATCAACCTGTCTGTATTTTATACCTTTGATGTACTAATACGAAGAGCAAATGTAGAGAGAGGAGGCAGATTGTGTATGGAAGAAGAACAACTGTGTGGAGTACATAGGAAGAGACATAGAAGAGAATAAATCCATTACAGGCCACACCGAGAGTACTTCCTGAGGAAAAAATAACTATCGTCTAACTGCCTCTTCTTCTGTTGGAGAGTTGAGGCAGGAATAACATAACTCAAGGCCATCATCCTGACCTTTACTTCCTTCCAACACTGACAGTTCGAAAATAAAATAGGTTCTTTTATACGAAAGATGAGTGTGTCTTCAAGAAGGAGAGTGCATACTCAAGGAGATGAGAGTGTATACTTAAGAAGGTGTGTACTCAAGGTGTGTACTCAAGAAGGTGAGCGTGTATTCAAGAAGGTGAGTGTGTACTCAAGAAGGTGAGTGTGTACTCAAGGTGAGTGTGTACTCAAGAAGGTGAGTGTATACTCAAGAAGGTGAGTGTGTCTTTAAGAAGATGAGTGTGATAAGACAGAAGTGAAGGAGTCAAGATTATTACACTCGCAATAATCTCTCTCTGAGAAAAGGAATAACAATAAGTATATTATTATATAATATAATTGGAGCGGATATAATTAGTGTAATAATCAAGTCTTAGAAAATAATAATAATAATACAGAGGTTTGTTTTTTATATATAAGACAAGGTGAGTGTTGTATTGCCCATGAATATATATTGTACTCCCTCCCCCAACATACGCACATGTGGCAGGATATATACACTGATGTCTCTCACTGTATATTCACCGAACAGTGTACATCTCTCGTAGTATATACACTCAGTTTAATATAAACCTTTATTTTAAGGATTAAAGTATTCTTGACTAGTGGTAAACAGGTTATGTGCAGCTTAATTGACTCTTGTGTAGTCGATAGGTTTTCAACTTAACTAAGCAATCCTTTCCCCCCGAACACACACACGAAAGCATTATTAAGTGGCTCAAGTGGCAGCGTTTTCGGCTCGCATCTGAAGGACTAAGGTTCGATCCCAGCACACTTGGACACGTTGGGCATGTTTTTTTGCACCTGTTGCCCTTGTTTACCTAGCAGCAAGTAGGTTCCTGGGTGTTAGTCAATTACTGTGGGTCGCATCCTGGAGATCGGATGAAAGATTTCCAGTTGAAATAAGCCAGATACGGTGGCATAATTTAGTTAGCCTGCGCTATGAACCCTCCGGGTTAATGATCCAACTACAGTCATCATCATCATCATCATCATTATCATGCACCGTAACATTCACTGAAGTCAGAGCAGAGACGTCATGCACAATGAGTGAAGGATTGACCCTTCTTTCTTATGTTCTTATGAAACATTTACTACCTAGCAGCTGCCGCTGCTGCTGCATCAAAATGTAGCGTCTTCAACCTCGATGGCTGCGGGATACATAATTTGCGGCCTGTCCGACGCAGAATCAAATCTCAATGTATCACCTCCACCGCCGGCTATGGCAACCCACCCACACCTCGTTAATACCTCTCCTACCTTCCTGGTAATTCATAATGTGTCTCTCACACTAATGAGGAGACACCACGAGTCAAAGTTTTATTCTTGAAATTTAAGATAGATAATTGCATTGTGAAGTTTTTCTAGTGAGGTATTGGGGGTGGGGGTTGGATGCCACCACTAGTCTGGGCTGGAAGCTTGTCTGGGGGGTCATGTCGGCCAGACGTGAGCACCGTCAGCCAGCCATCCAAGGTCACCACATTACCATCCGACTCTACTCTTCCATCCTTTCTGCTGCTGATGTCTCTTCTTACTCCTCCATTTCCTACTCGTTTCTCATATTTAGTCACCCACCCGCCTCTAACGTTGCCTGGAATTTGTCTGTATTCTGCAGCGGACAGCTTTAAAAATAAATCTAACAAGACTTGACTGAGTGGATCGCTAGCAAGGACTTACAATCTGTTTTCTTTTTTTCTTCATTGTTGCGACCTTATTCCTGCGTATACTGTTGCCTGCTATTGTTTATGTGCTTTTGTGCCTGCTCACCTATCGCAGCACTGCCTTCTGTTTCTGTTGCTGATCCAGCTAACATTCACCAGCACCGCCATTACCACCTCAGAGCTGCCTCTATCAATTAATTCTCGTCACATCGCGCCGTCTCGGTCTCTTCCCATCTAGATGTATATTTTAGTGTCACGGTCCACTTGACGATCTTCCTCTGTTCTTCATTTTGAAAACATCAATTCGAGATAAAAATCGAAACAATGGAATATAATGTGAGTTTTTGTTTTTTTTGAAGATCGATTCAGATATCGCTTTGATAATTAGTTCATATATTGCGGACAAATATTAGGGGACGGAAAGGTATGTCTAAGTCTAACAGAGGATAGCATGTCGATGGGGAAAGCTGGGTCGAGTGTCATGGTTCGCTAACATGGTTTGCTCTGTAAGCTTTGAAAACTGAGTT
The DNA here is from genome assembly GCF_026875155.1 of Cherax quadricarinatus. NCBI lineage: Eukaryota > Metazoa > Arthropoda > Malacostraca > Decapoda > Parastacidae > Cherax > Cherax quadricarinatus. The sequence continues at coordinate 60,021,831 of NC_069403.1, forward strand.
ATTTAACTCCTCTTTGCCCTCCCTTACACACCTATACCTGTATCTTCCACCGATTTAAAGCTTCATACGATTGATCAATGGCTTCCCTCGGCAGACCTGGTTTAAACTATCTTCCCAGCTTCCGAAAGATGCACCTCATCTTTGGCATACATGTCGGCTGTTACCATAGAAATTATCCCAGTTGTCAATGACTGGAATTGCAGGATCTTTGCAGTACTTTCTTAGTCAGGAATTTATACCAATTGTCCTTGACTCCCATTCACTGCTTACTTCTCTTTGGCACAATTTAATCAACAGCGAGTCTTTTCTCCTGCGTCTCCCCACATCATTTCCTCTGACACCGAGGTAGATAATGGGATTATTCCCATTATCTGACAAGATGATATCTAACCTACTAATTATATCAGACACTGCAACACAAGGGTATCTTGGTACAGACCTGCAATCAACTTCGACAACTTCCACTATGTGAGAGCGGCTGGATTTGAGAGGGACCTGACCTTTCAACATCTGAGTTCTTACCTCTCCTAGTGGCCTACGTCTCACCTCTTGGCGCTATAAAAAGCTCCATCCTGTCACTTCATCTCCATATTGTTTCATACTATGGAACAATGCTCTTCTCCAGACTGAGGGACTGACCACCTCAAAACTTTAAGGGTGATGGACTGATTACATCGTCTTCAAGTATCTTCTGCTTCTATCAACTTTTCTGTACTTGACTGAAGAAGCCTACTGTGTAGGCGAAACGTTTCATAATAAAGATACCTAACTGTTGCATATGTGTCTTACCTAACAACATATCAACTATATGTAAACTATAACTAGATTATTCTCTATGGGGAAGCAAAGAAGAATCCTTCCTCTGTACACTTTGCGTGTATAACAGGCGACTAAAATCCCGGAAGCAAGAGGCTAGCAACCCCTTCTACTGTATAGCTTACTTGAAAAAAAAACTTTCGTTTTTTCTTTTAGGTCACCTTGCCTCGGTGGGAGATAGCCGGTGCGTTAAAAAGAAAAAAAAAGCAACTAAATCAACCATACCAGCTCTTTGAAACAGGACCTCTGTTCCGCCCACTTTTCTGTCCCTGTTACGCACTAGTCTATACATGTTTCATGCCTCGTGAGTCCCGGGATATCCTTACTTATATAGGGACAATCTTCCTACCTTTCTCCTCGCCTATCACTGCACACTCGTTCTGGAGAATAGTAAAAACATTTCCTTTCTCATTTTCTTTCTGCAGATCGTTTTCCATTCGTTACTTCTAACATGTTGGGTCACCAACTGGACAAGACCCGGGCCGGGACAGCACCGGCGAACCTCATCCAAGCCTTCTAACACGTTTATCATAGTTTACCCTAACAATTTCGCTTTCATTGTTATAGCTTGTCGTGTCGAATAGGTAAAACTGGTCAATTAGCAAGAACTCGTATAAAATTAAGTCCTTTTATAAAATTTTCTCTTTATACGTTTAAAGATATATTTTTTAATTTATGTTAAAGCAAAAATTTATAACAAGCAAAATTTAATTCAGCCTAATCCAACTAAATATATTTTAAATAGGTCTACAATAATTTAATAATAAACAAGCACAATGAAATATATATTTTTTCGTTAGGTTCAGAATGATTTTTGCGAGGTTATGCATACACAAATTTTCGCTTGCCTTATTCGGCAAGAAGAGCGTTACTACTTAAGCCAAAAGCGCAAATTTTACTTATCCGAACGAAGTTTCTTCACAGAAAACCCGTACGTTTTGGCCTATTCTGAACCTCCAAGAAGATATAAACAAAGTTTTCCAGTGGGCAACGGTAAACAATATGATGTTCAATGAGGACAAATTCCAACTACTCCGTTATGGAAAACTGGAGGAGATAATAACTAGAACAGAGTATACTACTGACTCCGGCCATACAATAGAGCGGAAAAATAATGTAAGGGACCTGGGAGTAGTAATGTCTGAGGATCTCACTTTCAAGGATCACAACAGTGCCACGATCGCACGTGCAAAGAAAATGATAGGATGGATAATGAGAACTTTCAAAACGAGAGATGCCAAGCCCATGATGATCCTTTTCAAATCACTTGTTCTCTCTAGGCTGGAATACTGCTGTACATTAACATCTCCATTCAAAGCAGGTGAAATCGCAGATCTAGAGAGTGTACAGAGATCCTTTACTGCACGTATAAGTTCTGTCAAGCACCTTAACTGCTGGGAACGCTTGGAAGCACTTGACTTGTACTCGTTGGAATGCAGGAGGGAGAGATATATCATAATCTACACTTGGAAAATCTAGGAAGGAATGGTCCCAAATCTGCACACAGAAATCACTCCCTACGAAAGTAAAAGACTGGGCAGGCGATGCAAAATGCCGCCAATAAAAAGTAGGGGCGCCATTGGTACACTAAGAGAAAACACCATAAGTGTCCGGGGCCCAAAACTGTTCAACAGCCTCCCATAAAGCATTAGGGGAATTGCCAATAAACCCCTGGCTGCCTTCAAGAGAGAGCTGGACAGAAACCTAAAGTCGGTGCCGGATCAGCCGGGCTGTGGCTCGTACGTCGGACTGCGTGCGGCCAGCAGTAACAGCCTAGTTGATCAGGCCCTGATCCATCGGGAGGCCTGGTCATGGACCGGGCCGCGGGGGCGTTGATCCCCGGAATAACCTCCAGGTAACCTCCAGGTAACCACCGTCCAGCCCTTGTTGTGGCATGACAGTGGTCCAGGACGGACCGAAACGTCGTCACGAGATTCCTCTCATAAGTGTAAATTTTTGGTGAATTGGTATTGTGACTGAGTTATTTATTCTTCTCTGCAGGAAAAACGTTCTTCAGGTGACAGATGTTGCCAGAACAGTGTTGTGTTAACCTCAGTGGTGAGGTGTTGCTGGCAAAACTACTTTTTGCAGATTAATGTTATTGTACGAGCATCTTGGCGTCAGATGGAGTGTGTGGCAACGATGTCATAGCAAAATGGCGAGTCTAAAGACAAGTAGTGTTGCCAGAGCATCAAGGAACCTTCACAAAGTGTTGCCAGAGCATCAAGAAACCTTCACAAAGTGTTGCCAGAGTATCAAGAAACCTGCAGACAGCTGTGGTTATTATTCCCACGGGGCATTTCCGGTGGGCTGCGTCTCTTTAAAATAAGGGACGACCGCAATCCGCAGCTTTAAGTCATAACGTGGTGCAGGCGTGTGGGCGATGGCGTGCGAGCGTTGTGGGCGTGCGGGCGTGGGAGGGCAGGCGTGGATGATGCAGCTCTGGGGGGGGGCATTGTGCCTATACACAGACCTCCACGATGTGATACTACCCAGGTAATCTGTAGATTACCTGTCACTATACCACAAGTAACACAGCGACTACAGGTTACCTGTAGTCGTTTCGGGGGCGTCACCGCCCCACCCCCAGGCAACTCGGTCCCCGACCAAGCCTGCTTGTCGCTGGCCTGATCAACCAAGCTGCAGCTGAGTTGTCCTAACCACGCAAGCCGTTTTCTTCCAGCTTTCTTGCATTTTGCTTCACTCTGAAGTCGAAAAAAAAGTCCTTCGCGACGTCCCCTTAACAGTGTTATCCAAGCTTATTCCTTGGATAACAACGATAACAATAGGTTGGGCGGATATTTTTGTTAGTTGGGTTTGAGAAAGACTTGTCAAGTATGGGCCAGTAGGCCTTCCGCAGTGTTCCTCCTTTTTTTATATTCTTCCGTGCCCTCATAAAGTTTTTCTCCTCAGTGCGGGTTTATGATGAATTGTTCCTGCCAGGGTGTTGTGACTGTTATTGTTCCAGCCAGGGTATTGTGGTTGTTATTGTTCCAGCCAGTATATGGTGACTGTTGTTGTTCCAGCCAGGGTATTGTGGTTGTTATTGTTCCAACCAGTATATGGTGACTGTTGTTGTTCCAGCCAGGGTATTGTGACTTATTGTTCCAGCTAGGGTGTTGTGATTGTTATTGTTCCAGCCAAGATATTGTGACTGTTATTGTTCTAGCCAGGGTGTTGTGACTGTTATTGTTCCGGCCAGTGTATGGTGATTGTCATTGTTCCAGTTAGGGTATGGCAACAGTTATTGTTCTAACCAGTGTATGGTGACTCATTATTCCAGCCAGGGCATTTTGACTATTATTGTTTTAGCCAGTGTATTGTGATTGTTATTGTTCCAGCCAGTGTATTGTGATTGTTATTGTTTCAGCCAGGGTATTGTGACTGTTATTGTTCCAGCCAGGGTATTGTGAGAAATGGTATGGTGATACCAACAAGGTATCTCCACCAGGGTGCTAGCCACACGCTGCCCGGCGTGTGCGACTACAGCGCTGTTGATCAGGGACTGACCTAAGAACGTAAGAAACAAGAAGCACTGTGGCAGGTCTACTGGCTCATGTTAGGCAGGTCTAACTCAAACATTCACACCCGATTATATGCCTGTTGAGTATTTTTTTTTTTAAAGCAGCCCAAAGTTTACGCTTCAATGACGCTGCTCGGGAATCTGTTCCACTCACCCACAACTCTGCTGCTAAACCAGTGTTTTCCCACGTTCTTTCTAAAACTAAATTTACCTGATTTGAACCCATGACTGCGAGTCCATGTGGTTGGCTGCTAACTCCCCTTATACACGGTGGGAGCTTATTGAAACAAGAAAGCTCTAAACTGAGCTCACCTCTTTCTGAATAAAGGCTCGTTCTACAAACTGTGTTACTCTACCTATCGGAAATAAGCCACTTTGTCTGACCTTTTCATGGGGTTATCCTAGGTAATTTACACTATGTATGTTAATTGTAATTATGTGTACCCGTGTCTAGATAAACTTACTTACATGTCGGTCAAGCCAGAGCTTTATTTGTTCACACACTGAGTGCGCACATGCGTGAATGTTACCTTGAACAAACCAGCGAATATTAGAAGGAACGATAAACATTTAAGCTGGGTTTTAAAGAGGCATCGGTAGTGGTTACAGTGTGTCGGCTGTTATCATCCTGCGCTCTTAATGACAGAATATTGGCGAGTGGGGGAATTGCCAGTAAACCAAAGGACGGCCATCAAAATGATAGAGAGTCAGCTGTCCAGACTTCGTAGCGTTTTGATGATGTATCGTTGGTGACCTGCAAGACTTGTGGTCTTTCTGGCTGCTGAGGGAGGAAGTGGTCGCTCCTTGCCTTCGCTCCATTCCTTCCTATCCTTCCTCTCTCCCTCCTTTTCGCCCTCACTCGCCCTGTCTACCTCATTCTCACCCTGCCTGCCTCCCCCCCCTCTCTCTCTCTCAGCCTTCCTGCCTCTTAACCACCTTCTTCATTTCCCATTCTTCTTGTTCCCTTTCCCTCTTTCCTGTTCTTTCTCATTATCCCGGCCTGACAGGTACTCTGAACTGACAGAATGGATAGGAAGAGACAGTTAAACAAGATAGATGGAAATGCTGGTTTGATGGAAAATGAAAATCCAGATGAGCAGCAGGCATGTCAGGAAATACTTCTTCAGCCTGAGGAAGTATAAAAAAAGGAGAGGAATTAAGTGGAAGAGAATAAAGGAAATGAACTACACACACACACACACACACACACACACACACACACACACACACACACACACACACACACACACACACACACACACACACACACACACACACACAGGAAGTGGTTGTGGGGATGTGGTGTGCATGATTACCCCTCCAAAGCACAAAGGCATCACTGGTTGCCCAGTGTTGGTGCACTGCCGTACCACAGACTCTAAACAGGTGTGAAGTGACGCAGATGTTCATGGGAGATGTTTATGGAAGACTACTACTGCCTTAGTTCAGCCAGCGGTAAACATATACCTCGGTGTTACATGATTGTTATGGGTACCTAAAGTCAGTGTCTGACCAGTCTGGATGGCATGAGGCCAGCAGTAACAGCCTGGTTGATCAGGTCCTAATCCACCGAAGGCCTGGTCATGGACCATCCCACAGGGGCCGTCGACCCCTGGAACACCCTCCTGGTAGACTCCAGGTATACCTTCCTAGGATGAGGATGGTAGTATACCTTAATATTCTTTCCTTTGAGATAAGTTCACGAATGATTACCTGGAGGTTATTCCGGGGATCAACGCCCCCGCGGCCCGGTCCATGACCAGGCCTCCCGATGGATCAGGGCCTGATCAACTAGGCTGTTACTGCTGGCCGCACGAAGTCCAACGTACGAGCCACAGCCCGGCTGATCCGGCACTGACTTTAGGTATCTGTCCAGCTCTCTCTTGAAGACAGCCAGGGGTTTATTGGCAATTCCCCTAATGCTTGATGGGAGGCTGTTGAACAGTTTTGGGCCCCGGACACTTATGGTGGTTTCCCTTAGTGTACCAATGGCGCCCCTACTTTTTATTGGGGGCATTTTGCATCGCCTGCCCAGTCTTTTACTTTCGTAGGGAGTGATTTCTGTGTGCAGATTTGGGACCATTCCTTCCAAGATTTTCCAAGTGTAGATTATGATATATCTCTCCCTCCTGCATTCCAATGAGTACAAGTCAAGTGCTTCCAAGCGTTCTCAGTAGTTAAGGTGCTTGACAGAACTTATACGTGCAGTAAAGGATCTCTGTACACTCTCTAGATCTGCGATTTCACCTGCTTTGAATGGAGATGTTAATGTACAGCAGTATTCCAGCCTAGAGAGAACAAGTGATTTGAAAAGGATCATCATGGGCTTGGCATCTCTCGTTTTGAAAGTTCTCATTATCCATCCTATCATTTTCTTTGCACGTGCGATCGTGGCACTGTTGTGATCCTTGAAAGTGAGATCCTCAGACATTACTACTCCCAGGTCCCTTACATTATTTTTCCGCTCTATTGTATGGCCGGAGTCAGTAGTATACTCTGTTCTAGTTATTATCTCCTCCAGTTTTCCATCATCTCCCCTGTGAATTTAACGGTGCCAAAAAGAAGGACGAGTTAAAAGAATGATAACTGGAAAGCTGAATGGAAAGTAATACTGGAAGTAATATCTGCGTAAGTGATCAGGACAGGTCTTCACCGTACCAAAAACACACCTTTAATGTCCTACATATCGCTCGTCACCGTCATAGTGTTAGTGGTGCGTGGATGCTGGGAAGAAGACACGGCTTGCTAGTAGCAGTGGATCATGCAAGAAGGGTGACCAAGATCCGAGCCTGCTGACCCATACGTCGTCCAGTGTTAATTTTTTAATAGTGTACTAGTTGTAAGCTGTTCCGTTGTAACTTTAATTCTTCTTAAGTTTGTACCTACATGGGACTGTATTTACAAATCTTCTTCGCCAACTGATGGTTTTAACATAAATTTTAGCCCAATTTACCACGCTCCTGGAGTTTACCTGGAGTCGCTTCCGGAGGTCACCGGACTCAGACCAGACCTCTTGGTTGCTGGCCTGGTCGCTCAAGCTGTTAGTGCCCGCCAACTGCAGTCCAATGTATGCACCACAACCCGGTGATCCTGAACTGCTGCGAGGAATTTGTCGAGATTCCTTTTAAAGGCAGCTGGGGGGTGAAAAGTTGTTGGTAATTCCCTTATGCACGAAGGGAGGGTGTTGAAGAGTCGTGGTCCCTTAACATTTATTGAATTATGACGTATCTTTCTTGCCTATTTTCCAAAGAACACATTCAAGGGGTTGCAAGCTGTTCCAGTAATTTAGGTGCTTGATTGAGTTTAAACGAGCTGTAAAGGTTTTCTACACATTTTGCAGCTCAGGAATTTAGCCTCCCTTGAAAGGGGCCGTTAGAACACAGCAATTTTCCAGCCTTGAGAGGAAGAGTGACCTGAAGAGTATCATTATTTTTCTTGCAGCTGCGATAATAAAATTATTGTGCTTCTTGAACGTGAGATCTGACATTGTCACTCCTAGGTCTCTCATATTTGACTTACATTCTATTGAGTTGTTTGAGTTTATCATGTACTTTGATCCTGTTTTTATATCCTTCATTTTTTCCGTGACGTAATTGAAATTTGTCCATATTGAACATCATATTGTTGTCAGTGGCCAACTGGAAAACTTGGTTCATATCAGCTTGGAGACTCACTGTGCCTTTATACATGCCACTCGCATACAGATTAAAACTCTGTCTGCAGAGGATGATACAGTGCTATGATTGATATCCCTGTCTGTGTCAGATATGAGAATCGGTAATAGAAGGGGAGCGAGCACCGAGTCTTGGAGGACAGAACGTTTCACTGTAGCAAATGTAGTTCCCATTTTTAAAAAAGGAGACAGAAAAGAGGCACTAAACTATAGACCTGTGTCATTGACGTGTATAGTATGCAAAATTATGGAGAAGATTATCAGGAGGAGAGTGGTGGAGCACCTGGAACTGAACAAGAGTATAAATGCCAACCAGCACGGATTCATGGAAGGCAAATCCTGTGTCACAAACCTTCTGGAGTTTTATGATAAAATAACAGAAGTAAGACACGAGAGAGAGGGGTGGGTTGATTGCATCTTCTTGGACTGCAAGAAGGCCTTTGACACAGTTCCTCACAAGAGATTAGTGCAGAAGCTAGAGCATCAGGCGCATATAACAGGAAGGGCACTGCAATGGATCAGAGAATACCTGACAGGGAGACAACAACGAGTCATGGTACGTAATGATGTATCACAGTGGGCACCTGTGACGAGCGGGGTCCCACAGGGGTCGGTCCTAGGACCAGTGCTATTTTTGGTATATGTGAACGACATGATGGAAGGGTTAGACTCAGAAGTGTCCCTGTTTGCAGATGATGTGAAGTTAATGAGGAGAATTAAATCTGATGAAGACCAGGCAGGACTTCAAAGAGACCTGGACAGACTGGACACCTGGTCCAGCAAATGGCTTCTCGAATTTAATCCTGCCAAATGCAAAGTCATGAAGATAGGGGAAGGGCACAGAAGACCACAGACCGAGTATAGGCTAGGTGGCCAAAGACTGCAAACCTCACTCAAGGAGAAAGATCTTGGGGTGAGTATAACACCGAGCATGTCTCCGGAAGCACACATCAACCAGATAACTGCTGCAGCATATGGGCGCCTGGCAAACCTGAGAACAGCATTCCGATACCTTAGTAAGGAATCGTTCAAGACACTGTACACCGTGTATGTCAGGCCCATACTGGAGTATGCAGCACCTGTTTGGAACCCGCACTTGATAAAGCACGTCAAGAAACTAGAGAAAGTACAAAGGTTTGCGACAAAGTTAGTTCCAGAGCTAAGGGGAATGTCCTATGAAGAAAAATTAAGGGAAATCGGCCTGACGACACTGGAGGACAGGAGGGTCAGGGGAGACATGATAACGACATATAAAATACTGCGTGGAATAGACAAGGTGGACAAAGACAGGATGTTCCAGGGAGGGGACACAGAAACAAGAGGCCACAATTGGAAGTTGAAGACACAAATGAGTCAGAGAGATAGTAGGAAGTATTTCTTCAGTCATAGAGTTGTAAGGCAGTGGAATAGCCTAGAAAATGACGTAGTGGAGGCAGGAACCATACACAGTTTTAAGACGAGGTTTGATAAAGCTCATGGAGCGGGGAGAGAGAGGGCCCAGTAGCAACCGGTGAAGAGGCGGGGCCAGGAGCTAAGACTCGTCCCCTGCAACCACAAATAGGCGAGTACTGATTTCAGATTTCCTTTTCTGTACATCGGAGACTAAAACCACACACACAGAGATGTACTACACACACGTGGAAAGATAAATGCACTATACACAGAGACATACACTATACAAGCTCCCACTACGCCAGGTTCCTTTCCTCGCCTGGCAATCGTCATCACTGCTCATTTCATGCATCAAAATCGTGACCGTGAGGAGCTAACAGCGTGCTGATACAACACAGGCTAGATGCACTCTCACGCTTATTTAACACCCTTGAAGCTATTGGGGGACTCTCGATCCTCAGAAGGGAGTCCTCCTTCCCCATCCAAGGATCGCACCTGATTACCTCCCTGTTCCTTAGATGTTAGTGTAAAGCTTTCATACATATCAAGGAGTGTGGGTACACGAATATAATAGTGCAGAAATAGCAGCAAGTATCTGAACGTTAAGCTGACAAACTAGGGGAGGAAAAGTATAGCATTTTTCTAATGTCTGATTTGCTAAAGTTTGTCTTCAAAACAGGTCATCAACTACCCACAAAATAACAAAAAGGCACAATACCGTGACTGGAACGATACACAAATAACCCGCACATAAAAGACAGAAGCTTACGACGACGTTTCGGTCCGACTTGGACCGAAACGTCGTCGTAAGCTTCTGTCTTTTATGTGCGGGTTATTTGTGTACCCACAAAATTTTATTTCGTTTTTGTTCGGAACTTAATAAAATGATTGATTGTGCCTCTCCGGTATATAACACTGGTAATGAGGTAGAGACCAGGCATGGTGACGCCGATATTATGTAAATCAAGACACGTATACAGTTTAGGACGTTTATGTAGAATTTTCTCACCAGCCTTTATTGTATGCGCGCGCGCACACACACGCACACACACACACACACACACACACACACACACACACACACACACACACACACACACACACACACACACACACACACACACACACACATGTACATAATCCCTGATGCACATTTCCTCTGTCACTGGAGAGTTCTTGCTCCACTCCTACGAAGACTCTGGTATTCTTCCCAGCATGACGGATGTCACTCCCATGACGAACAACGTCTGCAGACAGCAGTAATTTCTCTGCCTCGTTTTTGTGACAGTGTAGGCAGTAAAATAAATGCATATTTTCTTCGTTCACAACATTATACAACTGAACTATTCACAGTTCATTTCCGCTCAATTTTCAGGTCACTACTCGAACGTGAAGAAGTTTTGATTAACATCCAATCTCTCTTTTTTGGTTGTTGTCTTATGCTCCCACACGCCTGTTTCCTGGTAATGATATTAATGCATGTCATGCGTGCAATTTACAGGAGGAAAAACCTTAATGTTTCATTACCCTGTATCACCGCCCCCCCCTCCCCCCCCTCTCAGTTCCACATGTTCTCAGCGTCTTTCACCAAGAATGTAAGTCATAACACCGTGGCTGAGTCTTCAATAACACACACACTGGAGAGGAAGTTATAGATGCCGTTTCGGTCCTTTCTGGAGCACTAGATGTAGAGAGCCAGTTGTGGCTTGATAATGGTGTATAGAACAAACTGAAACGTTGCTTAATGGGGTTTAAAAACCTATCGACTATATGAGGGTCATTAGGGCTGCATGGCAACTGTTCGCCATCAATCAAAAATGCTACAGTACCTAAAAAATAAATGAAACCAAACTCTCAGTGTATAAATAATGTGAGTCTCCAGTGTGTGGGTTATTTATGAGTCTCAAGCTCTCTTCTCTCATTAACTCGTCACACTAACTCAACACGAACTCGCTGAGGACGAACATTTGACCGTTCTGCTACTCATATGCTCATACACATTTAATTAAAGCACACGAACATGTAGAGTCATTTTCTGAATGCTCACGTAATATTACCATCTGAGCTGCGAGCTCCTCCCTGACTTAACTCTTGTTTCACATTCTTTATTATTTATATTATTTTGCTCACAATATATTTAGCGGGGCCTCCATTCCTGTCATGTTTATTTACGAGAAGTTATTGCTCTCTCTCTCTCTCTCTCTCTCTCTCTCTCTCTCTCTCTCTCTCTCTCTCTCTCCTCTCTCTCTCTCTCTCTCTCTCTGACTGTCACTGGTTAATAACTGTAGCTCCCGTGTGTACAACACACATGTATTATTAAGACATTTATTAAGGAGACATTTTGCCCTGGCTGGCAAAAAGTTGACAATATGCTTCCTTAATAAATGTCCTAATATCTCTTTCCGTGAGTTATTTACATTTTTGTTCTCTTCGCATTATTTCTCTGTTCAGTTCCTATGTAGAGGTTCTTGTTTACGTTCTGCGCCCTGTTCACACTGTCTCTACGACACAGTGTTCCTGTGTCTCTCTCTTTACACTGTCTGTCTCTCTGCACCCTATCTTCACACTGTCTCTACGGCAGCTGTTTCTGTCTCTTCGCCACAAGCTTTACGGGTACAGTCACTGGCGGCGGCCGCCACTGATGTCTTTCTCAGGCGTTGTCGTGACTTCTTTTTTTCCCCTCCCTTCTTCTTCTTCTTCCTCTTATCCCTGAGCTGCACCATGATGTCGATGCCATATAGCTTGTTGCCCGATTCCCAGAAGAGTCATTTTTTATTAAACTGCTCACACAGTGTATTTATCGTCTTTTATGCATTCTTCCACACAGACTTCGAGAGCCCGGCCACGCCCTGAGATCCCCCTTCTTCACACAATACGCAAAATGCTTCCATTTGACACACTGCATGTGGTTGTATAGACTATTAGGTAACTATGCAGTGGTTGCAATAAACTTATGTAGTTAAAGGAGTGTATTATTGGTAAATTAGGTATATTGAACACAGGGTATCGACAAAAAGAGAAAGGTCACACAGTGTAACTTATTCCCGTTGAGATCCTCGTCAAGTAGCATCACACTGACAGGAATATTCTTGGTAATAAAGTTGTACAGGGATAAGTAACTTTTTTATTATAAGTAGTAGTAGCAGTAGTAGCAGTAGTGGAAGTAGTAGTTGTAGTAGTAGTAGTAGTAGTAGTAGTAGTAGTAGTAGTAGTAGTAGTAGTAGTAGTAGTAATGCTATTATATTATTGCTAATACGATTATTTTTAACGCAATTATTATTACTATTATTATTTCATGGTGCAGTCCTCTATGGTACTTCCACAAGCCAGTGAAAGACTCACCAGTGATACCGGAGACTAGCCAAGAAGAGAAGGATCATAATTACCAGTTATACCTCTCTCCTCATCCCTTCATCCTGGCTCCCATTCCCTATCCTCTTCACAGCTGGCAGCATCTCAATCACGTACTCCAGTAACAAGTACCATACCCAACTATGTGCATGTGACCCGCCCTGTGCGACTGAGCATGGCTGTGTAACTGTCGTATAGAATAGGGCGACAGTAAATTAACCAGACAACAAAAAAACTCCAGACATTCCCACTAGCACAGCAGGTGCATGACTCCCACTGCCATCTGTTATCTAAACTCTCAACCACTTTGACCAGAGGCCAGGCTGCTCTGCTTTGGTGATTGCTTATTCAACCAGGCTGTTGCTGTCAATGGTCAACTAGTCTTCACAACTATCACAGAAGGAGCTGATTGGTTCATTAGGTATAGCTAACCCAGAGTGCGGGTTATCAGTGAAAGATTGGAAGTTTATTTCCTATACGAGAGTCATTAAGGCTGTTTGTTATTTGTGCACCACCGGTCAAGACATCTGCACAATTCAAGACATTTATAGGGGAAGCGTTTACCCACGAGAGGATTTTTCGATCCTCAAAAGGAATTATCGAAGCCACTAGTGGCGAAACGTTTCCTCGATCAGTGTCTTGAACAGTGTATGTATGTATGTATTTATGCATGTATGTCTCTACGTCCACAGTAGGACTCGACTCTGCAAACTCTGCATCAGAGTACACAGTACTTGATCCACAACGCCAGACTCCAGAAGAGTATACCGAGTTAAGAAAGAAACTAACGACGACGTTCCGGTCCGACTTGGACCATTAACTAGAGTGTGACTAGTCAATGATTCAAGTCAGACCGAAAAGTCGTCATAAGTTACTTTGTAGTTACTTCGTATATATTAGTATATATTCTTGGTGCCCAATATTTTTCCTCCCTTACAATGCAGTTGTCAGATGAGAGTCATTTGTTTTTTCTTCGTTGTATGTATGTACGGAGAATTTCATATTTTCAAAATTTTCTGCCGACGCAAAGGGACACCTAACATTGATGGGGCAAGAGTGATAAGGGGGTTATTATTATTATTTATTATTATTATTATATTATTATATTATTATTATATTTATTATTATTATTATTATTATTATTATTATTATTATTATTATTATTATTATTATATTATTATTATTATTATTATTATTATTATTATTATATTATTATTATTATTATTATTATTATTATTATTATTATTATTATTAATATTATTATTATTATATTATTATTATTATTATATTATTATTATTATTATTATTATTATTATTATATAATAATAATAATAATAATAATAATATATAATAATAATTAATATTATTATTATTATTATTATTATTATTATTACTACTACTACTACTACTACTTCTACTACTACTATTACTACTACTACAATTACTGTTACTAGTAGTAGTAGTAGCAGTAATATTTTGTCGAAATTATTATTATTATTATTATTATTAACATCATTAACCTACTACTATTATTTCTACTTCTACTACTACTTCTACTACTACTACAATTATTGTTACTAATAGTAGTAGCAGTAGTATTTTGTCGGAATTATTATTATTATTAATTATTAATGTCACTAACTACACGAAGTGATGGGTAAGACGTGTGCAACCGATGGGAATCTTTATTGTTGAAACGTTTCGCCTACATGGTAGGCTTCTTCAGGGTTGAAGGCAGCCTACCGAAACGTTTCAACAAAAAAGATACCAAGCGGTTTGTACGTCTTACTCATCAACTTGTCGGTATTTTATACCACTTTCAACACTACCCTCGTACACTCACCAGGTATTGAAATTTCTTGTACACAGACCCTGATTATTTCCCTTCACGGAATATTACATTCCAAAGGGAGTCGAGTTTTCTAACACATTTTTTTTCCCTTCCCCAGGAGTGCCACCCATAACTGTTGGTTAACACGCAAACGCCAATTTTTCGTCGTGCCAGGGTTCGATTCCAGGACCTCGCGGTGAGCTACGGGGCACCCGAGGAGAGCTTTTTTTTAAGGGAAACTGGATGCATCAACACCGTGCTGTTAGCCTGTATAATATGATAGTTACAAAGTGGGTACAACTTTGGCTACGTCTACCCTGGCTGGAATATTTCATCATTCAGGATGTGTCACATAGTCCTGAAATATGTCAGGCTGAGCTGGGAGATTTCAGGAGTGTCAGTCTGAGCTGGAGACTTTAGTATGAGAATGAAGACCTTGAGTTTACCAGGAGTGGCTTCCGGAGATCACCGCCCCCGTGGCCCGGTCCCAAACTAGACCTCCTGGTTGCTGGCCTGGTCAACCAAGCTGTTAGTGCCTGTCGCCCGCAGTCCAAAGTATGCACCACAACCCGGCTGAGCAGGAAATGTTGCGAGGAATCTGTCGAATTCCCTCTTCAAGACATCCAAGAGGTTGTTGGTAATCTCCTTATGAATGAAGGGACGGTGTTGAAGATTCATGGTCCCTTAACACTTACTGAATTTTCCATCAGTGTACTCATCACTCCCGTGCGTTTCATTGTAGGTATCCTGTACCGTCTGTCAAGCCTCTTATGTTCTTAAGCAGTGGTTTCAGTGTGCAGGTTTGGTAAGAGCCCCTTCAGTATCTTCCAGGTGTAGGCTATAAGGAATCTTTCTCGCCTGTGTGAACGTCACAGGTTTTGCTTATGGGATGATGTCAAAGGGATGATGTCAAAGGGGTAGGGAGAAAGTAGTGAGAGGGTTGAGGAATAGCGGTGTTGAGGAGGGTGGGAAAGGGATGTGATGGGGCTGTTGATGAGGTTGGGAGGAGTTGTTGGGGGAGGATGGGAAGGTGAAGAGGAGATGGTGGGGTGGGAGGGGGTGATTGAGAGGGGTGGGGAAGAGGAGGGGTCGAGAAGAGGAGGCACGGACAAGGGCACGGCGGGCGGCCGTGAAGCGCTGCAGGTATGAAGACAGGTGCGCCCCCCTCCCATCCAGCTAACCCCTAACCTATTCTCCTCCCTCACCTACACATTCCGTACCAATCACCCTCTCACCCTCCACAACTCGGCTGCACCCCACCTTCCCTCCCTTCACCCCACTGTCCACAATTACACCTCTTATTACCTATGCTCAGAGGTGCAGTGTAGCTCACTGGAGAGAACATTCCAGTGCAGAGAAATGGTATGGTGATACCAGCAAGGTACGGAAAAAAACACTTATGTACGTTCAGGACATTTATTAAAGGAAACGTTTTGCAAAGAGTGGGTATTCGTAGTAGCAGTGGTAATAATAGTAGTAGTAGTAGTACAATTGTGGCGAGATGGGTTGGGTTTGAGGACCCGTCAACATCGTGTTTGCATCGGTATATTACCCCTACTACTGCAGCTACCGCTACTACCCAGGCCACCTTCCACCTGACTTCTGCCACTAGATATACTCGTTTCTTAGTTATCTCTGTATTAGGACTGAAGAAGCTATGAACTGTACCTGTCTTTTTCCGCACATTCCAGTGCGGACGCAAGGAGCCAGGTACTGGGACACATATGGGAGTTTCTCACACCCTGCTGCCTCTGCCCTCTCAGTTGTAAAATTATGTACCCATTTGTGAGTCTCCTATTAGGAGTCGCATCCAGGAAAAATGTTTTACAATACACCAGTACCTGCTGGAGTGTTATACGGTGTAAAAAAAACTCCAGTACCTACTGGAATTATTCAAATATTGATTAAAAAGTGTCCGTGTAGTTAATGATGCAATTTAAGAACAACCTTTAAACAACCTTTAAACAACCTTGCTGTACACTAACAGCCTCACTCAAGGAAGATGAAATTATAGATCTAGGAAATGTACAGAGAACCTTTACTATACGTATAAGTTCAGTCAAACTCCCTAATAACTGTGAACGTTTGAAGTCTATTAATCTGTACTCCGCGGAATGCGGGCGAGAAAGATACATTATAATCTACACCAGGAAAATCCTTGAGTGGCTGTTCCCGAGTCTCCACAATGAAATAACTCCCTATGACAGCAAAAGACTCGGCTGACGGTGCACTGTGCCCGCAATGAAGAGTAGGGGTACCATAAGTACACTGAGAGAAAACATAATGAGTGTCCGGGGCCCAAGACTGTTCTCTAGCCATCCCACCATGCATAAGGGGAATTACCAATAGACCCCTGACTGCCTTCAAGAGAGAGCTGGACAGTCAGTGCCCGATCAGCCGGGCTGTGGTTCGTACGTTGGACTGCGTGCAGCCAGCGGTAACAGCCTGGTTGATCAGGTTCTGATGCACCGGGAGATCTGATTGAGGACCGGGCCGTGGGGGCGTTGACCCCTGGAATACCTTCCAGGTAGTCATTCTGTCTCGCATTTTATCGTACTTATTTACAAGGTGTGAAAAGAAAGACAAGGGCAAATGTTAACTAATGATGAAGAGAGAGAGAGAGAGAGAGAGAGAGAGAGAGAGAGAGAGAGAGAGAGAGAGAGAGAGAGAGAGAGAGAGAGAGAGAGAGAGAGAGAACAGAGCAAGACGTCTCATCTCTCGCCTGGACCCATCCTGGATAGATCTGTCATTTCAGCAGAGCCTTCAACACAGGAGGGATGTGGGTGGCCTTACTGTTATGTACAAGGCCAATATTGTCAAAATACCACACTTGGATCCACTTCGAGGACAGCGTGAAACAAGCTTTTATGCCACAAGACGGGCAGAAAGCAGCAACTTCACTCTGGCTGTACCCTTTTCCAGAGCATCACTCCATCTGAGATCATATATACCCAGGATGACTCGAGTATGGAACACATTCGTACAGCATAATGATGTCAACGAGATAAAGTCAGTTGATTACATGAAAATGCTGTCCCACAGATGGCTCCAATTTCATTCCTGTACCCTACCTGTATGTCTCATAACTATAAAAATGCTTTCAAATGAGCTGATGTAGGTAACAGCTGTTAGCTTGCCAATAAAGTTAGGAATCCTTAACCTGTAAATAGCTTGTCAATAAAGCTAGAGATCCTTAACCTTGTCAAACCCTGTGTAAAAGAGAGAGAGAGAGAGAGAGAGAGAGAGAGAGAGAGAGAGAGAGAGATAGAGGAGAGAGAGAGAGAGAGAGAGAGAGAGAGAGAGAGAGAGAGAGAGAGAGAGGCATGTGTCAGTGGTCAGCGTACAGCCGCCAGCCACCACAACCACGGGACCTGCACCGCCACCCGACACTCACACAACAGGTATTTCTACTAGATACACAAGCTGGGTATTCATGAGCTGGTGGTGTGCATGGAAAGGGGAAGGGAAGGAGGGTGGGGGTGTGCATGGCAGGGCGAGAGAAGGAGAGTTGGGGAGTGCATGTCAGCGAGAGGGAAGGAGAGTGGGGGTGTGCATAACCCCAGCAGGCACAGTAAATGGCTCGCCGTATGGTAACGATTATACTCTTGTTTTTGGGCACTCTGCTTGTTTACCTCCTCCTTAATAACTTCTGCAACTGGCGCTGCTGGATATTTGCTTCTACAGGAGGTAAAAAAAAAATAAAAAGTGTCCTGGCGCGAGTCTGGGTCATATGATAACCCGCACTGTGGGTAAGCGGCGAAGGAGGACGTATCCACGTTGGGTATCCTCACCTTAAGCGGCAACCAGTCGTATTACTTGTGTTACGTTTGTGTATAAGCAGTTGAAGTTGTCATTTCTCCGTCAAGCATCTTTGAGTCCAGTCACACTTGATTATATCAACCCGTCGCAGGTTAAGTCAGGCAGACCAAGTGAGGTAGTCCTGGTGAGGTTCTCTTGGTGAGGCAGTCCTGGTGAGGTAGTCCTGGTGAGGTAGTTCTGGTGAGGAAGTCCTTGTGAGGAAGTGTAAGTAAGGCAGACCAGGTGAGACAAACCAGGTGAGGCAGACCAGGTGAGACAAACCAGGTGAGGCAGATTACATACATCTTCCCTATTCAGTCTGTTCAAAATATTTATAAATAAGTTACCAGTGCGCTCTTCCTCCAAGACAGAGGGGAGGGGGACTGCTTTAATTAATACTTCATTAGCTCAAAAACTGTTTTAATATCTCGTTATCTAAAAAAAAAAGTAGTCAGATCTACGACATGTGGACCTCGTACTATGTTAAGAAATAAATCACTGAAACTCGAATTTAAAGCTAATCAAAGTTTTTTTTTTTTTTTTAGTTAGACCTCGATATTTTCTGCTTTCCCTGACCATGCAATCTCACGTGTCTGGTGTCTATTTACCTCACTTCTTCCTCCATTCTCTCTACACTCTGCCTCCTCCATCTCTCTATCGTCCCTCAACTTTTCTTCCATCTTTTCTCACCACTCCCACCATCATCACTTACCTCTTCATCTATCCTAGACATGATCAACCTCATCTCTCCTCACTCCGCATTTCTCAGCCACTAGCAGGAAGACGTCAAAGTGTACTACCGCTAGGACACGAACATCTAGAGACGCTCATTCAAGTACCGCACCTGAGAGACACTCTAGTACTAAAACGTCTAAAGACACTCAAGTACGACGCCTGCAGCAGGGATGCACAACCTGCGGTCCGTTGGCCGCATATGACCCTTGAGCAGCAGACCTGAGGCATTCGGTGTCTCATATAAAAACCTTAAACTACCACTGACTTGTGTCAATAAATACCTTACATTTACTTTACCTAGTTTATAAACTGTACACTGCCTACTTTATTATTACTGAGACCTGAGAAAGAGACGTAAAGACGGTTGTAAGGAAAACTTTATTTACTTGACGTGGGCGATAGATAACCAATAAAGTTACCGCAAAACTTAGTGTTTCTCCATGTCATCGCGCCGGTACCTCACACTGTTATGATCCCAGTGCTGATACCTAGTGCTTCGTAATTAATACCTCTTTTATACTGAGCATTTTACCCACTGACGGCATACTGTGGATCAAATATCAGATGTACTTAAAGTTCATATCAATTACAAAATAAAATATACGATGGCGCTGTCTTAAATTTTTGGATATGCATAAATTTTGTGATTCAGTTAATGATTTTGTCTGAGATGCGGCCCAGTCAGTGAAAAGGTTGTGCATTCCTGCGCTAAAGACATTGACTCCATTACCACAACGAGAGTCCTTAATCTAGATGGAAGGAGATAGTTCTTCTCTGCAGATATGTGAACTACCAAGACTGTTAGACTGATATCCCCCTCAGACTACTACATCTACTGTCTCGTTGTATCTCCATGCACAACGTCTCAGTCTACATATAAAGTTAGTGGTGTCTGCCGAGAGCACGCTGGAATCAGCAGCCCACCTCCTTCCCTTACTTGTCCAGACAGCTTCGAGGTCACCGCAACATTGGTTCTCCTCACTTCACCCTTCCCCCCCCAGAGCGGCCTCTGTCAGCCCCTCACATTTGCAAATACCGCAATCAGTAGCGAGTTCCCCCCGTCCCCCCCTCCCCCAGTACTTTTAGTAAAGTCACATTATGTGAATAATCCACATGCCAAATCGCATTTCTAGTTCTCATAGCGTCTGTACTTTATTTAAGGTTAAAGCAAGAATGTTGACACTTTTATTACCTGTGATGCAGGTGTCAGGTGAGCAGCCGGTGTGTTGGAGTGTCAGACTGGCAAGTTTTTACTGAACCACCAGCCTCGTCTTGTCTTATCTCAGTCTTAATGCTAAGTGAGAGAGAGAGAGAGAGAGAGAGAGAGAGAGAGAGAGAGAGAGAGAGAGAGAGAGAGAGAGAGAGAGAGAGAGAGAGAGAGAGAGAGTGTGTGTGTATCTGCATGTGTGTATGTGCATGTGTGTATGTACATGTGTGTGTATGTGCATGTGTGTGCATGTGTGTGTGTGTGTGTGTGTGTGTGTGTGTGTGTGTGTTGTGTGTGTGTGTGTGTGTGTGTGTGTGTGTGTGTGTGCTGAGAATACATATACATAATATGCCAACGTTAAACGACAATATAAGCTTTAAGGGAAATCGTTAAAGGCGGAGGATACTGTGTGACTGTGATAATAATAATAATAAAAGAGAGATATTAAAGAACAATTAAGACTCGTTATCTTCCAGTCCTGAAACTGCGTCGTCTCATATAATGAAAATTGTTTTACATGCTGAAGTAACGTTAATATAATCCTTGTCTTCTGAAAAGGCAAAAAAAAAAATACCAATTATCCTTCTACCCGTTAGCAACAACAACAACAACAACAACAACAACAACAACAACAACAACAACAACAACAACAACAACAATAATAATAATAATAATAATAATAATAATAATAATAATAAGGCACAATTACTAGTTATAACACGAGCCTCAATGCAGGCGACAGCAACAGTGTAGAGTGTAGCGTAAGTTGTTATTGCAGTTAATTATTTACATTGTAGATGTGAAGCCAGTCAGAGTAGACACTCACAGGTCATCACATGGAAACTAATATCCCAGTTTCTTCAGTTAAAAAAAATGGTAAATTAGGACATTCACAGCGCAAAACTAATTCGAATCTTCCAATATGGAATACCAGTTTTAAATCAAACTGAAGAGGCATTCTCTTGCTATCTCAGGGAGACCGATATCCTAAAATATACCAGAACGCTAAGTTTGAGGCCGCTCGGAAGTTACATTTTCAAGTTACCAGCGTTAAAGAGTTGACTTTAACTGCATGAGGCGTTCAGAAAGTGTCACACGAAGAACAGTATTTCAGTTTCCCCTGTTTCTTCCATAAAAAAAAAAGGGAAAATTGGTTTTACACTGGTCAGAATCAGTCCAAAATTTTATCTAATACTGACCAGCATTTAAGTTTAAGTAAATAAATAAATCAGCAGATTTTATTTATTTACTTAATCACTGTTATTATCGAATTAGGATTTTTTAATACAATGGAACCATGGTGTCTGAACTTAACTGGTTCCTAGGTGGTGTTTGAACAACGAAAAGTTCGATGTTCAAAATAGTATTTTCCAGGCTTTAATTACCAGCCTCATACACTGGAGGGTGTTGAACTGACTCTTCCAAAAGTGTCTGAGAGTCAGGTCAGTGTCAGAGGTCACTTCAAAGCACTTTTGAAACGGGTTTCCTGTACCGTCCCAGGCGCTGTATAACCCAAACCAATGAGCAGAAGGCTTCTTATGGTTGAAGGAATGACTACCTCATAACTTCTTCTTTAAGGATGAAGGACTGATCACACTATCTTGAAATCTCCACTGTTTCTGCTGTCTTCATTTTCAGTCAGTTCTGTATTCGACCGAAGAAACCTTCCGTGTAGGAGAAACCTTTCGGATATAAAGATACCAGAGTGTTGCACATATGTCTTACTCATCAAGTTTTCGGTATTGTATACCATTATAATAATGATGCAGTATGACCCCTAAGGGAATGGCTCATCTCCATGAATATAACAATTATCAGAGACAGGGAAAGCTGCAGTAAATACCAGAGGCAGGAAGGTATGCAGAGTGAATCACAATGGCTGTACTTAACATCGGAGTGCTTCTTTTATACTCAGGACACATAACGACTCTAATTAATTTGGGAGCTCCGAGGGGACTACAACAAGTCAACACTTCTCATGTTTTGACAATACTCGTGTTTTTAAATCCACTTCATTGGGCTTCTGGTCACACTCATCTGCGGGTGAAGTTGCGCTACCTAGTGCGGATAACTTCACGTGCTGGACAAACTTATCTCAAAACATATTTATGCATTTATTTTACTTGATTTATTAAGACATTTTTTCACAAAGTGTTCTTATAGATAAGGTGGGATTGTACAGGAACACAGACTTACTAAAATAATTCTACAGCTAAGGTAGGGATTCAACCTCAGAATTAAACACAGCCTTAACTAAGAATATTTCTGCTGCTGAGATAGGACTGAACAAGGTCAGATTCTTGACTTAGAATTACTTCTACAGCTGAGGAAGGATTGAAGGACACATTCTTTACTTATACTGGTAAGATGTATTACATCTGATGGCTAAACTATAACAAAATAATGAAACAAGAAGAAAAGCGAAATCCGAATTTAGCCTAACCTTATGATATACAGTAATGTACAACATCCATGTTGAAAAATGTCCCTCGATTGTGTCCCATCCATGCCTAAGTATCTTTATCTATTTATATTTTTTTGACCAGTCAAAGACTCCATGATGGTATTGATCTTACGATCAGGCTCCTGAAGGCATTTCTATGTCTGCCATGTTAGCATATTGTGTTCATGTCACCCAGCTGATGTAAGCCTCAGGTAATAGACTTGAGTGACGTCTTCTCCCAAATCTTTTTCTTTTTTTCGACTCCTAAAATTTACATTGTCTCTGGCTTCCTCTTGCCCAGTTTTCGAAAGCGATATAACACACTCGCCCTATGAGTAAAAGTGGTTGTAGGAAGGACCTACCTTACATAGCCTGCCTTACACAGGTCAGTCCATCAATCTTGAATAGAATACGGCATATGAGCGGAGAAGCAGCTTATAAACCGTAGGCAGGAGAGGTGCAGCAGACGTAGGTGGTGTCACATTTGCCCAATGTGGAAGTAGGTCGTGCCCAAGGGTTAGGCAAGCGAAGAATTCCCAAGTATTAAGATCCCAAGAAGTTGCAGTGTCTGACAGGATTGTAGATGAATGGTTCACAGAACCGACACGTTGATAAATTAGACACATGTGCAACTCTTGGGTATGGACTGATGAAGCCACTGTGTGGCGAAACGTTTCCTTAATAAAGATACCCAAGAGTTGCACATGTGTCTAATTTATCAACGTGTCGGTTCTGTGAACCATTCATCTACAATCCTGTCAGACACTGCAACTTCTTGGGATCTTAATACTTGGGAATTCTTCGCTTGTCTAACCCTTGGGCACGGCCTACTTCCACATTGGGCAAATGTGACACCACCTACGTCTGCTGCACCTCTCCTGTCTACGGTTTATAAGCTGCTTCTCCGCTCATATGCCGTATTCTATTCAAGATTGATGGACTGACCACATCGACTCAAGGTTGAGTTACTGATTACCTCATTCTCCTGCCTTACACAGCCTGCCTTACACAGCCTGCCTTACAAAGCCTGTCAGTATGACTTGAAGCTCAACACTGTGGGGGAAACGTATTGTGACTGGAGACTTGCTCTGCCAGCTGTGTAAGTTGTCAACGCTAAGAGAAAATTGGTGTTTATGTGTGTGTGTGTGTGTGTGTGTGTGTGTGTGTGTGTGTGTGTGTGTGTGTGTGTGTGTGTGTGTGTGTGTGTGTGTGTGTGTGTGTGTGAGTGTGTGAGTGTGTACTCACCTAATTGTACTCACCTAATTGTGGTTGCAGGGGTCGAGACTCAGCTCCTGACCCCGCCTCTTCACTGAGTACTACTAGGTCCTCTCTCTCCCTGCTCCACGAGCTTAATCATACCTCATCTTAAAGCTATGTATGGTTCCTGCCTCCACTATCTCACTTGCTAGGCTATTCCACTTCCTAACATCCCTTTGACTTATCCGGGTCTTCGACTTCCAATTGTGGCCCCTTGTTTCTGTGTCCCCTCTCTGGAACATCCTGTCTCTGTCCACCTTGTCTATTCCACGCAGTATTTTGTATGTTGCTATCATGTCTCCCCTAACCCTCCTGTCCTCCAGTGTCGTCAGGCCGATTTCCCTCAACCTTTCTTCGTAGGACGTTCCCCTTAGCTCTGGAACTAACCTTGTCGCGAACCTTTGCCCTTTCTCTAATTTCTTGACGTGCTTGATCAAGTGTGGGTTCCAAACAGGTGCTGCATACTTCAATATTGGCCTGACGTACACGGTGTACAGTGTCTGGGACGATTCCTTATTAAGGTATCGGAACGCTATTCTCAGGTTCGCCAGGCTCCCATATGCTGCAGCAGTTATCTGGTTGATGTATGCTTCCGGAGATGTGCTCGGTGTTTTACTCATCCCAAGATGTTTCTCCTTAAGCGAGGTTTGCAGTCTTTGGCCACCTACTCTATACTCCGTCTGCGGTCTTCTTTGCCCATCCCCAATCTTCATGACTTTGCATTTGGCGGGGTTAAATTCGAGAAACCAGTTGCTGGACCAGGTGTCCAACCTGTCCAGGTCTCTTTGGAGTCCTACCTGATCCTCATCTGATTTAATTCTCCTCATTAACTTCACATCATCTGTGAACAGGGACACTTCTGAGTTTAACTCTTCCATCCTGTCATTCACATATACTAGAAACAGCACTGGTCGTACGACCGACCGACCCCTGTGGGACCCCGCTCGTCACAGGTGCCCACTGTGATACCTCATCACGTACCATGACTCGTTGTTGCCTCCGTGTCAGGTATTCTCTGATCCATTGCAGCACCCTCCCTGTTATATGCGCCTGATCCTCTAGCTTCTGCACCAATCTCCTGTGAGGAACTGTGTCGAAGGCCTTCTTGCAGTCCAAGAAGATGCAATCAACCTACCCCTCTCTCTCGTTTCTCACTTCTGTTACTTTATCATAAAACTCCAGTAGGTTTGTAACACAGGATTTGCCTTCCATAAACCGTGCTGGTTGGTGTTT
This sequence comes from Cherax quadricarinatus, assembly GCF_026875155.1. Classification (NCBI taxonomy): domain Eukaryota; kingdom Metazoa; phylum Arthropoda; class Malacostraca; order Decapoda; family Parastacidae; genus Cherax; species Cherax quadricarinatus. The sequence continues at coordinate 60,047,090 of NC_069403.1, forward strand.
ATACTCTTATTCCGTTCCAGGTGCTCCATCACTGTCCTCCTGATAATCGTCTCCATTACTTTGCATACTATCCACGTCACTGACACTGGTTTATAGAAACCATACCACGGGCGGGATTTGAACCCGCGGTCAGAGAGTCTCAAAACTCCACCGTCGCGTTAGCCACTGGACCAGCTAGCCACAATAAGATTCGTCCAACTAGGTATATTTCCAGTGGCTAACGCGACGGTCTGGAGTTTTGAGACTCTTTGACCGCGGGTTCAAATCCCGCCCGTGGTATGGTTTGTTTGCAATCGTGTCATTACGATTTCGTGAGACTGGTCTATAGTTTAGTGCCTCTTTTCTGTCTCCTGTTTTTAAATATGGATACTACATTTGCCGTCTTCCATACCTCAGAAAGTTGTGTGTGTGTGTGTGTGTGTGTGTGTGTGTGTGTGTGTGTGTGTGTGTGTGTGTGTGTGTGTGTGTACTCACCTAATTGTAGTTGCAGGGGTCGATACTCAGCTCCTGTGTGTGTGTGTGTGTGTGTGTGTGTGTGTGTGTGTGTGTGTGTGTGTGTGTGTGTGTGTGTTCTCAGAAGTTTAATGTAGACACTACGACCTTCCTTTTATTATCACACCCACAGCAGCTGTTGGTCTAGCACAACACTGCCATTAAAATAACAACTAATATACCCACCACCACCAACCCACCCACCCCACCACCAACCCACCCACCCACCACCAACCCCAACTTCCACCCGGACCCCCAACCACAAGCAGGTAACATACCGCCGCCACATATGCCACCGCAACCCCCACAACTACCACCAACACAACATACTAACCGCCCCACCACCACCACCACCAACACAACATACTAACCGCCCCACCACCACCACCACCACCACACCACCACCACCACCACCACCACCACCACCACCACCACACAGTGAGTGTACTAAGCGCCACAAACACTGCACTCCGCGACACTTAGTGAAGCAAGCAGGTGAAAGTAAGACAATCAGGTCACTGTTCACTTTTAGATAACATATACGTGTCTCCTGGATATATTGTGCTACCCTGACAGGTTTAGATCTTATCGGCGTGGTGAGTGCAGGTCCTTCATGCATCATGGACTGAGGATCTTCAGGAATCACGAGTCAAGAATTTGGGCATCGAGGACTTAGCTCCTTCGGGTATCAAGAGTTTAGTTCCTTCGGGCAATATGGGTTTAGTTCAGTCTTGCAACCAGGTTCATGGGAAAGCCTTAATTATCACAAAAGCCTATGGAATTTTTTTAAGTGATTAAAATTGGATGCATCAGCAGTGTGCTGCTGACCTGCTCGGTATGATAGCTACACCGTGGTCACAAAGACTGAAATTAAGATTAAGGTTTAAATAGTGATTTTAATGATAGCAGTACGAAGCATTTAGTTACCGGTGACCCGGTGGTCTGGTGGCTAAAGCTCCCGCTTCACACACGGAGGGCCCGGGTTCGATTCCCGGCGGGTGGAAACATTTGACACGTTTCCTTACACCTGTTGTCCTGTTCACCTAGCAGCAAATAGGTACCTGGGTGTTAGTCGACTGGTGTGGGTCGCATCCTGGGGGACAAGATTAAGGACCCCAATGGAAATAAGTTAGACAGTCCTCGATGACGCACTGACTTTCTTGGGTTATCCTGGGTGGCTAACCCTCCGGGGTTAAAAATCCGAACGATATCTTATCTTACCACAAAGCCTATAGGAAGCATAGCTATGTTTCCCTGTCATTTTCCATCACACTGGATGCGCCACATACGACGAAGAACAAGAGACGAATTTGTGCTGCTTTACGAGATGAATCATTGTAGTGTAAGAGAAAGTAGATCAATATGGTTTAATAAAAAGTCGATCATTTTAGTGTAATAGAAAGTAAATCGTTGTGGTTTAATAATAAGTAGATCATTGCAGTTTAAGAGAAAGTAGATCATTGTAGTAACGGAAAGTAGATCATTGTAGTGTAACAGAAAGTAGATCATTGTAGTGTAACAGAAAGTAGATCATTGTAGTGTAACAGAAAGTAGATCATTGTAGTGTAACAGAAAGTAGATCATTGTAGTGTAACAGAAAGTAGATCATTGTAGTGTAACAGAAAGTAGATCATTGTAGTATAACAGAAAGTAGATCATTGTAGTGTAACAGAAAGTAGATCATTGTAGTGTAACAGAAAGTAGATCATTGTAGTAACGGAAAGTAGATCATTGTAGTGTAACAGAAAGTAGATCATTGTAGTGTAACAGAAAGTAGATCATTGTAGTGTAACAGAAAGTAGATCATTGTAGTATAACAGAAAGTAGATCATTGTAGTGTAACAGAAAGTAGATCATTGTAGTGTAACAGAAAGTAGATCATTGTAGTAACGGAAAGTAGATCATTGTAGTGTAACAGAAAGTAGATCATTGTAGTGTAACAAAAAGTAGATCATTGTAGTGTAACAGAAAGTAGATCATTGTAGTGTAACAGAAAGTAGATCATTGTAGTAACGGAAAGTAGATCATTGTAGTGTAACAGAAAGTAGATCATTGTAGTATAACAGAAAGTAGATCATTGTAGTATAACAGAAAGTAGATCATTGTAGTATAACAGAAAGTAGATCATTGTAGTATAACAGAAAGTAGATCATTGTAGTGTAACAGAAAGTAGATCATTGTAGTATAACAGAAAGTAGATCATTGTAGTGTAACAGAAAGTAGATCATTGTAGTAACGGAAAGTAGATCATTGTAGTGTAACAGAAAGTAGATCATTGTAGTATAACAGAAAGTAGATCATTGTAGTATAACAGAAAGTAGATCATTGTAGTATAACAGAAAGTAGATCATTGTAGTATAACAGAAAGTAGATCATTGTAGTAACGGAAAGTAGATCATTGCAGTGTAACAGTAAGTAGATCACCAGCGGTTCAAGACAACAATGGTGTTTGTTCGGAGGGAAAGAACTGAAACTGGTTGTGTAGTAGTTGGTAACAGTTCTCACAGTAGCTGCATATCTGCTGCTGTATGGCCCTTGTGGTTTAGCGCTTCTTTTGTAATAATAATAATAATAATAATAATAATAATAATAATAATAATAATATAATAATAATAATAATAATAATAATAATAATAATAATGCATATCTGCTTCCCCAGTGTTAACACGCACACACACGCGCACACACACACACACACACACACACACACACACACACACACACACACACACACACACACACACACACACACACACACACACACACACACACACACATACACACACACACACACACTTGTATCACAAACCTCCTGGAGTTTTATGACAAGGTAACAGAAGTAAGACACGAGAGAGAGGGGTGGGTTGATTGCGTTTTCCTAGACTGCAGGAAGGCCTTTGACACAGTTCCCCACAAGAGATTAGTGCAGAAGCTGTAGGATCAGGCGCATATAACAGGGAGGGCACTGCAATGGATCAGGGAATACCTGACAGGGAGGCAGCAACGAGTCATGGTACGTGAAGAGGTATCACAGTGGGCGCCTGCGACGAGCGGGATCCCACAGGGGTCAGTTCTAGGACCAGTGCTATTTTTGATATGTACGAAGGACATGATGGAAGGAATAGACTCTGAAGTGTCTCTATTCGCAGATGATGTGAAGTTGATGAGAAGAATTAAATCGCATGAGGATGAGGCAGGACTGTAAAGAGACCTGGACAGGATGGACATGTGGTCCAGAAACTGGCTTCTCGAATTCAGTCCTGCCAAATGCAAAGTCATGAAGATTGGGGATGGGCAAAGAAGACCGCAGACAGAGTATAGGCTAGGTGGACAAAGACTACAGACCTCACTCAGGGAGAAAGACCTTGGGGTGACCATAACACCGAGCACATCACCGGAGGCACACATCAACCAAATAACCGCTGCAGCATACGGGCGCCTGGCAAACCTGAGAATAGCGTTCCGATACCTTAATAAGGAATCGTTCAAGACACTGTACACTGTGTATGTTAGGCCCATACTGGAGTATGCAGCACCAGTCTGGAACCCACACCTGGTCAAGCACGTCAAGAAGTTAGAGAAAGTACAAAGGTTTGCAACAAGGCTAGTCCCAGAGCTACGGGGAATGTCGTACGAGGAAAGGTTGAGGGTAATCGGGCTGACGACACTGGAGGACAGAAGGGTCAGGGGAGACATGATAACGACATACAAGATACTGCGGGGAATAGACAAGGTGGACAGAGACAGGATGTTCCAGAGATGGGACACAGAAACAAGGGGTCACAACTGGAAGCTGAAGACTCAGACGAGTCGCAGGGACGTTAGGAAGTATTTCTTCAGTCATAGAGTTGTCAGCAAGTGGAATAGCCTAGCAAGTGAAGTAGTGGAGGCAGGAACCATACATAGTTTTAAGAAGAGGTATGATAAAGCTCAGGAAGCAGAGAGAGAGAGGACCTAGTAGCAATCAGTGAAGAGGCGGGGCCAGGAGCTGAGTCTCGACCCCTGCAACCACAGTTAGGTGAGTACACACACACACACACACACACACACACAGTATGTTCTTTGCTTTAAAACAACTTGTTTAAGTGGTTTCATATATATATATATATATATATATATATATATATATATATATATATATATATATATATATATATATATATATATATATATATATATATATATATATATATGAGAAAATCGCTCATGAAAATCAAATCTAAGAATATGTTAAACATCAAATTAATATAACTAAAATAAAAGAGAAAAAATAAAAACGAAAACTAGAATCTAAGTAACTCTTTTGAGTGACTCACGAAATCGTAATGACACGATTGCAAATAAACCATACCACGGGTGGGGTTTGAACCCGCGGTAAGAGTCTCACAACTCCAGACCGTCGCAATCGTGTCATTACGATTTCGTGAGTCATGTTGACGACTTTGAGGGGACTTGAGCTAGAGTTCGCCACGGCCATGCTAGCGGGAGATTCGTCTGAAAAACTTGCATTTGTGGATACAGTGGTGCCTATGCTAACCTTCCTATGGTGTAGAAATATACCTAGTTGGACGAATCTTATTGAAGCTAGCTGGCCCAGTGGCAAACGCGATAGTCTGGGGTTTGGAGACTCTCTGACCGCGGGTTCAAACCTCACCCGTGGTATGGTTTGTTTAACTCTACTGAGCGTTTATTATTACAGAGGCAAGATGCCTCTCTAATGGCGTAGACTCTGCTCCATTAGAGACGCACAGTGGAGTGTCTGTACGCCACAGAAACACTCCACTGTCACCAGTTTAATGGTACTGAATCAAGTGGACAACACAGTGAGTGATTATTTGTGTACAGTGTGGTGTGTGGCCTCACAATGTTGATATATGGCACTAAATGGTTTTTTCCTAATGATCAGTATATTGTAATACATCTACTGACGTATTCCAAGATGTGTACACTTATTTTTACCAATATACATAGCATTACAGCTGCGACAATTGTGTCTGTAGACTACAAAGGTCTGTAATTCAACAGGTGTAACATCGTTGAACTTAAAGATACGTTGAAATAGTGTATTTAAGTTTAACTCTGACTCTCACTGGAGGATAAAGTTCTTGTGACACTTTTATCTTATTGTTTTAAAGAAAAGATATTTTTATTTATGAAAGTTAATGAGAAATAAAGAACTGCTTTGTTATTTTTGATAACTGGGGCGTGACGTGACTGTACCGTGAATCTTGTGTAAATGTGTGTCGTGACTGTACCGTGAATCTTGTGTAAATGTGTGACGTGACTGTACGTGAATCTTGTGTAAATGTGTGTCGTGACTGTACCGTGAATCTTGTGTAAATGTGTGACGTGACTGTACCGTGAATCTTGTGTAAATGTGTGACGTGACTGTACCGTGAATCTTGTGTAAATGTGTGTCGTGACTGTACCGTGAATCTTGTGTAAATGTGTGTCGTGACTGTACCGTGAATCTTGTGTAAATGTGTGTCGTGACTGTACCGTGAATCTTGTGTAAATGTGTGTCGTGACTGTACCGTGAATCTTGTGTAAATGCGTGACGTGACTGTACCGTGAATCTTGTGTAAATGTGTGTCGTGACTGTACCGTGAATCTTGTGTAAATGTGTGACGTGACTGTACCGTGAATCTTGTGTAAATGTGTGTCGTGACTGTACCGTGAATCTTGTGTAAATGTGTGACGTGACTGTACCGTGAATCTTGTGTAAATGTATGGCGTGACTGTACCGTGAATCTTGTGTAAATGTGTGTCGTGACTGTAGCGTGAATCTTGTGTAAATGTGTGTCGTGACTACCTGGAGGTTACCTGGAGGTTATTCCGGGGATCAACGCCCCCGCGGCCCAGTCCATGACCAGGCCTCCAGGCGGATCAGGGCCTGATCAACCAGGCTGTTACTGCTGGCCGCACGAAGTCCAACGTACGAACCACAGCCCGGCTGATCCGGCACTGACTTTAGGTATCTGTCCAGCTCTCTCTTGAAGACAGCCAGGGGTTTATTGGTAATTCCCCTTATGCCTGCTGGGAGACTGTTGAACAGTCTTGGGCCCCGGACACTTATGGTGTTTTCTGTTAGTGTACCAATGGCGCCCCTACTTTTAATTGGGGGTATTTTGCATCGTCTGCCCAGTCTTTTACTTTCGTAGGGAGTGATTTCTGTGTGCAGATTCGGGACCATTCCTTCTAGGAGTTTCAAAGTGTAGATTATGATATATCTCTCTCTCTCCTGCGTTCCAACAAGTACAAGTCCAGTGCTTCCAAGCTTTCCCAGTAGTGACTGTTCTGTGAATCTCGTGTAAATGTGTGTCGTGACTGTAATGTGAAACTTGTGACTCTTCTGTGCATATTGTGATACTTGTAATAAGGCATGCTGTAAATGTTTCCTTAGTCTGTGTTTCTTGAGGCGAACACAAAGAAAGGTACAACAACATAGGCACGTGGCCTCGACCCCTGACGCATCCAGGGGCACACCACTTTAGGTCAGAGTGTGAACATGGCGTCACCCACCCTCCTTGACTCTCTCCAGTGGGCGGCCCACAGCTGACCACACCCCCCTCCTGGCTGGCCTCTGGCAGGGAATGATAATTTATTATTATTATTATTGCTGTATTATCATTATTGTAATTTTAGAGGTAGTAGTTGTATTAGTAGTGATAGTTATAGTAGTGATAGTTATAGTAGTGATAGTTATAGTAGTCATAGTAACAGCAGAATTTGTTTAATAAAACTGACAAAATAAAATTTACACAGTCCAAAATCACTGTGAAAATTCCATTGAGCAAAGTACATCACAGCTCAAAATTTGAAGCCAGTCAGAAGAGGCATTTTCCAGTTACTAAATGGAGTCTGCCTGGGGGGTTCCGGGGGGGTCAACGCCCCCGTGGCCCGGTCCATGGATTGTGCCAGTTGCCGGGAATCAAAATGGTTGGCAATCTTACTTCTTAGAGCTCTTTCAGATTTTTTTTTTTTTGATGTGGAATGTTACTGCTATCGGTCTATAATTCTTTGCTATTGTTTTTCTGCCACTTTTAAACCAGATATACTCTATATGCATCTGCATATGCTAGTTATCATTTGAACATTTCCCTTGTTTGCAGTAAACCAGCGCTTAACTTTCTAAGTTGATCGAATTAGGCGATCTCAAGTTATAAGCGAAAACCTTTTAGGAAAGAGAGAAAAAAGAAAGTTATTTAGGGCACTTAAAGGCGGATCAGGTCCTGCTCCACCGTGAGGCCTGGTCATGGACCGGGCCGCGGGGGCGTTGACTCCCGGAACAACCTCCGGGGTGGGTGTAGAGGTGGTTCATAAGACATATCGCATGACGATGTCCGTAGTGACATAATCCAGAAGATTATTGTGGACATTTACATTTACATTCGTTTACAAGTAATTCACAATTTGGGGAAGAAACTTTTTAAAGAGTTTCGGTCCGTCTTGGAGATGGATCATTCTCGAGTGAGAAAAAATTAGGGAAGAGATAGGAGACAACCATGGTTAGGAAAGGTGAGGAGACAGCTGAGATCAGGTCCAGAAACGTGTTATAAAAACTGAATAATTTAATAATAATATAGGCAAAAGCAGACATATACCAGGACAAAAAATCATGTTAGGAATTCTGTGAATAAAGCCGGTTCTACAGGACGTCGTCTGCGAGCGATAAAAGAGGAATGGATGACTGGCAAAGGACGAGCTTATGGGTGAACTAGTCCCAAACATGAGAGAAAAATAGCGTTGTGTTTATTTGCCTGTCATGAAGGTAATGTCCACTTGTGGATTAGTTGTGTAGTGCTGGAGTCACAGTACACGGTACTGTGGCTTTTGTTCTTCAGTTGCATTCATCTACAATGGCTAAGCACGCTAGCGTTCCCTCGAGCATGAAATATGCATTTGCTGTCACCTGCTGGCCGACACTCTTGCTCCCAGTTACAAAAGATTGTCATAGTCTTGGTATTTACCGGCCAGAAGACCCATGTTTGGGCGAGGTACCGACATTCAGGTGGTCATTACAAGGCAGCAGTCAGGAGTTACACAAGCTGCGTGTTCAGGGAGTAACTGTGACTCACCACATCGTCTAAACCTCACCCTCATTGTTCACTGGAGATAATATTGGATGGTCCTGGACTGGGCTGCGGGCCATCGTCCCCGCAGCCCAGTCCAGGACCTGCACGTCATACCCATCCTGTCGGTGGGTATCTCCAGGTAGTCAGAGGCACATAATGGGTTCAGGGACTGGTTATTAAATGTTATGGTGCCTAATCAAGTTACAATGACAACGAACTATTTACATGTTCAGGATCTAGTCACAGTCGCATTGAGTTGTTTATATAAACATGAATTCAGTCACAAAAACATTACAGTTTAGTTTTATGTGGTCATGGATTATTTATGTATGTGAGGCAAGGAGCCCTTACCATCCAGCTGTACCCACAGTGGAAACCTGAAGTAATGTTACAACGTTCACTGTGCTTAAGATATTAAGGAAATACTACTCGTTTCGAATGAGTAGAAGAGAGGAAGATAGAAGAGCTTCGCGTTAATTTCCATCATGTGTGGAAATAGAGCTTCTTAGAGTTAAACATTTGAACTTCACTAAGAGACGAATGTGACGTCACGGTGTTGCTTCGTAATTCTGGCTCCCATCTCCAGTTGCTTGTTTCAATTAACGCAGCAAGCAGCGACTTCTTCCTAGCTGAACACTACCATGGTATATGTGCTCAAGGAAGAAAAATAGAGGAAAAGCCGTTGGCCTACCACAACAAGAATGCGTAAGGAGCCTAGTGTGGGCGGAGTCTCGGAACTAAGTCACGGTTACGTTATTACTACGTCACTGACACGTCATTGTTGATCCGTGCGTCAGAATTCCGAGAAACACACTAGTATTTAGATTCTAAGAAATGCAGTAAAAAAAAAAATAGGCTGTTCGATATGTTAGCCAAACATAAAGTGTTATTCACCACACGTAACCAACAATACTTTGTTTTTTACAGAAAAAATCGCAGGAGAAACAAGGTAAATTTACTTGTGAATCAGAAACGTTCTAACGTATTTTCGTACACTGCGTGACCAAGAGAATGTCTCCGCTAACGGAGTGCCAGCGAGCAAAACATCACTTCCCTCCCTAGTTTCTTCTCTCACATGCTCGCTGTTTCTTCACCAGTTCTCAAGTTAAACCTTACATATGATATGCATTAATAGGACATACGTCTCAGTATTACAAACATAAGGGGTTCCCTTGAATCTCAAGTGCAAGCACTAAGCCTTGCCTTGGAGGTTGAGCGAGGTGCTACAAGTCATCCTGTACCTCTGACAGTTCACAGTTGAGACTGACAGCAAACTCAGTAATTCACACCACTGCCTGAAAAACAACAAGTTCTCTTGCTATTATGTTCAGGTTCTCACGTTCTCGCTGGAGGACAGAACAAACTTGGTCCGCAACTGATTTTAGTGGGTGTAGAGGCATTGTGTTTGCTTGATAGAGAACCATTTGACATACTGTAGTCTGAGTGACACTGTTATACTGTTACGTGAAGCCGCACCTCATCACCTGTAAGGTAGCCGTCTCACCTGTCAGGTAATACATAAACCATGTAAAATACATTCCAACAATTTTGATTGTAAATTGGTCTGTTAATTCAGTGTAAATGTCGTGCTTTTTACTCAGAGCTTGAGTAGTTGGGTTATGAAGCAACGATCGATTTGCCAAACAGATTAATTGTAAATTAAATGTTGTAGTAATCGTGAAGAATCTCTCTGGAAATAGGTACACTGTAATGATGGAAACTAATACTAATTAAACTGGAATGAAGGGATTTGATCCTGTAGTCTCATGATCCTGACGTTGCTAGTCCCTCGCTCTAACTCTAACAGTGTGCTCACTGGAGAAGTCAGATATCAATACTAAAAAATCCGGGAAAGGTGAATTAATGTACAATTGTTATAGATTCCATCACACATTGGATTGTTCCTTCATGATAAAGCTGATAAGTTAGCAAAAAAACAAGTAGAATGTAACTTTTGTGTTTTTGTGTCTAGCGTTATGATTAATTAACATTAGGAGAGAAGTATTTAGCGAACCTGAATGTTGTAGAAATGCAGTTGAAAGCCTGAGTAGATCTGTCATCCACTACGATAGCATGAACGTAGATAAATTTTTGGAGCAACTTGCAATGTGAGCAGACCGACTGATGTTGTAGGCTTAGGCTTGGTAACAAGTACTTCTGGCAGTTGACAGATGTACACAAATGATTAAACCAAATGCAAAGTATGTAGTCATCCTTATGGTCACTATCTATTCAAGTGTCCACTTATTGAGGAATATAATAACCTATATTGTGATATGTCGAGATATCTTATTAATGATAATAATCTTATTAATGATAATAAGATACCAGACATTAAGCAAATTTCCTAAATTTGCTTGCAACAGGTAAGTCATTTGTAGATATAAATCCAGATGTACTCCTGTTTTAACCCCTTAGGGCCTAGTTCTTAGACCTTTTGTTAATCCTTCAGGGCTAGTTCCTAGGCCTTTTGTTAACCTTTAGGGCCTAGTTCTTAGGCCTTTCGTTAACCCTTTAAGATCTAGTTCCTAGGACTTTCGTTAATCCTTTAGGGCCTAGCTCCTAGGCCTTTTGTGTATCCATATTATCTTGCGCTACCTTCCACAGGATGGATATGGGTGCATAATAAACTAGCCACTTCGGTGTCAAAATCTATCTTAGTCCATCGCTCTGCCAACCTCACCACAGAGAAGCATAAGAAATACCACAACCAGGAAATGCTTTTACCTCCAGGTAAACACAGATGAAGCATAAGACGACATTTCGGTTCGTCCTGGACAGTTACCAAATCACGAGTGATAATGAAACAGACGTTTCGGTCTAGAATGGACCGGAATGTCGTCTAAGATTTCTCCAAATTTTTAGATAAGTTGTGAATTCTACTCACGGCACTGTGACCTATTCATCAATGGAGAAATCATTGGAATGGGTAAGATTTAGGGTATCTGGGACTACATGTATGTTGACCCTGTGCATCTGTAATCTCTTATTATGTTATTCTGCTTTATTAAGAGAAACTGAAAGTGATTTCTGCCAGATGATCTTAAATTGAGGGAAGCTGACACAAGTCTTCATGGTGAAGGAGAAACTTTTTTTTCCCTTCCAGAAAGACAATTTTAGCATTCCCCCCCACTTCCCCCCTCCCCCCCTCCCCCAAAAAAATCTGCCAGAAGAGAAAAATATAAACAAAAAAAAAATGAGTAAGCATTGTTTAGACATAATAAAGAACAATTTTAGTAACGATGTCTGTCGTTAAGTTGGAAACCAGTGGTCGTAAGGAAGCAAAGAGAGAGAGAGAGAGAAAGAGAGGAGAGAGAGAGAGAGAGAGAGAGACATGAGACAGAGAAAGAGAGAGAGAGAGCGCTTGAGGAGGGAGGGAGGTCCCTTGATGTTGGCAAGGGATTCTTGATCTAAGACCTGTGTTCCAATCCCTTGAAGCAAGCCTGAATACCTTCGACTCAACCCCCCCCCCCAAATCCAGGCCCCTCCCGTCACCCAAGGCTCTATGTGGCTCGTACAGAATCTTGCAACCTCTGCTGTCGAGCAGATGCGAGATACGTCTAAGTGCTGTAAGCTTTCTGACCGCTTTGTTACTTCCTCTTATACATATAATAATGATGATAATAATAATAATTCACTTAGAGAGAAATATGACGTGATAAAGCTCCACACAGAGCGAAATATTGTTCCAATCAAAACTCCTTCTTCAATGTGTTCTTCCTTCCTTGGCCATAGATAGTGTCACTGTCTTCGTCTTCTTTTCCCATCCTTCTTTACTCACACGCCTCTTTGATCCATTTCCATCCTTACCCATCTTCCTTCCCTTCCTCCCGCTAAGCTCTGGCCACAGTTCGATTTCAGTTACCCTCAGTTAAAAACCATAAAAGACTGGCGTCTCTGGGGCGGTGGAAGGAAGGTGACTGTAGGTATTCGTATGACACACACGCGCGCGCGGGTGAAAGGGGAGAAATCGGAAGCCCATCAAAATTGACTTGTCCAGGGAAGAATTAAGGTCATGGGGTGGAGCCGTAACTGCTGCTAGTGTCAGGGGTCCACCCCTCACGGTGACACCCAAGTTAACGTTCCTCCGCCCTCAGATCCTTAACTTCCACGTATCCTAAAGACCTGCAGCCGCACCTATGACGCCAACCATTTGCGTCTCCACATTTGAGTGTCCACATTTTGATGTTCGCACTTGGGTGTCCACATTTTGATGTTCGCACTTGGGTGTCCACATTTGGGCGTTCACATATGGGTGTCCACATTTGGACGTTCACATATGGGTGTCAACATTTGAGTGGGTGCTCATGAGAGAGAAAAAAGAGAGGTATATGGGATAGCGATGTTTGTCGTCAACACTGTTAACCTACATTGTGTCCACAACGTTCTTTTTCGCTTTCGGAAAGTTATTACAGCATTATGATAAACTATATCAAAATACACTTCTCTGGCAGAAGGATAGTGCGTCATACAAGAGCGACCCAGAATTTCTATACTTGGAGGCCGAAGGAGTGGCTAATTGTTTGTAGGCTGGGGTGGCTAGGAGACTTGTTTAGAAGCAGCAGGGACTTTGGGATAGCTGGGGGAAATTCTGGGGAGAAGTTGAAGCTCTTAAGCCCCTCTACCCTCTGGCGCCATCCCTGGCGGGTCCCAGAAAGCAGTCCCTCGCTCTTCCTCTGATATCACGCATCTTAATTTCTTTTTTGAGTTTGTGAAAGACTATGTTTTCCTGATACCAGTAGCTGACACTAACACACTCCGTGCTATAACGAATGAGGACATCGGAAAAGTTACGCCGGATATGTTGGCCAATACTTGGAATGAACTGGAGTATTGATGAGATGTGTTACGGGACACTAGAGATGCACATGTTGAGGCTGCGTAGACTAGACAACTGTGAAGCTGCATAAAAAGTCTAGTATTTCAACTATTTTGCAGAAGACTGCGTAATTTTGTCTCTTACCATTTTTATTGTAAAACAAAGATGAAGTCGGTAAAGGACTTTGTAGACAGAAACGATCCAGGGAGGTACCTACGTCTTGTCATATTATTGGAAAACGGAAGTCTGTCAAACATTTTGTACTCTGGCAGGTTTTTTTTTTTGTGTTTCCTTCTTCATAAGCACATGAAATAATAACAGGTAATTCCTTAAAATATTTCACCTTACGTTGGATATATTTTTTCTTTTTCTTGCCAGTGTCTCTAATAATTCTTATTCTTGTAATAGTTTCTTTTTAAATTATGAGGCCTGGCATAGGGCAGGGGCATGGGGCAGGGGCATGGGGGAGGGTCATGGGGGAGGGTCATGGGGCAGGGTCGTGGGGGTGATGATCGTAGGCTCCATTAACCAATATATACTGCCGAGGCTGTGGAGAATATCCGACTAGCGAGCTGACTCGGACTGGTGCCTTTGAGGTGAACTTCGACAGCCAGCTGGAACCATGGATCAACCTCCTCCTCGTCGTGGTGACTAGTGTAATCTACGAACAAAAGGATTGCTGCTGCTGCTGCTGCTGCTGCTGGCGGCTTACTGATGTATCTGGCTAACCTGTTCTTAAAGCTCCACCAAATATTTACTTCACTGATGTTGCTTGGCAGTTTCTTCCCTCTGGCCAAACCTGTTCTTTTCGATATAAGGTTTTAAACCAAAATTTGTTCGGTTTAAATCCTTTATTGCGTTCTTTGTCTTCGATATTTCACTCATTTTATTTATACACTTCACTTATGACAACCGTCTTTCTACTCCTTTGATGAACAGAGTTCGTTGCTCTTATTGTATCGTCTTAAGAAATCTTCAGGGTACTGACAATTTACAACGGCACCTTTTATAGCGTGTTTTACCTTTGTCACCTCTCGGATCACAACGTAATAATCCTCCCGAACCTCATTAATGTCTTCTTCAGAAATGATTCATCATCCTGTTTGTATCGTCAGCGAATTTATATTGCTATATAGTCTCTCATTTTTTACATCGGTTATGTTGATTATCGACAAGGAGACTACACTTACCCATGTGGAAAGTCGCCTGTGACCCGGACACACTCTTGTTTCATCATTCTTATCCAAAGTCTCTGTTGCCTATCGGCCAGTTACTTATTTGGTGAAGAATCTTATCGAAGTCGAGTGAAGTTCAGACTTGCTCAACCTGACCATGATAGTCCGTTGAACTTGCCAGTGGTAGACCTTTTTTTCTTCACCCTTCTCGTGGTGGTGTGTTGAACCCGGCCATGGTGGTGTGTTGACCCTGGCCATGGTGGTGTGTTGACCCTGGCCATGGTGGTGTGTTGACCCTGGCCATGGTGGTGTGTTGAACCTGGCCATGGGTGTGGTTGAACCTGGCCATGGTGGTGTGTTGACCCTGGCCATGGTGGTGTGTTCAACCTGGCCATGGTGGTGTGTTGAACCTGGCCATGGTGGTGTGTTGAACCTGGCCATGGTGGTGTGTTCAACCTGGCCATGGTGGTGTGTTGAACCCGGCCATGGTGGTGTGTTGAACCCGGCCATGGTGGTGTGTTGAACTCGGCCATGGTGGTGTGTTCAACCTGGCCATGGTGGTGTGTTAACCTGCCATGGTGGGTGTTCAACCTGGCCATGGTGGTGTTTGAACCTGGCCATGGTGGTGTGTTGAACCTGGCCATGGGGTGGTTCAACCTGGCCATGGTGGTGGTGTTTGAACCCGGCCATGGTGGTAGTGTTGAACCCGGCCATGCGGTGGGTATGAAGCCCAGGCATGGAGGTTGGTTCAACCTGGCCATGGTGTGTGTCAACTTGGCCAGTGTAGTGTTCAACCTGGCCCATGGTGGTTTCAACCTGACCCATGGTGTTGTTTCAACCTGGCCATGGTGGTTGTTCAACCTGGCCATGGTGGTGTGCTGTAGCTAGCCAGCAAGTAATATGCAAGCCGAATCGACGCAGGGACATTAAAATAATGGGTGTGTGAACCTGGCCATAGTGGCCCAGCGAACACCGCCACGCGTCGGTTCACGAGCAAGCAAAGACAAGAAAAGGTCAGAGACTTGGTGTCGGACGCCGTGACCCATAACGACCTGTCTCAACCTTCCTCCCCCTTCAATTCCTAATTCCTTCCCTCTTCTCTCTCTCTCTCTCTCCTCCTCGCTCTCAAGTCTCTACTCTCTCTCTTCCTCCTCTCCTCTCTCATTCATCTTCTTCTCATCTCTTTGTACTACCACCTGCAGTAAAATATTACAACTGTTACTATGCACTTCATGCGCAACTCACAACAGAAGATGACAACACTACAATCACCTTCTTCAGTATCGAAGCTGACGACAAACATAATATCTACGAGCATTTACATATAAAAGACTTGTAAAGAAGTTAGTAAACTCATCAGCTATGATGGGAATTGTGGCTCTAATCGGTTTCCTTCTCGAAGAATAATGTAAAATAAAATTTTCGCGAGTGTGGGGCGCCAAGCACGCTGGGCTGCCTCAAGGTCAGTATAATGTAATACACTGTTGCCAGCAAACACTTTTCCTATGGCAGCAAATATTAAAATTATTAAGCTATTAAATCAGTGATACCAATTCAAAAAAAATACTAATGTCAGCTCTACAGAGGATATAATAGCCGAATTACATCGATGTAGAATAAACTGCAACTAGCGTTAGGAAAAAACTAGCAATCGATTAGGAATAAACTAGCAATCCATGTAGGAACAGACTAAATATTATTATTATAATCTGGAGGAGCGCTAAAACCCAAGGATTAAGCATGTGGGGGTCGATGACATCAGGCTCAATCAGGAACCGGAGCCAGATCCAATCCCTCGACAGCCCCTCACCAGCACAAGAACCTCTTTGAAAGGGGAATAGACTAGAACACGTTAGAAATAAACTAGCATATTAGGAATAAATAGCAAGTCAATATCAGGATTACTAGCGTGCAGCGTTAGAATAAACTGAATTCCATCGGGAAGCGTAAATGTAGACACCGGTCATCTAAGCACCAGGAACCAAGACAAGTCGAAATAATAATAGTATCTGCCCTAACACCCAGTCCATAAAATGCTAATGTAACCTCTACTGGATGAAACCTTGTAAATATGAACCAACGGTCTAAACTGTGAGCGGTCCTCTGTGAGAGGGTCGCTCCCAGCTTAAACTGTGAGCGATCCTCTCATAGTCTAAGCTGATCTACAGATACCAGACAACGTCAGTCAGTCAGGAAATCAATCATCAGCAGGTTGTCAGTTAAAATAATTGATTTATTTAGAACACTGTAACTTTCAGTGAGCAACACCATGGGGGATATATTGGCATGCAAGATATCGGAAATTAGCAAAGACGTTAATCAAAGAAACATCAGCCATGACATGAAAATGAGGATAATTAAGAGCAAGTAAGTAAGTAATTAAGTAAATAAATAAGTAATTAAGTAAGTTTATTTAGATACAGGTACACATAAATATAATTACACAGTAACACGTATAAATTTCATAGGATAAATTCCCCCCCAAAAAAATTAAGTGACTTATTTTCACTGTGGTCTTTGTATATCTCTCAGAGAATATATGCTGAGATTATATTTTAATCACTGTTTTATGGATTAAAGGATTCTTGTCTGGTGGTGAAACTGTGCAGCCTTAATGACCTTAGTATAGTAGATAGGCTTTAAACCCACCTATTAACCTAACCTGTGGTAATTATAACAAATACTTTCTGAAATGTATGACGAGGAAGAAGACGTTTGGATTATTTGTAAAGAGGATTAACCCAAGATTATCTGAGATCACTCATTGTAGTTTATTTACACTTGAATTCTTTTGTTTTTTTCCCAGAATGCGATACACTAGTCCACTGACACCCAGGTACCTACTTACTAACAAAGTAAATAGGAGCAGCAGGTGTAAGGAGGCATGCACAACATCACCAGTCCAAGATTCGAATCTGAACTCTTCGGTTGTGAGTTGCAGGCAGCAACCACTGCAATGTGCGTATCGTTGCTCAGCAAATGTGTAAAATATATTTTAAAAGTGTGAGTATTATTGTAATAATCTGGAATACAAAGAAACTCCCTGAAAACGGCGTCTGTGAAGGTTAGAAGGTTAGACAGTTTTGACAGAGGATCAATGTCTACCCTTCTTCTAACCTTGACAGACGCTGTCATCATGATACATTCCTCACACACAAACTCCCACAAACTTTGCCCTCGCGACCTCAGTGATTATCGCGAAATTTAAAAAAAAAAAACATGGAATTAAAAAAAAAAAGGTTTACATAAATGTATTATTGCAGGTTAATATCAGTTTTTAAAAATAAATCTTTACCTGTACACTTTCTAGAAAGACAATCAACTATTTCACAGAAAAACTGGGACACACAATTTTTTATAAATATCTCAGTACCTATTTAGTAACACTTTTTTTTTGTTTTACTCCGTGGAGTGGTAGCTGCCTTGACCCTTCCCATCAAACACAAGACTTTACTCTCCTCCCTTTCCAAAAAGTAAACTAGGAATGTCTCCATGAGGAGAGGCCTACGTGATGTCAGCCTGTCATTACTCGTAAGTTTCCCATAAGCATAGATGACACACACATGATTTACTCTACCATTAATAAAGACTCTAAATCACAGACACTCACTTGTTCCCTTTAAATAGTGATTATCTGCTTCATAAAATTTTGATATTTAGCCTGACGTATAAGGGAAATAGCACCATAGGAGAAAATAATAATAAATGATGAGAGATGAAGCATTAGAATAAATGTTAAATGCGAACGATGTCCTTCAAGGATCTACAATAGGACCCTCATGTTTCTTATATTATTGAACGACGGACCAGACATAGTGAATCCTGCATCACAGCTTGTGGAGGATGCTAACTGTGCGAGAAAGTTACAAACATTAGAGAACAACGAGAATTTAATTAAATATAATATATATATATATATATATATATATATATATATATATATATATATATATATATATATATATATATATATATATATATATATATATATATATATATATATATGGACAAGAAACAAGACTATTTATGAATATAGCTGTCAGAACTTGTGCTCAACATGTATAAGTTAATGAAACTGAAAGATGCAAAATCGAGACCAGAAATAGCAAATCAACTGGTAATGGAGAGTGAGGAGGCGAAGCCACAAGAAGACGATCCAGAATTTAACGTTTAACCGCTCTACACGTCAGAAAAATGCATTTGTAATACGAAAACATTTTGTTAGGAGCCTTACGTTTCTGAGGCTTTGGAAACTGTTCCTAATTAAAATGTCGTAGGGTAACACAAGTGTCTGACATTCCGTCGGTGTTCGTATGCCAGGTTTCTATATTCATTACAAAATACCCCGACCAGTTCCTGAGGCAGGTGTGAAAAGAAGCCATTCTTTTCCAAAGTTTTCTTCTGGAGAAATGGGTAAAAAAAAAAAAAGTCGTTATCAGGATCTGTCTGCAAGAACAGTGTTGTGTTGCCTGTTGCACAATCTGAAGGCAACCTGAATAATTTTGACGTTGGAAATACTACTGGAGGTTGTTTGAGGCTCCTGAAGTGACATCCAGAAGTAAAAGACTTCAAGCATTCTTCCCGGTTCTCTCTGGTCCATAAATAGCCGAGTGACTTTGACCTTGTTAATCCCCAGTCTCAACAGACAGTTTTAAGCTCTGTTTGGTTAATTACAGAGCAGTTATCGCGGTGGTCGTACACTGAGTAGGATAGGAGATCCATCCCTGGGAAGCCTGCTCTGATATTCATGTTGTTGGATTTTTTTAATAAAAGGGGCTGGAGGCTCGGTCCTCCTCCTAAAAGCAAGAGAACCATTCTCCATACCTATACTTCATTGGGAATTGTTCCCTCAGCTTCCCTGGCGAGAGCAGGAAGTGTAATCGCCAGACAACTTCAACTGACTCACATTGGTAGAGAGATTGAGATAGATTTATAAGGTTTTATTATGTTCTGAAGGATCGTGTCGCATTTTCCTCATCTATGTGTGATTAATCGCAGCTACCACAAACACTGGATCTTTCATTAATGTTACATTATCAGTTAACTCTCCATATCCATTTTCAAGTGGACTCATGTTTTTTTCTTTTCCTGGTCTTTATCCTGTACACCAGAAGAATATTTTTTATTTGTGTTGGATTCCTTTGCCACTTTACTTTCGTCATCTCGTTTAACTTACCCTCTTCCTCAGTTTTCATTTAATTTTTAAAATAGACATTTTTGATTCACAGGATGGCCCTCTTCTCTGTTAATCTAGTTCAACCATTTCGGATCATTTACAATGAATCTTATTTTCCTATGTTTTCTGGGGGTCAGTCAATACTAGATAGGTCCTCCTTGAGTCCAGTGTGATATACAAAGTAAATATCTGGAACAATAACTGCGTTATCTTCATTATCTGTCACAGATAGGGTTAATGTTGAATGTGACAGATTTGTGAACACAATCTCACAACTTTTCCCCATCACAACTAACACCTCTCACAACTCCATCACAACTAACACTTCCCACAACCCAATCATAACTAACACCTCCCACAACCCCATCACAACTAACACCTCCACAACCCCAGTTACCACGGCGTTCCCACAGACCTTTGGGAAATAGGTCTTACGTGATGCCGCTTGGAGGATGCGTGCAGATGACCTAAGATAAAAGACCTTAACATTATATTGGACGAGGGATTTATGAGTATCAGACGCGGCTCCCACGCTTGCATTAATGTTAGAATTGTGAAGGAGATTGATGCATGGATGGCACTTGATGTCGTTGTGGAGAATGTTTTGATGGGCAGGTGTTATAATGATGGCAGGTGTTGTGGTTGTGGAGAAGAGGGTGTTGTGGAAGGCAGCTTTCACATTGATGGCAGGTGTTGCGGTGGTCAGATGTTACACTGATGGCAGGTGTTGTGGTAATGAAGGAAATGAGTGTAGTGGCAGTCAGTGTTGTAGAGGAGAGCATCACAATGGTATCGCCTTTCATACCACTGAAACCTACCTGGAAAAGGTTTGATCTCTTTCTCCTCCTCCACGGGGTATCCAATCTTACAAACCTTTTTTTTTCCTTTCACAGAGAGAACCCGGTCTATGGGAACGGTGGTCGTTGCCCTTCGACCGTGATGACCATAACAGTATTAGGGGAATAATGTCCTGACCATTATAATCAACTGGGCTCTAAATCTCTTCTAAGCGATTGAAACACTATGGAACACTGTGGTCTGCCTATCTACAGCCAGGTTGATAGACCACAAAATTCTATTGCGTTTCAATCGCACAGAAGAGATTTGAAACAATTTATTATAGTGCTCCGGATGTATTGTGAAAGACTAACAACTTCCCATCTTCTTTTACTCGCGATATATATATATATATATATATATTATATATATATATATATATATATATATATATATATATATATAATATATATATATATATAAAGAGATTTCTGGTGCTTACCATAGTTTAAGCATAAATCACACCTAAATATAATTATTTTAATTTTTACTGTGCGTGTTTTGTATTTATCACTAAACTGAGTACATCCCGGAGCAGCTCGTGAGATGGAGAGGAATATCCTGGGGGTAGTATGCTACTACATTGATGATGGTGTTGATGATGATGACTTATTTGGAGAAATATTAGTATGGTAATAATATCATTGTGGTGCAGGGGTATTAAGCTCCATAATAAGTTATATTCTTACTGAATTTTACTAATATACCCATTATTATTTTAATAATTTCAGCTCTCTAACTGATCTGAACCCACGATATACAGGAACGTATGTGTATTCTACATTAAGCTCTTTCCTTAACGAACTAACTCATTACTTACCTCGGGGGAAAGAGCTCACAATCCTTCTGGACCTTTTCAATACTTTCTAGCAAAACAATTTTCCCCTAGGAAAACTACGATACTATTTGCGTAACTTAGTGTTTCAAGTATTGCTTAAGTATTCTATATGTCAGGGGGAATCATCTTTTCGTAAGTTATGTAAAACACAAACAGTGTGGGGGTGGGGTCCAATCCGTGGCTAGTGTGCGCTAAAAGTTAGCCACCGGACCGTGCCAGCCTCACTACACATTGACACACTGGCCGGCCTGCTGCGAGTTTTTGGACTTGCTCGCCATAGGATCGAATCCCATCCGTTTTGTGATTTGTTTATAATCGTGTTATTACGATTTCAGTAGTTGAGAGTGTAAGTTAAGAATGTCAGTTAAGAGTGCAAGTTAAGAGTGCAGTTAAGAGTGCAAGTTAAGAGTGCAAGAGTGCAAGTTAAGAGTGCAAGAGTGCAAGTTGAGAGTGCAAGTTAAGAGTGTAAGTTAAGAGCATAAATTAGGGGGAAACTTTTGCAAGTTGAGGTTAAGTTGTCTCAGTAGAAGCTAACATAACCTTAACCGTGACGTCAGTGAAGTAGTTACGTCTCCTTGGGTGCGTCGGAAGTGACGTCATGTCACACAGGACCTACAACTGAGGTTCAAGGCCGCTGTGACGTCACGCAGGACCTACAACAGATCTTCAAGGTCGTCTCTTCAGTGACCTCGTAGCGGAAATCGTCCCGACAGCCTCTCAAATGAAGTCGGTCCTGTGGCCTCTTAACTGAAGTCGGTCCTGTGGCCTCTTAACTGAGGTCGGTCCTGTGGCCTCTTAACTGAAGTCGGTCCCGTGGCTTAACTGGCCTAAAACTGTTTAAGGAAATATGAAGTAAATGAACGAATAATGACTAATAATAATAATAACAACAATAACAACAATAACAATAATAATAATAATAATAATAATAATAATAATAATTAAAAAAATGATGACTTTTATTAGTAAACGTGGAAAGCCCCTGGTTATACAGAACATTTCGGGCAATGAAATGTAATAAAAGGCTTCACGAAACTGTTGTAATAAAAGGCTTCACGATACTGTTGCAATAAAAGGCTTCACGATACTGTTGCAATAAAAGGCTTCACGATACTGTTGCAATAAAAGGCTTCACGATACTGTTGTAATAAGAGGCTTCACGATACTGTTGTAATAAAAGGCTTCACGATACTGTTGTAATAAAAGGCTTCACGATACTGTTGTAATAAAAGGCTTCACGATACTGTTGTAATAAGAGGCTTCACGATAATGTTGTAATAAAAGGCTTCACGATACTGTTGTAATAAAAGGCTTCACGATACTGTGGCAATAAAAGGCTTCACGATACTGTGGCAATAAAAGGCTTCACGTGTTCTCACCATGCTATAGTGTACCAGCTTATTCGCTTCGAAAGTCAGAGAATCGTGAGCACAAACACTCAAGTTACTGATCAACTCTTGTGGTCCAATTCACCAAATATCCGCTCTTATGGCGACGTTTCGTTCCGTCCTGGACCATTGTCAAGTCACATTGTCAAGCTGGGACTTGACAGTGGTCCAGGGTAGACCGAAACGTCTTCATAAAGTTCCTCTCCTAAGTGGGGCTTTTGTTCAGGTGTTCCCAGCCACGGTGTTGTGGCTCTTGTGTTATCCGAATAAAAACTTCCTGTGGAACGTTTGTCTCTGCGAACTTACTGATTCTTCGCAATTTCGTTTGATAAAAGAACTCTTGAATTCGGTCGCGGGTTATGTCACAGGTAACCCCTGAAGACCCACTACACTATGATATGGTCTTGGATGCACTGGAAGAAAAACAGAATGCAGATGTAACATACACAGACTTTGCGAAAGCCTTTTTAATAAGTGCGATCATGGCGTAATAGCGCACAAAATACGTGCTAAAGGAATAACTGGCAAAATAGGCAAATGGATCTTCAGCTTTCTAAGCAATCGAACACAAAGAGTAGTGGTCAACAGAGTTAAATCGGAAGCTGCCATAGTGAAACGCTGTTCCACAAGGCACAGTACTCGCCCCCATCCTGTTCCTCATCCTCATATCAGACAAAGACAGAGATGTAATCCACAACATGAGGCTGTCATCTATTGAGGGCAAGAAGATATAAACCAAATTTTCCAGTGGGCAACGGAAAATAATGTGATGTTCAATGAAGACAAATTCCAGTTACTCCGTTATGGAAAACTGGAGGAGATAATAACTAGAACTGAGTATTTTTTTTTCTTTTTTTTTTTTTTACACAGGGTTTGACAAGGTTAAGGATCCCTAGCTTTATTGACAAGCTATTTACAGGTTAAGGATTTCTAACTTTATTGACAAGCTATTTACAGGTTAAGGATTCCTAACTTTATTGGCAAGCTAAGAGCTGTTACCTACATCAGCTCGTTTGAAAGCATTTTTATTGTTATGAGACATACAAGTAGGAAATAGGATGAAGTTGGAGCCATCTGTGGGTCAGCATTTTCATTTGATCAACTGACGTTATCAGGTTGACATCATTATGCTGTACGAATGTGTTCCATACTCGAGTCATCCTGGGTATGTATGATCTCAGATGGAGTGATGTTCTGGAGAAGGGTACAGCCAGAGTGAAGTTGCTGCTTTCTGCCCGTCTTGTGGCATAAAAGCTTGTTTCACGCTGTCCTCGAAGTGGATCCAAGTTTGGTACTTTGACAATATTGGCCTTGTACATAACAGTAAGGCCACCCACATCTCTCCTATGTTGAAGGCTCTGCTGAAATGACAGATCTATCCAGGATGGGTCCAGGCGAGAGATGAGACGTCTTGCTCTGTTCTCCACTCTGTCAAGCAGTCGCAGATGAGAGGAGGGGGGCAGGCAAACCAAGAAAGTGGAACATACTCAAGGTGTGAGCGTACTTGTGCCTCGTACAGAATCTTGCAACCCCTACTGTCAAGCAGATGCGAGATACTGCGAAGTGCTGTAAACTTCCTGGCTGCCTTGTTTGCTAGATTTACAGCATGGTACTTCATGGTTACTTTGGGAAATCAGATTTCACCCAAGGATATCAACTTCTTCTCCAGGTGCCAACATCCTCCCATTCATCCTTACTACTGCACCAGCATTACAATCATGGTGCCTAGAGACGATCATCATTTGCGTTTTCTCGGGTGCAGATGTTACTTGCCATCTATTTCCCCAAGCTGATATAGCTCTTAGCTGGTGATTGATGTAGCTTACAGCAGCTGGCATTTCTTCTCTTGGATAAGTGAATGTCAGTGTACAGTCATCTGCATATGCATGTGATTCTGGGATGAGATGAAGAAGGTCGTTGAAGTAGACATTCCATAACAATGGTCCCAGCACGCTTCCTTGTGGAACACTTGCCCCAATAGGATGTCTTGCTGATTCAGTTCCATTGAGAACTACACTTAGAGATCTACCATGAAGGTAATCACTGAGGAGACATAGTGTAGAGCCTGCAATTCCCAGTGCTTGAAGTTTTGCTAAGAGGCCCTGGTGCCACACCCGGTCGAAAGCACCAGCAATGTCCAGTGCTACCACACAGCTGACTTTGGATTCATCCAGTGACTGGTGCCACTTAGTGGAGAGGTTTAACAACAGATCGTCAGCAGAGTAACCTTTCCTGAAGCCATATTGACGATCACAAAGTAGTGATTGGTAGTCAAAAAACTCTGTCATTTGTCTTGAGATTATTGTCTCAAGGATCTTACCAGTGATTGACAGGAGTGACACTGGTCTGTAGTTGCTGATTTCTGCTCTGCTCTTCTTTTTGTGAACAGGGACTACATTTGCCTCTTTCCACAGAGAGGGCCATTTACACTGTACTAAGCAGTGCTGAAAGATGCGAGTTAGAGGTGCTGCTAGCTGGTCTGCACATCTTCTCAGCAATCTTGGGCTCAACTTGTCTGGGCCCACAGCCTTTTCTTGGTCAAGCGATTTAAGAAGAAAATGCACCTCCTGCTGCCTTATTGTCACCACTGACAGTTTTGACTCAGTTCTTGCAGATAGCCAAGGAGGGTCCCTTGCTGGATCAGGAACTTGCATTTTGGTAGCAAAGTGTTCAGCAAAGAGGTCCGCCTTTTCTTGACTAATAGTGGAGGTGGTCCCATCCTGTCGATTTAGAGGTGGAATGAGTTCATCAGGCAGATAACCTTGTCTGTCCTTGACCAGGGACCACCAGGTTTTGGAGCCTACCCTACCTGATGCTAGATTTCTTTTTGTGTCCACCTCCCATTTAGCAATGGCCCACTTTTGAACGTCACCCATATGCCTACAGGCTTGCCTGTGCAAGTTCCTGTTATAGGTGGTAGGATGTCTCTTATACCTTCGCCATGCTTTGTACTTAGCAGTATATTACTAGCTCTGATCATACAATAGAGAGAAAAAATAATGTGAGGGACCTGGGAGTGGTAATGTTTGAGGATTTCACTTTCAAGGACCACAACAATGCCACTATCACATCTGCGAGGAAAATGACAGGGTGAATAATGAGAGCGTTCAAAACAAGAGATGCCAAGCCATTGATGATCTTTTTCAAATTACTTGTTCTCTCAAGACTGAAATGTTGCTGTACATTAACATCTCCGTTCAAAGAAGGTGAAATTGCAGAACTATAGAAAGTACAGAGAATCTTTACTGCACGTATAAGTTCCATCAAGCACCTCAACTACTGGGAACGCTTGGAAGCACTTGACTTGTACTCGTTGGAACGCAGGAGAGAGAGATATATATCATAATCTACACTTGGAAAATCCTGGAAGGAATGGTCCCGAATCTGCACACAGAAATCACTCCCTACGAAAGTAAAAGACTGGGCAGGCGATGCAAAATACCCCCATTGAAAAAAGTAGGGGCGCCATTGGTACACTAAGAGCAAACACAGTAAGTGTCCGGGGCCCAAAACTGTTCAACAGCCTCCCACCAGCCATAAGGGGAATTACCAATAGGCCCCTGGCTGCCTTCAAGAGGGAACTGGACAGATACTTAAAGTCGGTGCCGGATCAGCCGGGCTGTGGTTCGTACATTGGACTACGTGTGGCCAGCAGTAACAGCCTGGTTGATCAGGCCCTAATCCACCGGGAGGCCTGGTCGTGGGCCGAGCCGCGGGGGCGTGGATCCCCGGAATTCCCTCCAGGTAGACTCCAGGTAGACCGGTAAAATGAAACATGCAGCGGTATCAGCAGAGGGTGCACACTGTTCGCAGAGACATGACCAAGGCTGTTGATAGTGTTTCTGTACAAGAGATTGATAAACGCAGTGTCAGCACCCGATGTTGTGTAGACATTGTGTCCAGGATCGAGGCCTGACTGTCCAGTACTACCAGAGAGTTTGTATGTACGTGAAGACCTCAGAATGACAGCTCCATTTAATCATTTATATTGGTATAAACCTTGGTAATAAATACCGACAAGTTGGTTTAGAAAGACACGTAAGCAAACACTATAACATATTTATTAGAAAACGTTTCGGTCCTGGAACCTTGAAGTGATCAAGGTTCCAGGACCGAAACGTTTTCTAATAAATATGTTATAGTGTTTGCTTACGTGTCTTTCTAAACCAATCATTTATATTAAAACGAAGCTAAGCGCTATACCCTGGTGGTTCAGTCAGCGCAAGGACTGAAGAAGGCTCGAGTCTTCGTCTATTTTATAAGAAACTATAAGAAAAGCTTAGTCAAGAGAAAAGAGATTACCAGTAGACCATAGAAACACTGGGAGTGTAGTAAAATATAACTTACAAGAAGCAGTGAGAGAAAAATATGACCACAAGTCACGAAGTCGCCCCATGAGCAACCACGAGTGACGGGAAGTGTCCATGAGGGACCATGAACCCTTGGTGAAGCCTCACTGTGGCCTTCCAACCACCGTGAAGAAGAACAGCTTCTCCACCCATGATTAGTGAGCATTAAGAAAAGTATATAGCATTACCCTGAGTTGTCAGTGCCCATGACGACCTATACCCCGAGTTGTAAGTGCTCATGAACACCTATACCCTAAGTTGTGAGTGCCCATGACGACCTATACCCTGAGTTGTGAGTGCCCATGAACACCTATACCCTAAGTTGTGAGTGCCCATGAAGACCTATACCCTGAGTTGTGAGTGCCCATAAAGACTTAGACCCTGAGTTGTGAGTGCCCATGAACACCTATACCCTAAGTTGTGAGTGTCCATGAAGACCTATACCCTGAGTTGTGAGTGCCCATGAAGACTTATACCCTGAGTTGTGAGTGCCCATGACGACCTATACCCCGAGTTGTAAGTGCTCATGAAGACTTATACCCTGAGTTGTGAGTGCCCATGAACACCTATACCCTAAGTTGTGAGTGCCCATGAAGACCTATACCCTGAGTTGTGAGTGCCCATAAAGACTTATACCCTGAGTTGTGAGTGCCCATGAACACCTATACCCTAAGTTGTGAGTGTCCATGAAGACCTATACCCTGAGTTGTGAGTGCCCATGAAGACTTATACCCTGAGTTGTGAGTGCCCATGAACACCTATACCCTGAGTTGTGAGTGTCCATGAACTCCTATACCCTAAGTTGTGAGTGCCCATGAAGACCTATACGCTGAGTTGTGAGTGCCCATTGAAACCTATACCCTGAGTTGTGAGTGCCCATGAAGACTTATACCCTGAGTTGTGAGTGCCCATGAACAACATATACCCTGAGTTGTGAGTGTCCATGAACTCCTATACCCTAAGTTGTGAGTGCCCATGAAGACCTATACGCTGAGTTGTGAGTGCCCATTGAGACCTATACCCTGAGTTGTGAGTGCCCATGAAGACTTATACCCTGAGTTGTGAGTGCCCATTAACACCTATACCCTGAGTTGTGAGTGCCCATGAATACCTATACCCTAAGTTGTGAGTGCCCATGAAGATCTATACCCTGAGTTGTGAGTGCCCATGAAGACTCATACCCTGAGTTGTGAGTGCCCATGAACACCTATACCCTGAGTTGTGAGTGCCCATGAAGATTTATACCCTGAGTATGGTGGGCTCCACATGCACAATAGACAACTGATAATTATGGTGTAAGTGAGAATCAGACGAAACATCAGCGAAGTAAGGCCGAGGGAAGGAGGGTGAAGGGAGGGAGGCAGCGTGTGCTCGCTCATGGCAGTCAAGCCTCTCCAAGGCCATGGCAGCCGGGGGACAACGACCTCCTGATGTAGTGGAGAGGTGACGTCTCTTCTGTCTTCCCCCTCCTTCCTTCCCTCTCTTTCCTCCTCCTCTCCCCCCTCTCCCTCTTCAAGGTGGTTGAACACTAGAGATTGTCCTCTTTTGTTCAGCTATTGTCATTTTGTTTCCGGTGAACGTTTATTAACGTTGACGTTCAGTAATACAATAGCGAGTTTTAAACGTTGGTTGGAGTGGGGTTTTTCTTGTTTTGTTTTGTTTATTTTTTTTTTTGGGTTGCGCACGTTGGCACCGCCCTCGGTGGTGGGTATAATGGGGTAACCCGTGGCCAAGTTCATGGGTGACAGCCGTGCCCAACGGCACTTCCGTGTCCAGGTCTTACTTCAAGTCCCTCTATTGAGTTGCTCACACAATGACGCATTTTGTTTGTTAGTGCAAATGTCAGGTTAGATGACTCAAGAAATCGTAATGACACGATTGCAAATCGTGTCATTACGATTTCTTGAGTCATGTTGACAGCAGTGAAGGGACTTGAGCTAGAGTTCGTCACGGCCACGCTAGCTGGAGATTCGTCTGTAAAAACTTGCATTTGTGGTCACAGAGGTGCCTGTGCTAACTTTCCTATGGTGTAGAAATATACCTAGTTGGATGAATCTTATTGTGGCTGGCTGGTCTAGTGGCTAACGCGACGGGCTGGAGTTTTGAGACTCTATGACCGCGGGTTCAATCCCGGCCGGGGGTATGGTCAGGTTAGATTTTTGCAACATTGTTAAGTTTCTTGGAATATACCTGGAGAGTATACCTGGAGAGTTTGGAGAGTATACCTGGAGAATATACTTGGAGGGTATACCTGGAGAGTCTAGAGAGTATGCCTGGAGAATATACCTGGAGAGTCTGGAGAGTACACCTGGAGAAACTGGAGAGTATACCTAAAGAGTCAGGAGAGTAAACCTGGAGAATCTGGAGAGTATACCTGGAGCATCTGGAGTTTACCTGGAGTTTACCTGGAGAGAGTTCCGGGGGTCAACGCCCCCGCGGCCCGGTCTGTGACCAGGCCTCCTGGTGGATCAGAGCCTGATCAACCAGGCTGTTGCTGCTGGCTGCACGCAAACCAACGTACGAGCCACAGCCCGGCTGATCAGGAACTGACTATAGGTGCTTGTCCAGTGCCAGCTTGAAGACTGCCAGGGGTCTGTTGGTAATCCCCCTTATGTGTGCTGGG
Source organism: Cherax quadricarinatus (assembly GCF_026875155.1). Classification (NCBI taxonomy): domain Eukaryota; kingdom Metazoa; phylum Arthropoda; class Malacostraca; order Decapoda; family Parastacidae; genus Cherax; species Cherax quadricarinatus. The sequence continues at coordinate 60,076,862 of NC_069403.1, forward strand.
AGGCAGTTGAACAGTCTCGGGCCCCTGACACTTATTCTATGGTCTCTTAACGTGCTAGTGACACCCCTGCTTTTCATTGGGGGGATGGTGCATCGTCTGCCAAGTCTTTTGCTTTCGTAGTGAGTGATTTTCGTGTGCAAGTTCGGTACTAGTCCCTCTAGGATTTTCCAGGTGTATATAATCATGTATCTCTCCCTCCTGCGTTCCAGGGAATACAGGTTTAGGAACCTCAAGCGCTCCCAATAATTGAGGTGTTTTATCTCCGTTATGCGCGCCATGAAAGTTCTCTGTACATTTTCTAGGTCGGCAATTTCACCTGCCTTGAAAGGTGCTGTTAGTGTGCAGCGTGGAGAGTACACATGGAGAATCTGGAGAGTATACATGAAGAGTCTGGAGAGTACACCTGGAGAATCTGGAGAGTATACCTGGAGAGTCTGGAGAGTACACCTGGAGAATCTGGAGAGTATACCTGGAACGTGTGGAGAGTATACCTGGAGAATATACCTGGAGATTCTGGGGTATACCTGGAGAATCTGGAGAGTATGCCTGGAGAGTCTGGAGAGTATACCTGGAAAATCTGGAGAGTATACCTGGAGAGCCTGGAGAGCATGCCTGGAGAATCTGGAGAGTATACCTGGAGAGTCTGGAGAGTAAACCTGGAGAATCTGGAGAGTATACCTTGAGAATCTGGAGAGTATACCTGGAGAGTCTGGAGAGTATACCCGGAAAATCTGGAGAGTATACCTGGAGCGTCTGGAGAGTATACCTGGAGAGTCTGGAGAGTACATCTGGAGAGTCTGAAGAGTATACCCGGAGAATCTGGAGAGTATACCTTGAGAATCTGGAGAGTATACCTGGAGAGTCTGGAGAGTATACCCGGAAAATCTGGAGAGTATACCTGGAGCGTCTGGAGAGTATACCTGGAGAGTCTGGAGAATACATCTGGAGAGTCTGGAGAGTATACCTGGAGAATCTGAAGAGTATACCTGAAGCGTCTGGAGAGTATACCTTTAGAATCTGGAGAGTATACCTGGAGAGTCTGGAGAGTATACCTGGAGAGTCGGGAGAGTATATCTGGAGAGCCTGGAGAGTATACCTGAAGAGTCTGGAGAGTATACCTGGAGAGTTTGGAGAGTATACCTGGAGAGTCTGGAGAGTATACCTGGAGAGCCTGGAGAGTATAACTGGAGAGTCTGGAGAGTATACCTGGAGAGTCTGGAGAGTATACCTAGAGAGCATGGAGAGTATACCTGGAGAGTCTGGAGAGTATACCTTGAGAGCCTGGAGAGTATACCTGAAGAGCATGGAGAGTATACCTGGAGAGTCTGGAGAGTATACCTGGACAGCCTCGAGAGTATACCTGGAGAGTCTGGAGAGTATACCTGGAGAGCCTGGAGAGTATACCTGGAGAGTCTGGAGAGTATTCCTGAGAGTCTGAGATATCTGGAGAGCTGAAGTTTACCTGGAGAGTTTGGAGAGTATACCTGGAGAGTCTGGAGAGTATACCTGGAGAGCCTGGAGAGTATACCTGGAGAGCCTGGAGAGTATACCTGAAGAGTCTGGAGAGTATACCTGGAGAGCCTGGAGAATATATCTGGAGAGCCTGGAGAGTATACCTGGAGAGTCTGGAGAGTATACCTGGAGAGTCTGGAGAATATACCTGGAGAGTCTGGAGAGTATACCTGGAGAGTCTGGAGAGTATACCTGGAGAGTCTGGAGAGTCTGAAGAGTATACCTGGAGAGCCTGGAGAGTATACCTGGAGAACCTGGAGAGAATACCTAGAGAGTCTGGAGAGTATACCTGGAGAGTCTGGAGAGTATACCTGGAGAGCCTGGACAGTATACCTGGAGAGCCTGGAGAGTATACCTGGAGAGTCTGGAGAGTATACCTGGAGAGTCTGGGGAATATACCCGGAGAGCCTGGAGAGTATACCTGGAGAGTCTGGAGAGTATACCTGGAGAGCCTGGAGAGTATACCTGGAGAGTCTGGAGAGTATACCTGGAGATTCTGGAAAGTATACCTGGAGAGTCTGGAGAGTATACCTGGAGAGTCTGGAGAGCATACCTGGAGAGTCTGGAGAGTATACCTGGAGAGACTGGAGAGTATACCTGGAGAGTCTGGAGAGTATACCTGGAGAGCCTGGAGAGTATACCTGGAGAGCCTGGAGAGTATACCTGGAGAGCCTGGAGAGTATACCTGGAAAGTCTGGAGAGTATACCTGGAGAGCCTGGAGAGTATACCTGGAGAGTCTGGAGAGTATACCTGGAGAGTCTGGAGAGTATACCTGGAGAGCCTGGAGAGTATACCTGGAGAGTGGAAGATACCCGGAAGTATACCTGGAGAGTCTGGAGAGTATACCTGGAGAGTCTGGAGAGTATACCTGGAAAGTCTGGAGAGTATACCTGGAGAGCCTGGAGAGTATACCTGGAGGTCTGGAGAGTATACCGGAGAGCCTGGAGAGTATACCTGGAAGTCTGGAGAGTATACCTGGAGAGCCTGGGGAGTATACACATGGAGAGTCTGGAGAGTATACCTGGAGAGTCTGGAGAGTATACCTGGAGAGCCTGGAGAGTATACCTGGAGAGCCTGGAGAGTATACCTGGAGAGTATACCTGGAGAGTCTGGAGAGTATACCTGAGAGTCCCGGAGAGTATACCTGGAGAGCCTGGAGAGTATTACCTGGAGAGCCTGGAGAGTATACCTGGAGAGTCTGGAGAGTATACCTGGAGAGTCTGGAGAGTATACCTGGAGAGTCTGGAGAGTATACCTGGAGAGCCTGGAGAGTATACCTGGAGAGTCTGGAGAGTATACCTGGAGAGTCTGCAGAGTATACCTGGAGAGTCTGGAGAGTATTCCTGGAGAGCCTGGAGAGTATACCTGGAGAGCCTGGAGAGTATACCTGGAGAGTCTGGAGAGTATACCTGGAGAGTCTGGAGAGTATACCTGGAGAGCCTGGAGAGTATACCTGGAGAGCCTGGAGAGTATACCTGGAAAGTCTGGAGAGTATACCTGGAGAGCCTGGAGAGTATACCTGGAGAGTCTGGAGAGTATACCTGGAGAGTCTGGAGAGTATACCTGGAGAGCCTGGAGAGTATACCTGGAGAGCCTGGAGAGTATACCTGGAGAGTATACCTGGAGAGTCTGGAGAGTATACCTGGAGAGTCTGGAGAGTATACCTGGAGAGTCTGGAGAGTATACCTGGAGAGCCTGGAGAGTATACCTGGAGAGTCTGGAGAGTATACCTGGAGAGTCTGGAGAGTATACCTGGAGAGTCTGGAGAGTATTCCTGGAGAGCCTGGAGAGTTACCTGGAGGCCTGGAGAGTATACCCGGGAGCCTGGAGAGTATACCTGGAGAGTCTGGAGAGTATACCTGGAGAGTATACCTGGAGAGCCTGGAGAGTATACCTGGAGAGCCTGGAGAGTATACCTGGAGAGTCTGGAGAGTATACCTGGAGAGTCTGGAGAGTATACCTGGAGAGTCTGGAGAGTATTCCTGGAGAGCCTGGAGAGTATACCTGGAGAGTCTGGAGAGTATACCTGGAGAGTCTGGAGAGTATACCTGGAGAGCCTGGAGAGTATACCTGGAGAGCCTGGAGAGTATACCTGGAGAGAGTCGGAGAGTAACCTGGAGGCCTGAGATATCCTGGAGAGCCTGAGGATTACCTGGAGAGTATACCTGGAGAGTATATGGAATCTGGAGAGTATTTCCTTGGAGTCTGGAGAGTATACCTGGAGAGCCTGAGATTACCTGGAGAGCCTGGAGAGTATACTTTGAGAGTCTGGAGAGTATACCTGAGAGTCTGGAGAGTATACTGGGATGATCTGGAAGATACCTTTAGAGCCGGAGAGTATACCTGGAGAAGTCTGGAGAGTATACTGGGATTGGAGAGTATACCTGGAGATCTGGGATATTCCTGGAGAGCCTGAAGTATACTAGAGCCTGGAGAGTATATACTGGAGGTCTGGAGAGTATACCTGGAGAGTCTGGAGATATACCTGAGAGTCTGGAGAGTATACTGAGATGGAGAGTATACCTGGAAAGTCTGGAAGTATACTACTGGAGAGTAACCTGAGAGATCGTGGAGAGTATACCTGGGGAGTCTGAAGTATACCTGGAGAGCCTGAGAGTATACCTGGAGAGCCTGAAGTATACCTGGAGAGTATACCTGGGGAGTCTGGAGAGTATACCTGGAGAGTCTGGAGAGTATACCTGGGACTGGGAGTATCCGGAGGGCCCGGAGGTATACTGGAAGTTCTGGAGATAACCTGGAAGAGTCTGGAGGTATACCTGGAGAGTGGAGAGTATTCTGGAGAGCCTGAGGTATACCTGAGAAGCCCGGAAGTATACTGGAGGCCTGGAGATATACGAGAGTCTGGAGAGTTTACCTGAGAGGTATACCTGGAGAGCCTGGAGAGTATACTGAGAGCCGAGAGTATACCTGGAGAGTCTGGGGAGTATACCTGGAGAGTCTGGAGAGTATACCTGGAAGTCGGAGAGTATTCCTGAGAGCTGAATGGAGGTATACCTGTGAGAGTCTGGAGAGTATACCTGGAGATCTGGGGAGTATAAACCGGAGAGTCTGGAGAGTATTCTGGGGAGCCGAGAGAGTATACCTGGGGAAACCTGGAAGTATACCCGGAGTCTGGGAGTATACCTGGAGAGTCTGGAGTATACCTGGGGGAAATCTGGGGAGTATAAACCCGAGAGACTGGAAGTATACCTGGAGAGTTCGGAGAGTATACCTGGAGAGACTGGAGAGTATACCTGGAGAAGTTCCGGGGTACAACCCCCGCAGAACCTAGTAAGTTACTTTTGGGTGACTTTTTTAATGGGAACTTATTTTTTTATTTGTAATTCCACACCCCTCCCCTTTTTTGACTGTTTTTCAGTGTTTTGCATGAAAGACGGTGTTTGATGCTCCGAAACGTTTGGATGATACATGAAGATGTTTAGGCCAGCATTACACGGAAATGTTGACGAAGACTGGGATTTTTGTTCCTTATTTATCTTACACACAAAAACACTCATTATATATATATATACATATATATATATATATATAATATATATATATATATATATATATATATATATATATTATATATATTATATATATATATATAAAATATATATGAAGTGTGTGTATACCTGCAGTAAGTTTAAGGGGCACAAGACTATGCAAACTTTTCACCCTATTATACCATATAGGGTGAAAGGGGAATTTCAGTCCAGGTGTAGTTCATACCTTGGACTGCGTACGGCCAGCAGCATCAGTCTGTTTGAAGTTCCTCTGATTCACTAAGAGACTTGGTCAGGCACCGGCCGCAGGGGGTGTTGACCCCTTTGTACTCTCAAATCTCCTTCAGGTTCCTAAAAACGGAGAACTCTACAGGTAGACTCAAAGTAGACCAAGTTGTACTCACCGAATTGTTTGCAGGGAGTCGAGATTCCGTTCCTGGCCCCAGTCTCGGAAGCAGCAACCGGCAGCGTTATTCTGAATGTATGTTCCAGTGTCAGCGTGTCCTCGTCATTCACAACATTGTGTTTCTGGTGCATACATTAAAACTAGTTTCAATGTGCACGTTGTTATAACGTGAACTGAGGTAACGTTAACAACAGTTCACGACACCAGTAACTGAGTAAGTGTAGCAGTCAACCAGCAACCCTGCCATCATGTTATGACCATGTGGCATTCAACCAGCAACCCTGCCATCATGTTATGACCATGTGGCATTCAACCAGCAACCCTGCCACCATGTTATGACCATGTGGCATTCAACCAGCAACCCTGCCACCATGTTATGACCGTGTAGCAGTCAACCAGCAACCCTGCCACCATGTTATGACTGTGTGGCATTCAACCAGCAACCCTGCCACCATGTTATGACCGTGTGGCATTCAACCAGCAACCCTGCCACCATGTTATGACCGTGTAGGCAGTCAACCAGCAACCCTGCCATCATGTTATGACCGTGTGGCATTCAACCAGCAACCCTGCCACCATGTTATGACCGTGTAGCAGTCAACCAGCAACCCTGCCATCATGTTATGACCGTGTGGCATTCAACCAGCAACCCTGCCATCATGTTATGACCGTGTGCATTCAACCAGCAGCCCTGCCATCATGTTATGACCGTGTGGCATTCAACCAGCAACCCTGCCATCATGTTATGACCGTGTGGCATTCAACCAGCAACCCTGCCATCATGTTATGACCGTGTGGCATTCAACCAGCAACCCTGCCATCATGTTATGACCGTGTGGCATTCAACCAGCAGCCCTGCCATCATGTTATGACCGTGTGGCATTCAACAGCAACCCTGCCATCATGTTATGACCGTGTGGCATTCAACCAGCAGCCCTGCCATCATGTTATGACCGTGTGGCATTCAACCAGCAACCCTGCCATCATGTTATGACCGTGTGGCATTCAACCAACAACCCTGCCATCATGTTATGACCGTGTGGCATTCAACCAGCAGCCCTGCCATATGTTATGACGTGTGGCATTCAACCAGCAACCCTGCCATCATGTTATGACCGTGTGGCATTCAACCAGCAGCCCTGCCATCATGTTATGACCGTGTGGCATTCAACCAGCAACCCTGCCATCATGTTATGACCGTGTGGCATTCAACCAGCAACCCTGCCATCATGTTATGACTGTGTGGCATTCAACCAGCAGCCCTGCCATCATGTTATGACGTGTGGCATTCAACCAGCAGCCCTCCATCATGTTATGACCGTGTGGCATTCAACCAGCAGCCCTGCCATCATGTTATGACCGTGTGGCATTCAACCAGCAACCCTGCCATCATGTTATGACCGTGTGGCATTCAACCAGCAACCCTGCCATCATGTTATGACCGTGTGGCATTCAACCAGCAACCCTGCCATCATGTTATGACCGTGTGGCACTCAACCAGCAACCCTGCCATCATGTTATGACCGTGTGGCATTCAACCAGCAACCCTGCCATCATGTTATGACCGTGTGGCATTCAACCAGCACCCTGCCATCATGTTATGACCGTGTGGCATTCAACCAGCAAACCCTGCTATCAGTTATGAACCGTGTGCATTCAACAGCAAAACCCTGCCATCTGTTATGGATTTGGCATCAAACCTACAGCCACTGCCATCATGTTATTCCGTGTGGCATTCAACAGCAACCCTGCATATGTTATGCCGTGTGGCATTCAACCAACAACACCTGCCTTCATGTTTGAACCGTTGTGGATTTCATCAGCAGCCTGCCATCATGTTATGACCGGGGTGGCATTCAACCAGCAACCCTGCATCATGTTTATGACGTGTGGCATTCAACCAGCAACCCTGCCATCATGTTATGACTGTGTGGCATTCAACCAGCAACCCTGCCATCATGGTATGACCGTGTGGCATTCAACCAGCAACCCTACCATCATGGTATGACTGTGTGGCATTCAACCAACATATGTCTAGTCCCTTAAATCAAGAACATAAGAAAGAACACTGCAGCAAGCCCTTCACTTACACCAAAGCACCTCCCTGGAAGGGATCTTGAGCTGACATACCTACTCTTCAAACTGTGTATCAAAGGTATTTCAAAATTTATGATTCATATTCAGTAATTTTTTGAAGTTATCAGAAATGGTCGACGAATAACACCGCAATCATTTTTTTTCCTAAACTTTTCGATTTTTTCCATCAGATCTTGGAAGCCTGGCACCATACCTAGCTGTATCTACTAGGAGCTGAGCTGCAGCTCTCGGGCCCCCGCCTCTTAGCTACCTGTTGGTTGACGAATTACGGTTTGAATATACACTGAAAGACTTAATTGTGAACTTTTCTAGTTGGTTGAACTCGGCAGCCAAGTCTGGTGTTCAGCAGAACTAAATCTGACTCACTCATGGGTGATCAGACCTTGATCCAGGTACCCAAAATGCTCTAGCACTTTAAATTAATAATGTTGATAATAATAATAATAATAAATAATAATAATAATAATAATAATAATAATAATAATATATAATAATTAATAATAATAATAATAATAATAATAATGATAATAATAATAATCTATTTCATTTCATGTCTCTGCTTCTAGTCACTTGAAGCTCCACGTGTCGAGGCTGCTCATTTAAAACAGTTTAATGCAGCTGTAAAAGTCATCAAACGGTGTGTACATGAACTTAAAACACACACACACACACACACACACACACACACACAACACACACACACACACACACACACACACACACACACACACACACACACACACACACGCACACAAAATACTGCGTGGAATAGACAAGGTGGACAGAGACAAGATGTTACAGAGATGGGACACAGAAACGAGGGGTCACCCGTGGAAGTTGAAGACTCAGATGAGTCACAGGGATGTTAGGAAGCATTTCTTCAGTCACAGAGTGGCCAGGAAGTGGAACAGTCTGGGGAGTGATGTAGTGGAGGCAAGAACCATACATAGCTTTAAGACGAGGTATGATAAAGCTCAGGGAGCAGGGATAGAGAGGACCTAGTAGCATTCAGTGAAGAGGCGGGGCCAGGAACGGAGTCTCAACACCTGCAACCACAATTAGGTGAGTACATACATCTGGCATGAGAATAGAAAGAAGGAAAATAGAGACAAACAGAAAGTTATTATTATTAATGTATTATTATTATCATTATTATTATTATAATTATTATCATTATTATTATTATTATTATTATTATTATTATTATTATTATTATTTTTATTATTATTATTATTATTATTATTATTATTATTATTATATTCAGTGGGAGCGCTAAAGCCGTAGAGGTTGTACTGCTCCTGGGAAGACAACAAAACAACGTGGAAGACGACGAAAAACAAGAGACGAACAGAGAAGCTAGAAAATACTATGCGAGCGTAAGGTGAGGGCTCGTACGATGGACTACGTGCGGTCAACAGTAACAGCCTGGTTGATCAAGGCTTGATCCAACGGGAGGCCTGGTCGTGGATCGGGCCGCGGGGGCGTCGATCCCCGGAATACCCTCCTGGTAGACTCCAGGTAGAGGGGTAGAGCACATGTCTCCCTGGGAGGGTTGATGGAAGGGAGTAAAGTTCTTAGTGGTAGAGTTCTGCTCATCCAGGAAGCTTATTCGGTCGGAGTGACTGGTTAAGGGATTCGAGGCGCTGTTGGAGTGTGAGCAAGGTAGCATTTACGAAGGGATTCAGGGAAACCGGTTAGCTGGCCTTGAGTTCTGGAGATGGGAAGTGCAATGTCTGCATTCTGAAGAAGGGGTGAGGATGTTGCAGTTCGGATGATTATTGGAAGTGTGGTGTCTGTGCACTTCAGAGAGTGAATATTCAGTTGAGTGAATATTCAGTTGGGTGAATATTCCTTCTTTTGTTGCGAGGACTATCTTTCATCTGTGTGGCAGGAGAAAACAGAAGATGAACTGAAGTTTGACAATAAAACAGCGTCAGAGCAAAATCAGAAACGAAAATGATCTACAGCTATGTAATAAAAACAACAGTTAAGATCCAAGTGACTAAAGGAGAAGTGCGGAGCGCTGACGGAAATTACCAACTAGATAATTTGGCTGAAAAGTGAGCAGAAGTTTTGGTGACACTGGGGAGACAGGAAAGATATAAGAAAACAAAAGGTAGGGAACTGACCAACCTGAACTAGATGACATCCAAATATTCGAGGAGGAGGTAATGAATGCAGCTTCGACCGAAGCAAACAAACTGTGAATGAAGGACATGGATGAAATCTTGTATTTAAGGACGTTCCGCTCCCGGTGAGGCTTTGTCAAGTAACTTACAAAACTCCAGAGTACCGGAAATGATAATCAGGAGGTTGGTGATGCACCAAGAGCTGAACAACTTCATTACAGAACACCATCACAGATTTGGGGAAGAGAAGCCCTGCATCACGAACCAGATGATATTCTATTAGTGAATAACGGAAATCGTCGAGACATAGACTGAATGCATTATTTAAAGTGCTGGAAAACGTTTGACACATCTTCACATGCAGAGGCTGAGTCACAAGCTGGAAGACCAGACAGAGGCACATACAAAAGCACTTAAATGACTACAATAATATATAAGTTAGGTTGTGTGTGAGAGTGACAAGCGGAGTTCCCCAAGGACGGTGCTAGTCTCCATTTTCTTGAAACGTAAATGACTTGCCAGAGGGAATCAAATCCTATATATCTTTGGTTGCCAAAGGCGAAAAAGTAATTAGAGAAATAACAACAGTTGAAATCGGAGACAGGCTACAAGACACTTGGATGATTATGAGGAGAGCCCAAGCAAGTGAATACTGAATTTTGCTCTAATCTAGTGCAAGGTGATGCGAATCAGAGAAGAGGGTGAAGGAAGGCCAGACACAGAGTATAAACTAGGAGAAAAGATGCTACAAACAGTGAGCAAGCAGAAGGATCTGGCATTAATTATTACAAAAAATATGTCTTATGTACATACATAAACGACCTAAAACTGACAACACATGCAAAGCCTAACTACCCTTAAAATTGCCTTCATATTCCACAACAAATCCTTCAGTGCATTGTATACAATGTATACCAGGCCTATTATTATTTTTTATAATGTGTAGTAAGAGGATGAAAGCCACACCTGAGAAAGCATGTCCGGAAGTTAGACAAGGTTCGGGTGTGTGACTAGACAGGTTTCGGTACAAAGAAGGCTGAACTAAGAGAGGAGATTCACGGGAGATGGGACCAAAGATGACAGCATCCGGAAAAAGACGATCAACTGAAATTTAAGAGGTGGGGCCCAAGAGCTGAGCATCGACCCCTCACCGACAGAACTTGGCGAGTTCTGGTGACGTGCCTCTGGTGGTGTTCTGCTGGGCTGACTCACCACCATAATAGGATAAATACAGCAGTATAATACTTTGAGGAGACCAATTGTCTAGTTTAACCCTATTCTTCCCTCAGACCGTCTCCAGTCTACCCTGCTTTTTGTTACTCACTCCCTCCCTCTCTCTCTCTCTCTCTCTCCTCTCTCTCCTCTCTCTCTCTCTCTTTCTCTCTCTCTCCTCTCTCTCTCTCTCTCTCTCTCTCTCCTCTCTCTCTTCTCTCTCATCCCTCTCTCCTCTCTCTCTCTCTCTTTCTCTCTCTCTCTCTCTCTCTCTCTCTCTCTCTCTCCACACACACACACACACACACACACACACACACACACACATCACACACGCACGCACGCAGGTTACATAAGAATGGTGCCCTTAACGGGAAGAAAAGCTATTAACACTAAATTAATTCGACTTTGCATGTCTAGAATAGTGTATGAGAGGAGACATGGTCACGACATACAGGAAAACATTGGTTTGGTAATAGAGTTGAGGATGAGTGACCCAAACTCCCGAGTAACGTCATTGAAGCTAAAACGTTATGTAGCTTTAAAAAATTTATTAGACAAAAAAGAGGGGGTGTGAGTTGGACCTGGGGTTTTGGGGCCAGTGAGTTCATGCTGTGTTTCTTTGGTGCTGGAAAAAAAATAACGGGAAAAAAGTCACAGAAAAAAAGTCATATTTTGGCGGGGGAAAAAAGTCAAGCAAAAGGGAAAGCCCTTTTTTATTTAAATATCTTTGGAATAATGTAAAAACAAAAAAATATTTTAATGAATTTTTAAGGGGAAGAACCCCCGATTGGGAAACCGTTGAAATATAATTTACTTTAAGCAGTCATTTATTCAAAAACGACATGTAAAAGATTATTTTTGTGTGTGTGTGAGTGTGTGGGGGTGTGTGTTGTTGTGGTGTGTGTGTTGTGGTGTGTGTGTGGTGTGTGTTGTGTGTGTGTGTGTGTGGTGTGTGTTGCACCGCACACGAGTTAAATTTTCAGTGTCCAAAACAAAGAACTAAAAACAGGTGCAATATGTCTTATAAATAAAAAATTTAGGTGTTGCACTGTGTCACAGTCAACACTTGTTAATATTGTACACATGAATAATAAATTGTGTTTACCGGGCCCCGTGCTCTTAAGTCCCTGTGTAGTCGTTAGATCTTGAACCTAACGCTACACGGGTACTATTGTTTTTTAAATAATGTGTGGAAAGAGGCAATCTTTTTGTTAGTTATTTTTAAAACTTTTTAAAAGAGAAGTATTTTTCAAAAAAAAACGATAAACTTAAAGTCGCGACAATTTTCGTTTAAAAACCCAAACAAAAAGGGGCCCTGAACCCGAAACGAAGCCCTTAAATACGATGTTATTGAAACCTAAAAAAAAAAAAAGACAACTCTAACCAAGAATTCACAAGAAATTATTATTATCATTATTATTATTATTATTATAATCAAAAAGAAGCGCTAAGCCACAAGGGCTATACAGCAAATTCACAAGAAAACGTCACCAGAACGAGACGAATCTATGGAGGAAGCTGCAGAAGCGAATCCATTCCCTAATGCAGCAAAAAAATCAAACGAATGGAATTCGATAGCCTTTAGGCTTAACAAATGATATCTAAATCGAACATACGATGGCCTTTGAACCTAACAAACTGGGGTGAACTGGGGGATGTTTGGTCGTGCTCTCTTGCATACACATCTGGTCATCACCCCTAGAACGACTACACTTAGTCGTCAGTCGTAGTTGTTAAGCACTTGAGCGACACCCGCTACTTTTAACTTGCACCGCGAGCGACACGCGCTAATTTGAGGGCAGCTTTCGAGTGACGCTCGTTAATCGTTGCTCAAGACTACCGCTAACTCAAGCGCTGGCCGATAAACGCTGCGGCTAACCTACGCCTTAAGCGACACACTCTACTGTTAGTCCATGCCTTCAGCAATACACGCTACCGTTAACCACACCTTCAGCGACATATGCTACCGTTAGCCTGCACCTTGAGTGACAGATGCTACCATTAGTCTGCACCTTGAGTGACAGATGCTACCATTAGTCTGCACCTTGAGTGACAGATGCTACGTTTACCTCACTCTTTTAGTGACACTCGCTATTGTTAGTACATGTCTTCAGGAAATAAATGTATAAATCTCCTTTTACATCACTGAATTTACAGGCAAAGAATTGTTATCGTACTTCAGCTCATTTGAAAGCACCTCCCTTTCTAATAATAATAATAATAATAATAATAATAATAATAATAATAATAATAATGATAATAATAATATTTATTTCTATAAGTACATGATACGACTTATAGAGACCATAGTTGACATCACTGACATACTATATAGAAAGCTCCTCGTTATGCAGAGTATTTCGGGTAACTTAGGTTAATTTTATCCCCAGGATGCGACTCACAACAGTCGACTAACACTCAGGTACCTACTTACTGCTAGATGGACAGGGACAGCAGGTGTCTTAAGGAAAGACGTCCAATGTCTCCACCCGGTATATTTCCCCCCATCTTTCCCAAGGATGAAAGTTAAGACACATGTGCAACATCTGGATATCTTTATTGTGGACGTTTCGCCATCCAGTGGCTTTATCAATACAGATTCTTGGACATAATTAGAAAACAGAAGAACTATATACAAAAGATGAGGTAAATACTCCCTCAGCCTTGGACTGATTACCTCATCCTTTCTACTGTCTTCTAATTATGTCCTAGAATATGTATTGATAAAGCCACTGGATGGCGAAACGTCTACAATAAAGATACCCAGATGTTGCACATGTGTCTAAATTTTCTTATTGTCGGTATTTTATACCTTGCACAACTTCCCAAGGATGGCATCCATAACAATCAGCTACCATTTAGATACCTGCTTACTGCTAATCAGTGGTTCCCAAACTTTTTCAGCTTGTTACCCAATTTAACATGCCACATAAAGCATGTTACCCCTTTCACAAAATGTTGTTATTATTGATATATATGGCTAAACGTGAACGTATACAGCCTCGCATACTCTGCTATCCTAGCAAAACCATTGAAAACGTAAGAACCACACATACATTATATATAAAATTAATAGCTACAAATTCACAGTAACAGTGGGTAAATACTAACTATATACTGCACAGGGCAGTACACATACATACCAGCTTATGTCTACCTCGGCTGATGCTCACAGATAAACTGACAGTGTGAAATAGAGGCAGCCTCAGGAAGTGAGTGACGCCTACTGGACAGGTCGATCTGGGCTACTGAGTGACTTTTGTCCTGAAGCATACTTGTCAAAATACTTTTGGGTTTCCACACACTTAGCTATATATTTCTTCTTTTCTAATACTGTATATTAGTTTTTGATGTTTATTGTTATTTGGTTTAACTTTATTACTTACTTATAATAGGTTTACTTTACAACTTTATATACTAAGACAAAGTTAACAATAATCCTCATACCGGGTACCGCATTGTTTTCTTGATTTTCAGAATTCATAACTTTTTTTCTGTCACCCTTCCATTACCCCCCAAAAATGGTTAAATTATCCCCAGGGGGTAATTTACCTCCAGTTTGGGAACCACTGTGCTAGGTGATCAGAGGCAATAAGTGTAAGGAAACATAACCAAAAATCTTCACCCAGGATCGAAGTCAGGCCTTCCTGTTGAAGGCAAAAGCCTCTACCTTCCAAGCCACGATCCAGTTCTGATATACGAACATAAGAAAGAAGGAACACTGCAACAGGCCTACTGGCCCCTGCTAGGCAGGCCCAGGTATGGTGCCTTGTTAGGTGGAAAAGGCTGGTTTCATTAAAAAAGTGCTTACCTTATTCGTCTTTTTCTTTCTTTCTTTCTTTCTTCTTCTTCTTCTTCTTCTTCTTCTTCTTCTTCTTCTTCTTCTTCTTCTTCTTCTTCTTCTTCTTCAACAGTAGGTGCTCCAGCATCCAGGGTTATTAGCACCATATATGTTACTGTATTCAAGCACTCTTAGACATATATGGAAGAGAAGTTTGAGGTAATCAATGGCAGGTCCCACTGTGATCCCGCCTCCTCCTGCTTCACCTCATTTGACTGCAGTATATAAGCCACCTCTCTGGCCCCATGCTGCATTTCCTACACTACTGAACACATCGATTCCAGGTTGAGGGACTGATTACCTCAAACTTCTCCTCTCCTTACCCATTTCTACTTTGTATTGGACTGATAGAGCCACTGTGTGGCGAAACGTTTCTTCAATAAAGATTCCCATGTGTTGCATAAGTGTCTCAATTCTTCAACTTGTCGGTTTTCTAAACCATTCATCACATCTGTCAGACACGGCAACATCATGGGATCTTGGTACAAAGACATCAACGCTTGCCCAGCCTTTGGACGACGATCTACTTACACTAGTGGCAGGTCCCACTGTGATCCCGCCTCCTGCTTCACCTCATCTGACTGCAGTATATAAGCCACCTCTCTGGCCCTATGCTGCATTCAGACGGGTCATCGCAAGATTGAGACCCGTGCCAGGACTACGGTCTTGGCGAACATTATACATATATACATACCTATGCTGCATTTCCTACAAGAGTGATGGACTGAACACATCGATTCCAGGTTGAGGGACTGACTACCTCAAACTTCTCCTCTCCTTACCCATTTCTACTTTGTATTGGACTTATGAAGTCACTGTGTGGCGAAACGTTTCTTCAATAAAGATTCCCATGTGTTGCATAAGTGTCTCAATTCTTCCACAAGAGACTTGTAGCAGCTTAGTAATGCGTTACATAAGTTGAGACAGAGCTCCTACAGCTTTGCATGACACCATAACCCACGATGAGTCTGTGTGTGAGGCGGATCTCAGCTACACGAGGGCACTGCTAGAACTTAAAAACAAAGTTGTGTCATAGGATGTTAGGAAATACTTCTTTAGGTTTAGACAGGAAGTGCGACGACCTAGACAGCGACATAGGAGAGGAAAGAAAAGCAAAAGAGGTTAGACTACCACGCCGGGAAACTAGAAAGGACGGATATTATCATCCGCTGAAGAAGGTCTGTAATTCAACCTTCAACAATCATAGTAACCCCCAACATGTTTCCCAGGCGCAAAACTTACGCACGGATTAAAAAAAACTCACATTTAATTCTGCTGAGAAGTCAATTGTAAATATAGTTTTATCTCTGGGAAGTCTATGTGATCCTAAATATGGCCACAACATCCTTCGAAATGCTTCATAATTTTGATAATGAAGCAATAAGTGAGAGGACGTGACCACTACGTCACGTATTTCACAAACCGGTCTTGCCGTATCCTCTATAAAGTTACATGCAAAGATTAAAGAATAAAAAATTTATTAAGTACAAAAAATCAGTTAGTATGATTAACTGATGGTACAGTAGTTTTCCTGCGGCCTGATCCTAGACCCGCCACCATAGCCAAGATGATGAGGAATTGATTTGAGGAGCTTATCCAGTTCCCTCCTGAAGAAAGCTAGAGGTTTTGGGAGGAGGGGAGGTTTGTTGGGGGGGGGGAGGTGGGGGGGTTTGTTGAGAGGGGAGGCTGAGGAGGTTTGTTGGGAGGGGAGGCTGGGGAGGTTTGTTGGGAGGGGAGGCTGAGGAGGTTTGTTGGGAGGGGAGGCTGATGAGGTTTGTTGGGAGGGGAGGCTGGGGAAGTCTGTAGGAGATGGACAGTTCTTAGAGTGATGGCTTGGACAAGCTGGTAGCAGAGTGAATGGTTCGCTGAACTTCTAGAGTGAGGAGGCTCTAAAATGTGTTCTTTATTTCACAGTTAATGCCATATCATTCACCAAAGCAGACCCCAATGTGGCCTGGCTAGAACACAGACGGGATACAAAGGAATTTGGTAGAACTGGACGACTCTTTTCCCTGGAATAAGAGTTTCCAGCGCTATGAGTGTTAAATATATTGATGCTGTGAGTCTTAACTCGCACTTATCTCTCTCTGGTCATCTCTACAGTTTTCCACCCTGTTTCTACCCTCGTGCCTCCGAGTATCTGTACCCTATCCCCCTCTATCTTCTGTTGAAGTCGTCAAGATGCGTGGCCAAGTCATTACGGAAGTCAAGTGAGGACGGGACAAAGATTGTGGTGCAGGGGGAGGGGTGGAAAGGGGTATGATATGAACATTTAATGTCAAGGATAAGTGTTTAGTGCGGTAACTTCTGACCCAGACATTTGGTGTTCAGTTTAGTGATATAACTTCTGACCCAAACATTAGCTGTCTAATCGAGAAATAAACCCCATTTAGAAAACACGGAAGAATGGAGATTTTTTTTTTCATGCTGTTCATTTTTTTAATTTTGCTTATAAATATGTTTTATGTTCTTATTACAAGAAGTTTTTTTTTTTCAAGTGGGCCGTCTTAACTCAAGTCGGCTGCCGTAGAAAAACATTTGAAATAAGGTTTTCGATGAAGTATTTTTGTTTTCTTCTCGGCAAAATAATTAATTTATGGGAGGGCCTGGGGTTGTTAAATAATTTTGAGAGATGGAAGGGATTTTGTCCGACTCAACATTTCCCGTCACCTAAAAATATTCAGAGAGATGTGGGGATGTGATGTGGGACGCGATATTTACCCAGTTGCCTAACTAATTCCACCAAGCCCCTAAACAGAGATACTGGAACTAGTTATTCAGTCCAGTTAGCCCAGTCTCCGGGCACCTACCAGGTGATTAGAGACGAGTCAGCGTACCCAGGTCATGGAATGAGTCGGAAACTAAGGAAATATTTCGCCTGGGACCTACAGGTAGGTTGCCGTGGCTCTGAGATGAGGTCGTTGCGACGTTCGCAGCTGTGGAAGTTATGATAGTCCTAGAACGAAGTGGGATATGGGAGTTTAATTCTCATAGATTCCTAAAGTCAGTTTCTGATTAGCCGAGCTTTGCTTCGTACGCTGGACTGCGTGCGGCCACCAGTAACAGTCCTGGTTGATCAAGCCTTGATCCACCAGGATAAAGCCGAGGGGGAGGTGGTTCTCGGAACACTCTCCAGCTAGACTTCAGGTTCGCTTCGGCATCAGGGGTAGAGTGTCTGGAAAATTATAAAAGTCACCAGAGACTTGCATTCACTCTAGTCCGATATTCACTCGAGTCCGATACTCACTCAGTCCCTCGCTGACTGAACTGATGTTTCGTTGATTCACAAAGTGACCATTACAATGATTGTCGTCTTGGCGCCATGGAAATAATATAAGTACCCCAAAGTCCTATGTGTTCCCTGAGTGTCTGATCTTACTTACGTAATGTCCTCGACCCTTCCCCATTCACTCTGTCACTCTGAGTTATAGGGTACCTGCCTACCTGGAGTACGTGTATGTTGTTGTATCTTAAGGTAATTAATAAGGACAGTTAAGAAGATTAGCGTATAACTTCACCTTTCCCTCTCTTGTGTCTAATGGTGAAGAATAAAAAAATCACACTGTCGTGGCTGGAACATTGGTTGGTGCAAGTTGCATAAGCATTCAGCGTCGCTATGTATATGTGTGTTTGTCGACCAGCAACGTTGATAGTGGCTGCAGTTATGATATAGGAATAAAAATACACGTGAGACCAATTGATACTCAAGGTTAATGTGGTCTTGACTACACTACAGGTGCTAATGGCTAGAGTAGCCAGGAATCTAATTAGTGAAACCCTGGTGACTGGCAAAGACTCCATCACACACCCTCTATCTGCACCCCTCCTTCCGCCACACACACTGGGGTGATGCAACATACCTCCAATGAAAAGTAGGTTACCTGGAGGTTACCTGGAGGTTATTCCGGGGATCAACGCCCCCGCGACCCGGCTCCATGACCAGGCCTCCCGATGGATCAGGGCCTGATCAACTAGGCTGTTACTGCTGGCCGCACGCAGTCCGACGTACGAGCCACAGCCCGGCTGATCCGGCACTGACTTTAGGTATCTGTCCAGCTCTCTCTTGAAGGCAGCCAGGGGCTTATTGGCAATTCCCCTAATGCTTGATGGGAGGCTGTTGAACAGTTTTGGGCCCCGGACACTTATGGTGTTTTCTCTTAGTGTACCAATGGCGCCCCTACTTTTTATCGGCGGCATTTTGCATCGCCTGCCCAGTCTTTTACTTTCGTAGGGAGTGATTTCTGTGTGCAGATTTGGGACCATTCCTTCCAAGATTTTCCAAGTGTAGATTATGATATATCTCTCCCTCCTGCGTTCCAACGAGTACAAGTCAAGTGCTTCCAAGGGTTCCCAGTAGTTAAGGTGCTTGACAGAACTTATATGTGCAGTAAAGGATCTCTGTACACTCTCTAGATCTGCGATTTCACCTGCTTTGAATGGAGATGTTAATGTACAGCAGTATTCCAGCCTAGAGAGAACAAGTGATTTGAAAAGGATCATCATGGGCTTGGCATCTCTCGTTTTAAAGTTCTCATTATCCATCCTATCATTTTCTTTGCACGTGCGATCGTGGCACTGTTGTGATCCTTGAAAGTGAGATCCTCAGACATTACTACTCCCAGGTGTCTTATTTGCTAATATACAGGGCCTTAAGCCATCCACCAACAACAAAATACCTTTTATCAGTGGACTTCTAGTGGAGTCTAATGAATTTTTGCAGCCTTCACAGAGACCATGCAAAAGTCATTTTTACAGTAAAATTGGATAAGGGTTAAAACCTTTTTAGATCGACAAAAAAAACAGGTAACAAGGGGGGTTTCCCCTTATGTCAAAGAGCCCCCTTATCTGCACGGATTCTGAACACCACAAAGGGGTAGTTGAATTTCTATCAATAAAGATCGAAAACCAAAAACCTAGTCTTTTGGGGGTTGTATAAAAGCCACCAATCAACCCCCCAACATTTCAAGGAACACTACTGAAAATCGATTACTGTTTGGAAAACCCTTTCCCCACCCCCCACCCCCAAACATTTTTACTGCGTGTTTTAAACCTAGCAAAAAAATGGAAGAATGTACAAATAATTTATAACTAAAAAACCCCCGGAGGTAGCGCAATGAAAGGTCAACACACATACTACTAAGTCTCTGGAAAAACACACCTTAAGCCACAGATGTGGAGCCAACAAGACTAAAAACCACTTGACCTTATTTCACAAAAATGAGGCCCTGATAAGAGACATAAATATCAAAAAAACTAATTCCGATCACAATCTATCGAAGTCCAGACTACATCAAGGGGCCGAACAGCGAACCTGTCCCGTAAAAGGTGCTTCACAAAATACAATTTCAACAACAAGAACATAAGGGGCCCAGGTAAACCATTCCTAAAGAAACATTTTGGGGAAGAGTCTTAAAGCTGGCCCAAAACCAGTCCTTAAAAGGGATCAATTTCCCTGGTACCCGAAGCATGTTCTAAGGCATTTTCCCCAAGAAAGAAAAAGAGCAGGAGAAACTGAGAAAAAAGCGCCCCCTCTACAGAAGACGACAAAGAGTCACTGACTCCTAAAGGGTGAAGAATATTGATACACGAAGGGAGGGCTGCCCAGGGAAGGGGAAAAAACTATCGAACTTAAGCTAAAGACTTTTACAGGAACCAGGAAGGCAGGAGGGTTTAAAGTATTAGTAAAAATTGAAAGAAATTAAAAAATATTTTTTTTATATGCCAAAAAAAGGCAATTACCCATCTAGTATGGGGCCCCTTACCCCAACGGGAGGGGACTTACACAGACGACAACGGGGAAATTATGAAATATTGAAATCCCAGTACGACTCTGGTTTAGTGAACCACTAATGGGGTTGAGGACGACACCCAAAATGATTTTTTCATGAATACCCAAAAACTCCATAAATGTATGCCAATTTCCGAATTACCCTAATCCATAGATTTCGAAAAACCCATGAAAACAGGGCCCTAGCACCAGCCCGGGCCCAGACCGTGGAACTCTGTTTTCATTAAGAACTGCAAGAAACCCCTCTCGTGTGCCCAAGTACATAGGAGGGGGAGCTTGGACAGGGGGGGGAAATTCCAGTCCTTAAAAAATGGATATAGCCCCACTCCATAAAAGGGGCAGCAAAAATTAGCTAAGAACTATAACCAATAGCTCTGACATCCACACTAAAAAACTTTTAAAAAGTGCTAAAAGCAGGGATTGAAATCACCTGATTCCCAAAATTGCACAATCCGGCAACATGGGTTAGGGCAGGCGCCCGCCTCCACAACTACTGGATCACATGCGGCCCTTTATGCACTGGAAGAAAAACAGAAAGCAGATGTAAATTTTCACAGACTTTTCAAAAGCATTTTACAAAGCGATCATGGCGTAATAGCCCCTAAAAAAACTGCAAAGGAAAAACGGAAAGTGGGGGGGATGGGTCTCAACTTCCTAACAAATCGAAACAAAGATTGGGGTCACAGAGTTAAACGGAGGCTGCCATAGTGAAGAGCTCTGTTTTCCACAAGGGACAGTACTTCCCCCATCTTATTCCTTTCCTCATATCAACATAAAAAGAGATTAAAACCCCAGCACCTACATCCCCTTTGCGGATATACAGACTGCTGAGGGTGTCTCTGCGAGAGCGGGGTTAAAACCCCCAAGAAGATATAAACAAATTTTCCAGTGGGGAACGGGAAACAATATGATGTTCAATGAGGACAAATTCCAAATACTCCCTTATGGGAAAAAGGAGGATAATAAAAGAACGAGTTACTACTGACTCCGGGCCCTACAAAGAGCGAAAAATAATGTTTAAAGGGACCTGGGAGTATAAAATTTTAGGATCCACTTTTAAGGATCACAACAGGCCAGACGCCGTGAAAGAAAAAGATAGGGGTGATAATGAAAATTTCAAAGAGAGAGCCAAACCCATGTGATCCTTTTCAAAACACTTGTTCTCTCTAGGCGGAATACTGCGTACATTAACATCTCCATACAAACAGGTGAAAAACGCAGATCTAGAGAGTGACAGGCCTTTACTGCCGTTAATTCTGTCAACACCTTAACTACGAAGCTTGGGGAAACACTTGATTTTCTCTTGGGAAGCAGGAGGAGAGATTAAAACATAATCTAACTTGGAAAAACTTGGAAGGAATGGCCCAAAACTGCACACGAAAAATCCTCCCTCGAAGAAAAAATGGGGAGGCGATGCAAAATGCCGCCAATAAAAAGTAGGGGGGCCTTGGGGACACTAAGAGAAAACACAAAAAGTGTCCAGGCCCAAAACTGTTCAACAGCCCCCCATCAAGCATTAGGGGAATTGCCAATAAACCCCTGGCTCCCTTTCCCAAGAGAGAGCTGGCCCGATCCCCTAAAGCTCCCGGATCACCCGGGGGGCTGGGGCCCGTATTTCGGACTGCGTGGGGGCCCAGCAGAAAACACCAATTTGATCGGGCCCCCTGATCCAAGGGGAGGCCGGGTCATGGCCGGGCCCGGGGGGGGGGGGTTTGACCCCCGGAAAAAAACCCCCATTTTATCCGGGGTAGGTCCCTTCTTTTTTTTTTCCGCTCTATTTTAGGGCCGGGGGGCCCAGTAGAAATTCTTTTGTTCTAGTTTTTAAACCTCCTCCATTTTTCCATAACGGATATTTGGGAAATTTTTTCCTCATTGAACATCATATTGTTTCCCGTTGCCCACTGGAAAAACTTTGTTTATATCTTCTTGGGGGTTTAAAACCCGCTTCGGGCAGATGACCCCTCATGCAGACCCTTGTTTTCACCCCCGCAAAGGATGATGGGGTTTGCTGTGGGGGTATATCTTTTTTTTTAGGGCTGATTGGGGAAAAGGAAAAAGATGGGGGGGGAAAGGTACTATGCCTTGTGGAAAGAGTCTTCACTATGGAAAGCCCCCGATTTAACCTGTTGCCACTCTCTTTGTTTTCGTTTTTGTTAGGAATTTGAAGATCCATCTCCCCACTTTCCCGGGTTTTTCCCTTTTAGCACGTATTTTTGGGCTATTCCCCCTTTGATCGCTTTTGTAAAATGTTTTTGCAAAGTCTGTTATATTACATTTTCATTCTGATTTTTTTTTTCCCAGTGCATCCAAGGCCAGTCATAGTGATCCAGTAGTTGGGGAGAGGCAGGACGACCTGCCCTGAACCCATGTTGCCCTGGTTTGGGGGCGGGATTTTGGGAATCCGGGTTAAATTTCCCCTTCCCTGTTTTTACCCACTTTTCAAAGATTTTTATGATGTGGGACTTTCAAGAAATTGGCTATGGGTTTTTAGTAATGCTTTCTGCCCCCTTTTTATGGAGTGGGGCTTTTATCCGTTGTTTTAAGTAAATTTTGGGAAAATTTCACCCATGCCCCAAGCCCCTTCCCCCATAGTGTATTTGGGGCACCAAAGGGGGGTTTTCCCCTTTTGCAGTTCTTAATGAAAACGGGAGTTCCACAGTCTCCCCCCCGGGGCGAGTGCATAGGCATGTTGCAAGGGTTTTTTTCGAAAAATCTTCGGAGTTGGGGAATTTTGGGAAAAACTGGCATACATTTATGGAGTTTTGAGGACCATTCTTTGAAGAAAATCTTTTTGGGTCGTCGACCCTAAAGCCCGGTTTTTAGGGGGTTCACAAAACACAGGTCATACGGGGATTTCAATTTTTCCTTTTTTCCCTTTTTGTCGTCTGTGTAAGCCCCATCCTGTCTGAGAAAGGGGCCCCTTTTACTAGATGTGGTTTTTGGGTTTGTTTTTGGCATATGAAAAAAAAATTTTTTTAAAATTTTTTTCAATTTAAATAAAGTTTTAAAGGGCTCCTCCTGCCTTTCCGGGTTCCTGTAAGAGTCATTTATTTTAAGTTTCGATAGTTTCCACTTCCCTGGTCAGCCCCTCCTTTCTTTGTTCAGATATTCTCGCACTCCTGAGGCTCATTTGACTCTTCGTGCCCTTCTGTAGGGGGAGGGGTTTTTTTCTCTCCATTTTAACTCCTGCTCTTTTCTTTTTTTAGGGGAAATATGCCTAAACCCGGGCTTGGGCCCCCCCGGGAAAGTTGATCCTTTAAAGGGCATTTGGTTTGGATCCTGTCATTTAAGACATTTTCCCCCCAAATTTTCTTTTAAAGGACATGGTTTACCTGGCCCCCAGTTGATGTTTTTGTTGTTGAAATTGTATTTTTTTGAAGACACCTTCACAGGGACATGCATTCTGCTGTTTTAGGGCCCCTATGCATGTACGTCTAGACTTCGTTAGATTGTGGGTCCCGGGAAATTTGTTTTTGTTTTGTTTTTTCTTATGTCTCTTATCGGTCCTCATTATTTTTGAAAAATAAGGTCAAGTGTGGGTTTTCCCAGTTTTTGTTGGGGTCCCCTATTTGCGGGGTTAAAAGGGGGTTTTTTTGCAGAGACTTAAATACTCATGGGGGTTTTGTGATTTCATCTGCGCTACCTCCGGGGGTTGTTTCAGCTTTTAACATTATTTTCTACATTCTTCCATTTTTTTGCCTTAAGTTTAAATCACCAAGCGTAAGATGTTTTTGGGGATGGAGCGGGAAAGGGTTTTTCCCAAAAAGTAAAACGATTTTCAAGCTGTTTCCTTTTTAACTGTTGGGGGGTTTCATCTGGGGGGTTGTATCAACCCCCAATGACTAGGTTTTTTGGTTTCCCCGATCTTTATTTTATAGAAAATTCAAAAACCTCATTTTTGGTGTTCACAACTTTCCGTGCAGATAAGGGGGCTCTTTGACATACAGGCCCCAAACCCCCCCCCGTTTTCCCGTTTTTTTTTTGTCCCCATTAAAAAGGTTGTAAAACCCCTTTCCCCTATTTCCCCCCCTGTTTTAAAAATGATCTTTTTTCTGATTCTGGTTTAAAAAATCAAACCCTTGCATTAGACTCCCCTAGAAGTCCACTGATAAAAGGTATTTTGTTGTTGGTGGATGGCCCTTTAAAGGCCCCGTTTAAATTTGCAAATAGAACGGGGGTTGTAGTCTGTGGGTTTTTTGGGGGGGTTTTTTTATTGGATCATTATTGGCACCATTATACACTAACAGAATACACCCAAAAATATCCGGGGCCCCTACTATTTAACGCCCCCCCATCAGCCCTAAGAGGAATTTCCAATAAAACCCCTTTTGGTTTTTCTTCAAGAGGGAGCTAGGCCCGATTAACCCATAGTCAGGAATCCGGATCAGCCCGGCTGGGGTTCATAAAGTTCGACTACGCGGCCACCGTAACAGTCTCGTTGGGTCAAGCCTTGATCAAAACCCGGGAAAGGTTTTGGTCATGGACCGGGGCCCCGGGGGCGTTGATCCCCCGGGAATACCCTACAGGTAGGTAGACCCCTCCCCCAACACCATCCTTCTCTCCACCCCTTTCCCCCCCCCACACTTCCCCTCTTCACCCCTCCCCCCTCCACACACCCTCCTTCCCCCCGTCCCTCTACCACAAAACCCTTTCCCTTTTCCCCTCCCCCTACTCCTGTCAAGAACCCAAGTGCAACCCTGACCTCCACTTCCCCATCCTCCCCCCCACCATCACCACACCCTTTTAAAGGGTCTCCTCCTTCCCATTCCCTCCCCACCCAATCTCCCCCTTTTTCAACTCTTTTTTAAACCCAGAAGAAATTTTAGAAAAAAGAGGCCCCTGCACTTTTGCATTATTTTCCTAATTTAAATGTAGACTCTACCCCAAAAACTGTCCCAAAGCAAATGCCCCTTTCTCCTAAAATTTTTCAACAGGGGGGGATGGGCCCCAAGGTCGTAGTCAGGGGCCATAATTTTTTCCCCCGCGTAATAATGACCTGTTCCCCAAAATTATTCCCCCAACTTCAGCCCGTTTTTTATGCGAACGACAATACCTTCGTCACTTCCAAAAAAGATCAGGTTGTTTTCTCAAAAAACAAAGTGTCGGGTTAGCACAAGGTTAAACGGCCCTTTGGTGGCAAAAAAAATAAAACGGTTCTATTTTTTATACGACTGTCTATATTGTGTTTGAGAAGAAAATAAAAAATAACATAGAAAAAAATGGGGAACAATACCCACAAAAATAATGAGTAAAACCATTGCGGCACCCAGGTTTTCCCCGTTTAAACTAATGGGGGAAAAATTTTTGGGGGTTCCCCAAAAGACAAACCCTTTAAAATTTTAAAATAAAAACACACAGCACTTTTTTTGGGGGAAAATTTAATATAAGAAGAAAAAAGAAAATCTTTGAAAAAATTCTAAAAGCAGGGCTGCCCGTCACATATAGTAAGCAGCACAGCCACAATTCTTACCCCTTTTTACTATTCCTTAATCTACCCTTGGCTTTAAACCCAGGAAAAACCCCCCCGGGGAAACTACAGCGCAAAAAATTGACACCAAAACAAACCTCTATAAAAATGGGTCCCAAACAAAACAATCACTCAGCCTGGGCTCAGTTGGAAAAAGGGGGGCGTTTCCCCCCCCTTCCCCCCTGCGTTAGTATTTTTAAAAAAGCCAGGTCCTTTCCCTTTTTTGCTTCAGAATCTCCACGACTACAGGCTCTTCTTTCCCAAATCCCGGTTTTAGGGACGATTTTCCGTGTCTTCTGTACATAGTTCTACTGTCTTCAAATTATGTCCTGGAATTTGTATTAATAAAGCCATTGGATGGCGAAACGTCTACAATAAAGATACCCAGATGTTGCACATGTGTCTTAATTTCATTTCTAGGGGTTGTTCCCAAATTATGATGCATCTTTCTCGCCTGAGTTCTAAGAAGTATAGGTTATGGGACTTCAAATATTCCCAGTAATTAGGGTGCTTGACTGAACTTACAGATGCAGTGAAGGTTCTTTGTACATTCTCTAGATCTGTAGTTTCACCTGCCTTGTTAATGAGGCTGTTAGCGTACAGCAGTATTCCATCCTAGAGAGAGAACAAGTGAATTAAAGAAGATCATTGGAATGACATTCCTTGTTTTGGAAGTTCTCTTTATCCATCCTATCATTTTCCTTCCAGATGTGATAATGACACTGTTGTGATCTTTGAAAGCGAGA
This sequence comes from Cherax quadricarinatus, assembly GCF_026875155.1. NCBI lineage: Eukaryota > Metazoa > Arthropoda > Malacostraca > Decapoda > Parastacidae > Cherax > Cherax quadricarinatus. The sequence goes on from NC_069403.1 coordinate 60,103,573, forward strand.
TAAGAACATAAGAATGAAGGAACACTGCATCAGGCCTACTGGCCTATGCGAGGCAGGCCCAAGTTTCCTACCAGCTTAAGCCAATGCCTTAACCTAGTCAAGTCAGGTCACGTTCCCTTAAGGATGGAGCACGGCATCTGACCTAGTAGCACAATCTAGTCAGGTCAAACTCACACTCACTCATGTACTAATCTAACCTATTTTTAAAACTACACAACGTCTTAGCCTCTATACCTGTACTCGGGAGTTTGATCCACTCATCCACAACCAGTGCTTTCCTATATCCTTCCTGAATCTGAATTTTTCCAGCTTAAAGCCATTGCTGCGAGTCCTGTCTAGGCTAGATATTCCTAGCACTCTTATTTGCATCCCCTCTATTTATTCCTGTTTTCCATTTATACACCTTAATCATATTCCCCCTAATTCTACGCCTGTCTAGAGAGTGCAGATTCAGGGCCCTCAGTCTATCCTCATAGGGAAGATTTCTGATACATGGGATCATCTTTGTCATCCTCCTCTGTACATTTTCCAGTGGATTCATATCCATTCTGTAATACTCTTAAGTCCTTCACGTTAGATTTTCGTTCTATTGTCAGGTTATTATTTGCTTCACACCCCGTTGTAGATTTTATATCTTCAAGTTTTCCATAACGGAATGCTTGAAACTTACCCTCACTGAACATCATGTTGTTTTCCGTGGTCCACTGGAAGACGGCCTGTATCTGGAGATTTACAGTGTCTTCAGTTAATAATAATAATAATAATAATAATAATAATAATAATAATAATAATAATAATAATAATAATAATAATAATCTTTATTTACTACAAGTACATATACATGGTATACAGTCCTAGCTGACAACAATGACACTACTACATAGAAAGCCACTTGTTATGCTGAGCATCTCGGGCAAATTAGGTCAGTGTCCCAGGATGCGACCCACACCAGTCGACTAACACCCAGGTACCCATTTTACTGATGGGGAACATAGACAACAGGTGGAAAGAAACACGCCCAATGTTTCTACTCTGGCTGGGAATCGAACCCAGGCCCTCGCCGTGTGAAGCGAGAGCGTTAGCCACCAGGATATAAGAAAGCACTGGTTTGGTAATACAGTTGTGGATGAGTGGAACAAACTCCCGAGTGCAATTATAGAGGCTAAAACGTTGTTGTAGTTTTAAAAATAGGTTAGATAAATACATGAGTGGGTGTGGGTTGGTGTGAGTTGGAGCTGACTAGCTTGTGCTACTAGGTCAGTTGTCGTGTTCCTTCCTTAACTGAATGTGATCTGCCCTGACTAGGTTGGGGCATTGGCTTAAGCCGGTAGGAGACTTAGGCCTGCCTCACATGGGCCAGTAGGCCTGCTGCAGTGTTCCTTCTTTCTTATGTTCTTATATTCTTAGTGGATAACACTCATAGAGATTCTAATATGCTCTACAGAGGATGATACGATGCTAAGATTTACGTGTCTCTCCTTGTCAGGTATGAGGGTGAGGAAAAGGATCGGGACGAGTACACTGCCTTGTGGAACTACTCTTTTCACTGTGACACCATCTGACTATATTATTCTTCATGTTCTGTTGGAGAGTGGTACTCAAACTACCTCTGGTGTTTACCTTTCATTTATTTTTATTTTTTTCTGAGTATACTACAAACTCCAATCACACAATAGAGCGAAAAAGTAATGTGAAGGACCTGGGAGTGGTAATGTCCGGAGACCTCACCTTCAAGGAGCACAACAGTGTCACTATCACATCTGCTAGGATACTGATAAGATGGATAATGAGAACATTCAAGACAAGAGATGCTAAGCCAATGATGATCCTTTTTAAATCACTTTTTCCCTCTCTGGGTGAAAAACGGGCTGAAACATTAACATTCCCATTAAAGGCGGGGAAATTTGGGCAGAGCAAAGAGAATGTACAAGAACCTTTAAACTCCCACGTATAACCCACCAAAAAACCTTAAAACAACTGGGAGGGGCCTGGAAGCATTACTTGTACTCCGGGAGCCAGGCAAAGAGAGATAAAACCCATAATCTACACCCTAAAGATTCTGGGGGGACGGTCCCAAATATGCACACGCAATCACTCCATACGAAAGAAAAAATTTTTGGGCAGGCGATGCAACATCCCCCCAGTGAAAAGTAGGGGCCCCACGGTACACTAAGAGAAAACCCAATAAGTGTCGGGGGCCCAAAAACTTTTCAAAAAGCCCCCACCACAATAAGGGGCATTAGGGGAAAGACCCCTGGTTGTCTTCAAATAGGGAGCTTACAGAAACCAAAAAGCGGTGCCGGATCACCCGGGCTTTTGGTTCGTACTTGGATTGCGTGCGGCCACATAAAAAGGCCCTCGTTGAAAGGCCCTGATCCACCAGGACCGGGTTTCGTGGCCCGGGGTTTTGGGGGGGCGTTGATCCCGGGAATCCCCTCCAGGTAGACTCCAGGTAAACTTACCCTTAGGGCTTTATAGGCTTTCAAATTTGGGCCCGTAATAAATGTACGACCCAAAACAAAAAAATAAAAATTTTTTTCCAACTAAAAAAAGTAAAAACTGGAAGCTACAGATACAAAGCATTGTAGGGCTAGTTTTTTCAGCCGACTGCCTTATATAAAAAAGGGGGTTTTGTCTAATAAAAATACACTAAATTGTAAATGGTAAGCCCCAAAAAATTTTTAAAATTTTTTTGTATTGGGGTAAATATTTATTTGTATTTGTAGAGGGGGGAATAGAAGACCTCTGCAGGTCCCCTTCCCCCCCCACTACGTGCGGCCAGCAAAAACCCCCGGGTTGACCCGGGCTCTCTCCCCCGGGGAGGCCTGGTCGTGGCCCGGGCCGGGGGGGGCGTTAAACCCCCGGGAATACCTCCAGGTAACCCCTTTTCCAACCACCACCACAACCCCCACCACCACCACCTTTCCACCACCACCACCAACCCTCCCACCACCACCACCACTCTCCCCCACCCCCAAACCCCATTTTCACCACCACCACCACTCCACCACCACCACCCCACCACCACCAAAACCCTCACCCCACCTCCCCCTACCCCACCACAACCCCCCCAAACCACCAAAACCCCCGACCACCACCAAAAACCCACACCGCAACCCTCCTCCCAAACAACCACCCCCTCTCCTACCCCCCCCCCCCTCTCCTAAAACCACCACCCTCCTCCCCAACCACCACCTCTCCTACCATCACCCCCCTCCCCCTACCCCCCACCATTTCCCACCCCCCCCCACCACCACTCCCATCAACCATCACCACTCCCTCACACCACCACCACCACTCCCACCCCCCCCGCCGGTTTTCCTAAACCTTTTTTAAAACCCAAAGGGCCCTCCGGGGGTTCCCACGAAAGTGGGGGGCATATAGGGTTGGGGGGGACCCCCCACCCTGCCCAAACCCTCCCCCCAAGAGACCTATTCCTCCACCTCCCATCTCCAATCCCCCCTACCCCTCCCTTCCCTCTCCCTCCTTCAGTATCGTCTCCTACCCTGTTGCCCTCCCTCCCTCTCCTTTAAAAAGTTAAAGAGAGAGAGAGAAGAGAGAGAGAGAGAGAGAGAGAGAGAGAGAGAGAGAGAGAGAGAAGAGAGAAGAGAGAGAGAGAGAGAAAAAAAGAGAGAGAAAGATCCTTGAGAAAAATAATCTCAAGAAAAATTTACAGATTTTTTTGACTACCACTCACTACTTTGTGATCGAAAATATGGCTTCGGGAAATTTACTCGCTGCTGATCTGTTGTTAAACCTCTCCACAAAGGGGTAGGGGTTTCCAACAGAGTTAAATCGGGGGCTCCCAATAGTAAAGGGCCTCTGTTCCCCAAGGCACAGTACTCGCCCCCATCTTTTTCCCTTTACCCCTCATATCAGACAAAAACGAGATATACCCCACAGCACCGATAAACCTTTGGGGATGATACTGGGATTCATGAGGCTGTCTTCTCCTGAGGACGGGGTTAAATTTCCTCCAAGAGGAAAATAAAAAAAGTTTTCCAATGGGCAAGGGTAAACAATATGATTTCCCAATGAGGCCAAATTCCAATTTCCCCTCCGTTAGGGAAAAAAACCTGGGGGAGATAATAACTAAACAGAGTATATACTAAACTCCGGCCAAAAATAAGGGGAAAAAAAAAAGTAAGGGCCCTGGGAGTATTAATGTCTGAGGACTCATTTTCAAGGACCCACAAAAAAGGTGCCAGGATCGCACGTGCAAAGAAAATGATGGGAGGGAAATAAGAGAACTTTAAAAACGAAGAGGCCAAGCCCATGATGACCTTTTCAAACATTTTTTCTCTCTGGGCGGGAAAATACTGCGAAAACATTAACATCTCCTTTCAAAGCAGGTGAATCGAGTCTAGAGAGTGAAACAGAAAATCCTTTACTGCACGTAAAAGTTCGTAAAGAAACCTTTAAACTACTGGGAACGCTGGAAGCACTTACTTGTACTCTTTGGGAACGCAGGAGGGGAAGATATACAAAAACCCTACATTTGGGGAAAATTTTGGAAAGGGAATGGCCCCAAAAATCTGAAACCCCCAGAAATCACTCCCCTACAAAAGGTAAAAGTTTTGGGCAGGCGTTTCAAAATCCCCCCCAATAAAAAGTAGGGACGCTTTTGGTAAAACAAAGGGAAAACACCAAAAATTTTCCCGGGGCCCCAAAACTTTTTAACAGCCCCCATCAAGCTTTTGGGGAATTGCCAAAAACCCCCGGGCTCCTTAAAGAAAAGGCTGGAAAAGAAACCTAAAGCATCCCCGGATCACCCCGGCTGGGGGCTCGTACTTGGACGCGTGGGGCCAGCAGTAACAGCCTAGTTGATCGGGCCCGACCCCAAATCGGGAGGCCGGGTCATAGACTGGGCCGGGGGGCGTTGACCCCCGGAATAACTTCCGGGAAAACCTCCAGGTAACCAGTAAACCGGATGAACCCAAAGTCAGCTTGTGGTAGCCCCCTGGACATTTTTTGGGCACTTTCGACCGGGTGGGGGCACCGGGGCCTTTTAGCAAAATTAAAAGCATTTGGAATTGGGGCCCTCTACGATGTCTCCTCGGGTGATTACCTTCATGGTAATCTCTAAGTTTAGTTCTAATGGAAGGGAAAAGCAGACATCCTATTCGGAAAAAGTTTTTCCCCCAAGGAAGCGTGCGGGGACCATTGTTAGGGAAATGTTTTCTTCAACGACCTTCTTCATCCACCCCAAAAACCCATATGCATATGCAGACGACTGTACACTGACATTCACTTATCCAAGAGAAAAATTCCCAGCTGCTCTAAGCTCCCTCAATCACCACTGAAGCATATCAGCGGGGGAAATAAGGGAAAAAGGGTAACATTTGCACCTGAAAAAAACGAAAATTTATAAAGGTCTCTGGGCACATGAGGGTAAGGGCTGGTGCATAGTAAGGATGAATGGGAGGGCGTGTTGGCACCGGAGAAGAAGTTGAAAACCTTGGGGTTAAAAATTTGACCCCAAACTAACCATGAAAACTATGTTGAAAATTTTGAAAAACAAGGCACCGGGAATTTTTACAGCACTTCGCCTATTTTCCGCATCTGCTTGACAGTGGGGGTTTTGCAAAATTCTGTACCGGGCACAAGTACGCTCACACCTTGAGTTTTGCCCATTTTTTCTTTTTTTCCCTCCCCCCCCGCCCTCATCTGCACTGCTTACAGAGTAGAGAAAAAAAAAAGAAAGACGTCCCCCTTTTCTCGCCGGGAAACCCCCCCCCGGAAAAGGGATCTGCCCATTTCAGCAAATTTCAACATAGGGGGGAAATGTGGGGGCCCCTTACTTTTTATGTACAAGGCCAATATTGTCAAAGTACCCCCATTTGGGAAACCATTTCGGGGACAGCGTAAACAAGCTTTTATCCCACAAGAGGGGCAAAAAGCACCCAGCTTCACTCTGAAAAATTACTCCACTGAGATCATACTTACCCGGATGACTCGAGTATGGAACGCATTCGAACAGCATAAAAGATGTCAACGAAATAACGTAAAGGGGGGATCAAAGAAAATGCTGGCTCAAAGATGGCCCCAAACTTCATCCTGTTCCCTATTTGGGAAATGTCCCCTAAAAAAAAAAAATGCTTTCAAACGAGCAAAAGTGGGGAACACTCTTAGCTTGTCAAAAAATTTTAGGAACCCTTTAACCTGAAAATTTAAGCTTGCCCAATAAAGCAGGGATCCTTAACCTTGTAAAAAAACCCTGTTAAAAAAAAAAAAGGGGAAGGGAGTGGCTTTTAATTTTAAACTTTTAAGTGGTTTGTAGAGCGGGGAAATTTACATTATTGATTAAAAGGCCCACAACAGCCCCCCAAAACCCCTAACAGAGAGGGGAAGCAAAAAAGGGCCCCATTTAAATTTCCCCCCTTTTTGCCCAACAGCGGGAAAAAATGGAAAGGAGTATAAGGACAGTAACGGGGATACAGTAAAACAGCTTGAAGCGCCCTACCTGAAGGTGTTCCGGGGTAAACCCGCCCCTGGGGGCCCACCCCTAGACCACCCCTCCCGGTGATTGGGGTCTAAACAACCAGGAGGGGGGGTTTTGATCAAAAAGCAATCCAACCTACGAAGAAACCCCCCGGGCGATCGGGGTACGGGACTTTGGGTATCTTTTTCAGCTCACTCTTGAAGGCTTTTTCGTAACGGTATTCATTTAGCTGGTAAAAGGGCCCCCTGGAAAAAAAAAATCCTGGATTTTTCCCATTCGACGGGGGATCTAAATTTAAAACTGTCTTTGTTTCCCTGTTAAATTTCGACTAGATCCATTAAATTTAAAAAAAACGGTCAGGGGTGTTTTCCAGTCTTGTTTTGGGTTCCCCATCTTTGGCTTATGGTGTATTTATTACAGAGATTTAGCAGCTCCCTTGTGTGTGTGTGACTTTTCATCTTTTGCTTCCCCCCAGGGATCGTCGTGCAAAACATTATTTTTAACATTCTTTCCCTTTTGGGATTCCCCTAGACTAAAAAACACCCAAAAAGGGAAAATTTTATATAAGGATGGGGTTTTGGAAAGGTTTTTTAGAAAAAAATTAATTTTTCGAAACTTTTTCCCCTTTAACTGTTGAAAAGTTGCATCTGGTGACATAATTTCAACCACAATGACTAAGATTGGGTCTTAAACTTTATTGTTAAAAAATAAGCAAAATTCACGTTTTTTGTTTAGTAACTCTTTTTGTAAATGAGCAAACTTTGACTTACTACCAACCCCCCCCCTTTTTGCCATTTTTTTCCCGTCCCCATCCCAAAAAGTTGTACCCCCGTTATTTCCCTAAATTTTCTATCAAAGTGGTTTTTTGTGGGGGGTCTCTGTGAAAAGGGTGTAAAAAATCGCTTTAACTCCACGAGGGAAACCACTGGTGAACGGTAAGGCCTTTTAAAATTCGCAAAAACAATAAAAATTCGTTTGCTCTTTTTTTGAATGGATTTTTTTTGTTTCCCCCCGGTAAAAAAAAAATCCCCCTTGCTATTAAAAGGTTTTTTACAAAATATGGTTAGTTTCCCAAAAAATTGTAGAATCTGTGCCTTTTTTGGGCCCTTTCAGATGATAAACAAAGCAGTGTTTTTTTTTTGTTACCATTCACAACTGCGATTTTGGAGGCGTCAGCAAAAGAGAAAAAAGGGTAGGGTTTTTCTGGGCCCGGTCGCAGGGGGCGGTGACCCTTGAAAGACACCCGGCCTTTGGGGAGCGAAACCTACATAATTGGGCCCCGAAGGCGGGCCTGCAAGACCTTACCTGGTTTTCACCCTAAACCAGGGTTCCCAAACTTTTTTTACTTGTTTTTTCCCAATTTAACAACCAAAATAAAGCATGTTACCCCCCTTTTTAAAAAAATGGGTTTTTAAATTTATATTATTATTTTTTTATCACACCCGGCCGATTCCCCCCAAAGGGAGGGTGGGCCCCCAAAAAGAAAAACTTTTACCATCATTCACTTTCCCTCACTGTCTTGCCAGAAGGGTGCTTTAAAACTACAGTTTTTTTAAAATGCAACATTAACACCCCTCCTTCAGAGTGCAGGCACTGTACTCCCCCCCCTCCAGGACTCAAGTCCCGGCCTGCCGGGTTTTCCCCGAATCCCTTCCCTAAAATTTTCTTTGCTCACACCCCCAAAGCACGTCAAGTATTTAAAAACCATTTGTCTCCATTCACTCCTATCAAAAACCCCACGCATGCCGCTGGAAGCCCCAAACCCCTCGCACCCAAAACCTCCTTTTCCCCCCCCCTCCAACCCTTCCTAGCCAAACCCCCTACCCCCCTTCCTTCCACTAACAAAACCGATCACTCTTGAAAATCCCTTCGTTTTCCGGGTCCTTCTCTTCCCAAATGCCGAACCACCTCAACCCAAACCCTTTCCCCACCTCTGGACAAAATTTTTGGGAATCCCGGGCCCCCCTAAAATTCCAAACTACGAATTCCGGGATTTTATTCACAAAACCCCAAAATTGCCCTCAGACATGACATCTCCCCCTTTCCTCCGCCCTTTTTTTCCCCCTGCAACATTCATCACCCACCTTTACACCCCCTATAAAGCGTTGGAAAACAAAACTTTTCCTACTTTTCCCCCCTTTTTTCCTCCAAGGACAAATTCTTTGTCTCCAAAAACTCCAATTTCACCACTCACTCTTTTTTCCCTCATCAATTCTAAAGATTCACCTCATCTTTCATAGACCCCTTTCCCTGACAAAGTCCACTCCCCCAAAAAATCTGAATACTTCACCCTCCTCCCTCCCCCCCCTCTCCCTCCCAAACGATAAACAATCTTTTATCCCTAATCTTTTTGTTTTCCTCAACCTTACTCTTTTCCCGTATTCCCCCTTTTAATTTTTTTTCTTTTTCACACCCTAAAAAAATTCATCCACCAATCTCCCGCAAAATTTTTCCCTTTAGAATCTCCCCAAAAGCAAAAGTTTCATCCCCAAAGAGCAGCTTGGGCAACTCCCCCCTTTGGGGGTGTTATTCTTTTTCTTTTAAAACCCCACCCTCTTGCCCAAAACCCCCCGCATTTTTCTTCTTTTTAAAAACCCCAAATATAAATATAATTTAAACCAAAACCAAAGTGACCCTCACAAAAAATCCTTTCTAAGGCCTACTTTTTCTGGGGAAAAAAATTTTCCCCCTTTCCTAGGATTTCTCTAACTTGAGCCCCACTACCTCCGAAAAAAAACCTTTTACTGCTTTCAGTAAAACCCACCTCCACCCCCCATACACTTTCAAAAAATTGCCACATTGGGGGGGGGGGGGGGGGGCCCCCCATGCCCCCCTTCATACGGGCCTTTTTCCCAAAACCCCTAAATGCAACAAAGACCTCTTTAAACCTTATCTAAATTTCTGTTCACTTTTTGTTTTTAAAATGTAAAAACCTGGTTTCCCCCCAAAACCCCCTACCTTTCCTAAAGCCCCCTTTTTTTATTTTGCTAACCTATTTCTCCCGTCTTACTCTTAAAATTTTTTCTAAAATTTTAACCTACCCAAAACTTTTCAGGGACACTCAAGAACTTTCCCCCATAATTTTTGCACTCTCTTTTTTCCCCTTTGGGCCTTTTATACAAAGGGAAATATGCATGCTCCTGCCAAACCCTAGGGACCTTTCCCCTTCCATACATTTATTAAATAATTGCACCAACCCCCCCCCAAAACCCATATCCCCACCTTTTTTTAACATTTTTTTAAACTTTTTCCCATCAATCCCGGGTTTCCTTAACCCCCCCCTTTTTTTACCCCACTGGGCCCCAAAGAAAATTCCCCCACACTCCAACTTTGGGTTTTCCCACTCCTACAAGATGTTATTCCCCCCTTTCCCCCAACACGAAATCACAGCTTCCCCCCACTTTTATCAACATTTAAAAATTCCTCAAAATATTCCTTCCATCTTCCCAATCCTTTTAACTCTCCATTTAATAACTCTCCTCTCCTTTTTTTTAAAATGACAAATCCATTTGTTCTCTAAACTTCTTAACTTTTTAAACTCACCCCAAATCTTTTTCTTTTTTTTCAACAAAATTGGTTTTATAACATCTCACCCCTCTCTCATTTTCTTTTCCTTTTTACATTGCTTCACCACTCCTTAACTTCCTCTTTTTTCTCCATATACCTTCAAAACCTTTCAATTACTTTTACTTTGTAAAAACTTCTCAAATGCCCCAACTTTTTTTTCCCTTTTCTTTCTCTCTTTTTAAAATCATCAAATTTCCCCCAATTTCCTCCCTTCCCCCCCTCCACCCACTTTTCCCGAAAAAACAAACTTCTGCGAAACATCTAACACCATTTTTAAAAACCCCCCCCATACCTCTTCGCCCCCTTTCCTATGCTCCATTAGCCCATTTTATCCTTTCCCAAAAGCTGTTTAATCCTTTCCCTAACTGCCTCCTCTTTTTTGTTTTTTAAACCTTTCACCTCTCTCTTCCCGATGCTTCTTTTTCCTTGTATCCCATTTTACCTTTTACCCCTCATTATCTACCAAAAAAAAGTGATCTGATAATCTGGGTAACCCCTCTATAAACATGTACATCTGAAGTTTTACTCAACAGTCTTTTTTCCCACCAATACATAAAAACCAACAAACTACTGCATTTTTTCCCCCCAATCATAACGGGGTTTTACTTATTTATCCCCCTTTTTCTTAAAAAAGTATTACCTATAAAATAAACCCCTTTCATACAAAGTTTAAAACAAAGGGCTCCCCTTTTCTTTACCCCCTGGCACCCCAAACTTTTCCTACCCCCGCCCTCTCAAAAAAATTTTTCCAAATTTAGCATTCAAGTCCCCTACCACAATTAAATCTCTCCCCTTTTTCAAAGGGTCCTATACATTCACTTTAAAATCTCCCAAAATCTCTCCTCTCCTCTGCCCTTCCCCCTCTTTTCCCCGGGGCATACACGCTTATTAAAACCCACTTCTCGCAAAACCAACCTTTACTTTAATCCACATAATTTTTTTGAATTTACACATTCATATTCTCTTTTTTCCCTTTCCCTAAATGATCATTTAACATTACTGCTAACCCCCCCTTTCCCTTTTCTCTAAAATCTCTCAGATACCCAGTTTAATCCCATTTATTTTCCCCCCCCTTTAAAACCCCCTACCCCCTTTTAGCTTTTTTTCGCTTAGGGCCCGGAAAATCCAAAATTCTTTTTTTTTCATTAAACATCAGCAATCATCTGTTTCTTGTCATCCGCACTACATCCACGCACATTTAAGCAACCCCCGTTTTATAAAGTTTTTCTTCTTTCCTTTTTTTGGAAATTTTTAAAAAGGAGGGAAGGGGGGTTTCACCCATTGCCCCCCGGCATTTTAAATCGCCTCTACGACACCTTTGGGTTAAAGGGGGGGGGGAAAAAATTCTTTTCCCCCTTCCCCCCTTTGGGCAAAAAGAAAAAAAAAAGAACAAAAGCTATTTAGAAAAAGGAGAAAAAAAACCCAGATGAAAGTAAAATTTAAATATGCAAGGCGTGTCTGTGAAGTGTGACCCAAAAATGTAAGTAGGGTAGCAAGAATCCCCCTTTTTCTTTTGCGTGTTTTTTTGAGACAGAAAAAAAAAACCAGCAATCCTACCCATGCAAAACAGTTACAGGTTTTTGTTTTTAAAAGTCATCTGGCAGGACCCGGGAAAACTTCCCTGGGGGGTTGCGTCTACAAAACCCACTACCTATATTATTTATATATAGGGGTAAATTTTAAAAAACTTTAGATATTTTCTTTTTTTTATTGTATTTTTAACATTTTGCATCTCTAAGGGCTAAAAACCCAAAAATGTCCCAAAAGCATCCCTTGGGGGTGGATGGAGTTGCATACTTTAAACCAGTTTTTGGAAATTTTTGGGTTCATACCAGCTTATGCTACCCCGGGGGAAGCTCACAGCTAAACGCAGTGTGAAATAGAGGCAGCCTCAGGGAAATGAAATGAAAGCTACGGACAGGTTTTGATTTTGGGGTGCTGGTGACTTTTTTCCTGAACATACTTGTCCAAAAAACTTTTGGGTTTTTTCCAAAAACCCCTTAGCTATTTTAAATTTTTTTCTTTTTCAATACTGTAATAATTTTTTTGATGTTTATTGTTTTTTGGTTTAAAAATTTATTACTTACTTTTTAAAAATGTTTTTCTTTACAAAAATTTATATACTAAGACAAAGTTTTAAAAATAATCCTCATCCGGGTACCCATTGTTTTCTTGATTTTCAGAATTTATAACTTTTTTCTGTCACCCCTCCATTACCCCCCAAAAATGGTTAAATTACCCCCAGGGGGTAATTTACCTCCAGTTTGGGAACCACTGCCCTAAACAAATCTTATAAATATTGTATTAGCTACAGATGGCTCCAAGGAACCAAAAAGCCACACAATGCTATGTTTCGAAGACCTGGTAGAGGTGGTACTGAAGAAGGGGGATGACATAAAGAACAGGCCTGTAAGAAAATCAGACAAATGGAGAGAAGACTATGCAGGAAAGAGAAAGTTCCTAAATGTAAAAAAAAAATAAAACGTGGAAGATGGATAGCTAGACATTTCACGAGATGATGAAAGGTCTAATGAGAGAGAGTGCTGGGAGGCTATGTTATGATTCACACCAGGGCGTGAAGCCCAAGACACACAGAAAGTTCATGGTTTAACCAGAGCTTCAGGGAAGCCAACGACATGAGCAGGAAAGTGTTGAATTCTGCAAAATACAGAAATAATCAGGAGTTAGAATAGGTAATGGAAAACTAAGGAATAAAATAAAAGGACGATTAAAATAATAGCATAAAAATTTTGTAGGCCTCCTGGGCACCGTATCAAAAGTCTCTCGCCCAAAGTTTCTCCACTCATGAATCTGTTCAGCCTATTCTGTACCAATTCAACGGTATTTGTTTCAACTAACAGGTACCTCAACTAACACTTTGTTTCACTCATCTTCAACTGTAATGTAGAACCAGCAAGAACTGGGAAGAACTATGCAGGAGTGACTCATTCTGACTGGTCCCCATTTAAGAACTTAGGAGCAGAAGAAAGCAGGGGAGCACTGCTGCAGGCCTACTGGCCTATGCCAAGCAGGCCTAAGTCCCCATTGCCTATCCTGATTGTCTTACCTGCTGTTCATTCTGGGGATCATCGACCCCCCCCCCCCCCCGAGGTCCCAACAACCTTCCCCTCTTGTGAGTAACCTAGATGATTCACTCCCCTTGCGAGTAACCCAGATGACTCACTCCCCTAATGAGTAACCCAGATGACTCACTCCCCTTGTGAGTAACCATCTTAGCAATAACATACCTGGGAACTCACTTCCTGCGTCATATCTTCGTCGTCCCCACTTCTACCCTCACTTCCTAGTCATTGTGTTTGTAATTTCCCAGTACGATATAAGCACACTGTCTGACATTTCAGTCATATTCTTTACCTTCTTGCTTACATCCTGGACGCCAGGCAGCAGGATGATAATGAAAGTGGCTACAGCGTCCTCTTTGTTACGTTCTTGAATAATGGTAAAAGTATAATAATAGTAAATATAATAAGTAATATAGTATAATAATAATAATGAATAATATATAATAATAATAATAATAATAATAATAATAATAATAGGTAGTAGCAGTAGTATAGTCGTATAGTAGTAATAGTAGTAGTAGTAGTAGTAGTAGTAGTAGTAGTAGTAGTAGTATATAGTATAGTGTAGTAGTAGTAGTAGTAGTAGTAGTATAGTAGTAGTAGTAATTAGTAGTAGTAGTAATAGTAGTAGTAGTAGTAGTAGTAGTAGTAGTAATAATAGTAGTAGTAGTAGTAGTAGTAGTAGTAGTAGTAGTAGTAGTAATAGCTACCATTTGTCAAAGACCATTATCAAATAAACACTTGGTGTGTGTGTGTGTGTACTCAGTTGTACTCACCTAGTTGTGGTTGCAGGGTCAAGTCACAGTCCTGGCCCCCGCCTTGTGTGTGGTGTGTGGTGTGTGTGCGATGTGAAAGAATCACCAGACAAATCAATGACTGAAGTTTAGAGCAGTATGTTCAAATGGCACGTGACCCAGTATTACTAAAGGTTAATTAGCACTTGCTTTACCCAATGAATAAATTTGTGAGATATCTGCGTACCTGATTTTGGTGTATGTGTGTGTGTGTGTTGTGTGTGTGTGGTTTGGTGGTTGTTGTGTGTTCCGTGCTTGTGTATTGGTCTACTCAGAGGTGATGCGCGGCTCTCACTGGCAGTACCCGGGCTCAGTCTTGGAGATTTGAGAGATATGGTCAAAAGGTGACCCGTCTCCCCCCCCACCACATTACAATGGAATAAGACTAAGAAAAAGAAAGAGGAACACTGCAGCAGGCCTACTGGTCTATGCGAGCCAGGTCCAGTTCTCTCACCGGCTTAAGCCAATGCCTTGACCTAGCCAGGTCAGACACGTCACTTAAGGAAGGAGCACTGCATCCGACCTAGTAGCACAAGCTAGTCAGGTCCAACTCACACCCACTCATGTATTTATCTAACCTTTTTTTAAAACTTCACAACGTCTTAGCTTCTATGACGATACTCGGGAGTTTGTTCCACTCATCCACAACTCTATTACCAAACCACAAGACTGTTCTCTCTCTCTCTCTCTCTCTCTCTCTCTCTCTCTCTCTCTCTCCTCTCTCTCCTCCTCTCTCCTCTCATTCTCCCTCTCTCTCTCTCTCTCTCCTCCTCCTCTCTCTCTCTCTCGTTATCTTTCCGTAGGTCACCACCCCCGTGGCCCGACCCCAGACCAAGCTTCAGGGTTGCTGGTCTGGTCGATCAAAGTGTTAGTGCCCGTCGCCCACAGTCCAAAGTATGCACCACCCCCGGGCTGATCAGGAACTGTTCTGGGGGAATCCTCACTTTTCCTTTTTTAAAAACACCTAAAATTTTGTTGGTGATTCCATTAGCATGAAGGACGGCGTTGATGATTGGGGCCCTTAAAAGGTTTTTAAAGTTCTCTCTCAGAGTGTTACGCTTCTTTTTTTCTTGTGTTCAAAATAAGTAATTTTTGGGGTGCGGGCTGATACCAACCCTTCCCAAAAATTTTTCCAGGAGTAGATTGGATGTTTTTTTCTTCCTACCAGAGTCCTACCCGATAACGCCCCCCCCGGGCCCCGTATATGACCAGCCTCTCGTGGGTCAGGGCCCGATCAACGTACGAACACAACCCGGCTGATCCACACTGACTTTAGGGTCTTCCGCTCCCTCTTTAAGACAAACCGGGGGTTATTGGGAATTCCCCCTTTTGCCTGGTGGGGGGGGGGGGGGGGGTTGAACAGTCTTGGCCCCGGGCACTTCTGGTTTTTTTCTTGTGTCAAGGCCCCCCTTTCCATTGGGGGTAGTTGCAAAACGCCCGCCCAAATCTTTTTCTTTCCCTAGGGATGATTCTGGTGCAAATTTGGACCAGTCCCCCTAGGATTTTCCAGGGGTAGATTGGATTTTCTCTCTGGCCTGCATCATGGTACAATCAAAACGCTTTCCCAAACTTTCCCAGTAGTTAAGGGGTTTGAGGGAAATTTAAGTGCAGTAAAGGTTCTCTGTACATTCTGATCAGTCGCAATTTCACCTGCCTTTAATGGATTTGTTAATGTACGTAGATTCCAGCCAAAGAGAACAAGTGATTTGAAAAGGGTCATCATGGGTTGGCATCTTGTCTTGAAGTTCTCATATAATCACGCTTTTGCTCTTCGCACC
>NC_069403.1:60119736-60129736 GCF_026875155.1 Cherax quadricarinatus
GCTCACGGTAAGAACGCTCACGATACGGCGAGACACCGGAAAACCATTCAATAATTTCTGAGAACACATAAAACTGCAGGAGGATGTGGCTGAGATGTTGTTATAGTCTGAGGAGTCGTACGTCGGATAGCTATGATGGCAGGTACGTCGGGTAACTCTACAGGAAGTTACGTCGGATAACTCTACAGGATGTTACGCCGGATAACTACAGGAAGTTACGTTGGGTAACTCTACAGGAAGTTATGTCGGATAACTCTACAGGATGTTACGCCGGATAACTACAGGAAGTTACGTTGGGTAACTCTACAGGAAGTTACGTTGGGTAACTCTACAGGATGTTACGCCGGATAACTACAGGAAGTTACGTTGGGTAACTCTACAGGAAGTTACGTCGGGTAACTCTACAGGATGTTACGCCGGATAACTACAGGAAGTTACGTTGGGTAACTCTACAGGAAGTTACGTCGGGTAACTCTACAGGATGTTACGCCGGATAACTACAGGAAGTTACGTTGGGTAACTCAGGAAGTTACGTCGGGTAACTCTACAGGAAGCTACGTCGAATAACTCTGCAGGAAGTTACGTCAGATAACTCTACAAGAAGTTACGTCGGATAACTCTACAGGAAGTTACGTCGGTTAACTCTACAGGGAAGTATACCAAAGTAATCCTTTTTTTTTTTTTTTTTTTTTTTGCTTTTGAGAGTATATACAAGTCTTGGTTAATTATTAATAGCCTCCGCGTGCTTCTTGTATGTCCTCGTTAAATATCTTATCTCATCTTAAATAAAGCATACCACGGGTAGGGTTAGAACCCGCCATCAGAGAGTCTGGCCCAGTGGCTAACGCGAGGGTCTGGAGTTTTGAGACTCTGATCGCGGGTTCTAACCCCGCCCGTGGTATGGTTTGTTTGCAATCGTGTCATTACGATTTCATGAGTCAAGTTATCACATCTTCCTGTTTACCCTTACGAGCAGTGCGGTATTAAGGAGACTCTGAGGTAACTGGGTCGTCAGGCCAATCGATTCACCAGAAAGATCCTAAGTTTGACTCGTGGAAATGACGAGGACCACAAAAAAATCAACGAATTTGTTAAGCAAGAAATGTTCTCAGTGATGATGTGGAAACTCAATGATTAAATTATATTCATTTGAGTCACTTCAGATTGCACCCGTTTTTAATGTGTCCAATAATTAGCTTAATATTCGAGGTTAATGACTAATTTTGTGGTTACTAATAATCTCCTACATCCCGGTTATGCTTAGAGTAAGTGGAAGAAGTGTTACTGTAGCTGCTACTTCAGATAACCTTGAATTAGTTGTATAAAGAAATGCGTCAGTTTGTGAACAAGACATACGTAGCAGAGGCCTGATGGGCTACTTCAGTGTTCATCTGTTCTTATGCTCTAAACGTAGTCCATAAGGGAATAAGAAAAAGAAGAGTGGAATAGGGTGAGAAAGAAGAATAAGGTAAAGGGGAAGGGGGACCGAAACATACAACAGGTGGTGGTCGAGTCAGCGTGAGGATACACAATGAAAATATCCCGAACAAGATAATAAGGGCCAAGACTCCCTCCAGCCTCCAGGTGTCTCGCCCTGCTGCTGGCAACATGATTGCCTCCTCTGATAACTTACTAATGCTCCCACCAAACACAGTTTGTACCAGAGGAGGACCGGGAAGCTGGAGGGTAGAACAGTGTGGAGACAGAAGGTAAGGGCTCAGAGCTGAGAACAGACGCTGCTTCAACACCATCACCCCAGGCGAGGCTTCCTGGCTCCTCCTGCCTCTCCGTCGACTACTAAGTAGATAGGAGGGTCAACAAGGGAGTGGTTTATATATGTATATATATATATATATATAATATATATATATATATATAAATATATATATATATATATATATATATATATATATATATATATATATATATATATATATATATATATATATATATATATAAAGCAAAACTAGGTACATCAGTAGTGTGCGGCTGCTCTACTCCATGTCTGACTTGACTGGATTATCGTAACGTAAATCTGCATAATGTACTATTAATATATGGCTGCAGCATCAATGTGGCCTCAGGTACCCGTCCAACATATAGTTAAAGGTATTCAAAATTCTAGCCTCAATAATGCTAACTGGGAGTATGTTCCATTTATCTACAACTCTATTGCTAAAACTGGTATTTCAGTATTTCCCTATTAGCCTGAGCAGGAAGACTTTAACATACAATGCTAATGGGAATTTGGCGGTAAGGAAAGGTAACAGCAACAGGGGAGATAATTGATGTATTGGACTGGGAGTCGGGATGGGAAGAATACCGATATGTACTTAATTATCTCTGAAGAATGAAGGATAAGTAGAGGCTTGAGCGCCCAACAATCTTGTGTAAGCCTGTTAGATCAGAGTGCAGACAAGTGGCTTTTATGGCTTGATGTGCTGTTGGGGCGTGATCAAGGTAACATTTGTTAAGTGAGTCAGGGAAAATCAGTTAGCCAGACATAAATTCTGGAGAGTAATACACGTAATACAAAGCTTTTCTTGTTGTTAGGTAAGACACATATGCAACAGTTAGGTATCTTTATTGTGAAACGTTTCGCCTACACAGTAGGCTTCTTCAGTCAAGTACAGAAAAGTTGATAGAAGCAGAAGATACTTGAAGACGATGTAATCAGTCCATCACCCTTAAAGTTTTGAGGTGGTCAGTCCCTCAGTCTGGAGAAGAGCATTGTTCCATAGTATGAAACAATATGGAGAAGAAGTGACAGGATGGAGCTTTTATAGCGCCAAGAGGTGAGCGTAGGCCACTAGGAGAGGTAAGAACTCAGATGTTGAGAAGGCAGGTCCGTCTCAAATCCAGCCTCTCTCACTAGTGGAAGTTGTCGAAGTTGATTGCAGGTCTGTACCAAGATTACCCTTGTGTTGCAGTGTCTGACAGATTGAACATTAAAATGGTATAAAATACCGACAGGTTGTTAGGTAAGAACACATATGCAACAGTTAGGTATCTTTATTGTGAAACGTTTCGCCTACACAGTAGGCTTCTTCAGTCAAGTACAGAAAGTTGATAGAAGCAGAAGATACTTGAAGACGATGTAATCAGTCCATCACCCTTAAAGTTTTGAGGTGGTCAGTCCCTCAGTCTGGAGAAGAGCATTGTTCCATAGTATGAAACAATATGGAGAAGAAGTGACAGGATGGAGCTTTTATAGCGCCAAGAGGTGAGACGTAGGCACTAGGAGAGGTAAGAACTCAGATGTTGAGAAGGCAGGTCCGTCTCAAATCCAGCTCTCTCACTAGTGGAAGTTGTCGAAGTTGATTGCAGGTCTGTACCAAGATACCCTTGTGTTGCAGTGTCTGACAGATTGAACATTAAAATGGTATAAAATACCGACAGGTTGTTAGGTAAGACACATATGCAACAGTTAGGTATCTTTATTGTGAAACGTTTCGCCTACACAGTAGGCTTCTTCAGTCAAGTACAGAAAGTTGATAGAAGCAGAAGATACTTGAAGACGATGTAATCAGTCCATCACCCTTAAAGTTTTGAGGTGGTCAGTCCCTCAGTCTGGAGAAGAGCATTGTTCCATAGTATGAAACAATATGGAGAAGAAGTGACAGGATGGAGCTTTTATAGCGCCAAGAGGTGAGACGTAGGCCACTAGGAGAGGTAAGAACTCAGATGTTGAGAAGGCAGGTCCCTCTCAAATCCAGCCTCTCTCACTAGTGGAAGTTGTCGAAGTTGATTGCAGGTCTGTACCAAGATACCCTTGTGTTGCAGTGTCTGACAGATTGAACATTAAAATGGTATAAAATACCGACAGGTTGTTAGGTAAGACACATATGCAACAGTTAGGTATCTTTATTGTGAAACGTTTCGCCTACACAGTAGGCTTCTTCAGTCAAGTACAGAAAAGTTGATAGAAGCAGAAGATACTTGAAGACGATGTAATCAGTCCATCACCCTTAAGTTTTGAGGTGGTCAGTCCCTCAGTCTGGAGAAGAGCATTGTTCCATAGTATGAACAATATGGAGAAGAAGTGACAGGATGGAGCTTTTATAGCGCCAAGAGGTAGACGTAGGCCACTAGGAGAGGTAAGAACTCAGATGTTGAGAAGGCAGGTCCGTCTCAAATCCAGCCTCTCTCACTAGTGGAAGTTGTCGAAGTTGATTGCAGGTCTGTACCAAGATACCCTTGTGTTGCAGTGTCTGACAGATTGAACATTAAAATGGTATAAAATACCGACAGGTTGTTAGGTAAGACACATATGCAACAGTTAGGTATCTTTATTGTGAAACGTTTCGCCTACACAGTAGGCTTCTTCAGTCAAGTACAGAAAAGTTGATAGAAGCAGAAGATACTTGAAGACGATGTAATCAGTCCATCACCCTTAAAGTTTTGAGGTGGTCAGTCCCTCAGTCTGGAGAAGAGCATTGTTCCATAGTATGAAACAATATGGAGAAGAAGTGACAGGATGGAGCTTTTATAGCGCCAAGAGGTGAGACGTAGGCCACTAGGAGAGGTAAGAACTCAGATGTTGAGAAGGCAGGTCCGTCTCAAATCCAGCCTCTCTCACTAGTGGAAGTTGTCGAAGTTGATTGCAGGTCTGTACCAAGATACCCTTGTGTTGCAGTGTCTGACAGATTGAACATTAAAATGGTATAAAATACCGACAGGTTGTTAGGTAAGACACATATGCAACAGTTAGGTATCTTTATTGTGAAACGTTTCGCCTACACAGTAGGCTTCTTCAGTCAAGTACAGAAAAGTTGATAGAAGCAGAAGATACTTGAAGACGATGTAATCAGTCCATCACCTTAAAGTTTTGAGGTGGTCAGTCCCTCAGTCTGGAGAAGAGCATTGTTCCATAGTATGAAACAATATGGAGAAGAAGTGACAGGATGGAGCTTTTATAGCGCCAAGTGCCTAGTGCCACGTAGGCCACTAGGAGAGGTAAGAACTCAGATGTTGAGAAGGCAGGTCCCTCTCAAAACCAGCCTCTCTCACTAGTGGAAGTTGTCGAAGTTGATTGCAGGTCTGTACCAAGATACCCTTGTGTTGCAGTGTCTGACAGATTGAACATTAAAATGGTATAAAATACCGACAGGTTGTTAGGTAAGACACATATGCAACAGTTAGGTATCTTTATTGTGAAACGTTTCGCCTACACAGTAGGCTTCTTCAGTCAAGTACAGAAAAGTTGATAGAAGCAGAAGATACTTGAAGACGATGTAATCAGTCCATCACCCTTAAAGTTTTGAGGTGTCAGTCCCTCAGTCTGGAGAAGAGCATTGTTCCATAGTATGAAACAATATGGAGAAGAAGTGACAGGATGGAGCTTTTATAGCGCCAAGAGGTGAGACGTAGGCCACTAGGAGAGGTAAGAACTCAGATGTTGAGAAGGCAGGTCCCTCTCAAATCCAGCCTCTCTCACTAGTGGAAGTTGGTCGAAGTTGATTGCAGGTCTGTACCAAGATACCCTTGTGTTGCAGTGTCTGACAGATTGAACATTAAAATGGTATAAAATACCGACAGGTTGTTAGGTAAGACACATATGCAACAGTTAGGTATCTTTATTGTGAAACGTTTCGCCTACACAGTAGGCTTCTTCAGTCAAGTACAGAAAAGTTGATAGAAGCAGAAGATACTTGAAGACGATGTAATCAGTCCATCACCCTTAAAGTTTTGAGGTGGTCAGTCCCTCAGTCTGGAGAAGAGCATTGTTCCATAGTATGAAACAATATGGAGAAGAAGTGACAGGATGGAGCTTTTATAGCGCCAAGAGGTGAGACGTAGGCCACTAGGAGAGGTAAGAACTCAGATGTTGAGAAGGCAGGTCCCTCTCAAATCCAGCCTCTCTCACTAGTGGAAGTTGTCGAAGTTGATTGCAGGTCTGTACCAAGATACCCTTGTGTTGCAGTGTCTGACAGATTGAACATTAAAATGGTATAAAATACCGACAGGTTGTTAGGTAAGACACATATGCAACAGTTAGGTATCTTTATTGTGAAACGTTTCGCCTACACAGTAGGCTTCTTCAGACAAGTACAGAAAAGTTGATAGAAGCAGAAGATACTTGAAGACGATGCAATCAGTCCATCACCCTTAAAGTTTTGAGGTGGTCAGTCCCTCAGTCTGGAGAAGAGCATTGTTTAAGGGTGATGGACTGATTACATCGTCTTCAAGTATCTTCTGCTTCTATCAACTTTTCTGTACTTGACTGAAGAAGCCTACTGTGTAGGCGAAACGTTTCACAATAAAGATACCTAACTGTTGCATATGTGTCTTACCTAACAACCTGTCGGTATTTTATACCATTTTAATGTTCAATCTGTCAGACACTGCAACACAAGGGTATCTTGGTACAGACCTGCAATCAACTTCGACAACTTCCACTAGTGAGAGAGGCTGGATTTGAGAGGGACCTGCCTTCTCAACATCTGAGTTCTTACCTCTCCTAGTGGCCTACGTCTCACCTCTTGGCGCTATAAAAGCTCCATCCTGTCACTTCTTCTCCATATTGTTTCATACTATGGAACAATGCTCTTTCTCCAGACTGAGGGACTGACCACCTCAAAACTTTAAGGTGATGGACTGATTACATCGTCTTCAAGTATCTTCTGCTTCTATCAACTTTTCTGTACTTGACTGAAGAAGCCTACTGTGTAGGCGAAACGTTTCACAATAAAGATACCTACCTGTTGCATATGTGTCTTACCTAACAACCTGTCGGTATTTTATACCATTTTAATGTTCAATCTGTCAGACACTGCAACACAAGGGTATCTTGGTACAGACCTGCAATCAACTTCGACAACTTCCACTAGTGAGAGAGGCTGGATTTGAGAGGGACCTGCCTTCTCAACATCTGAGTTCTTACCTCTCCTAGTGGCCTACGTCTCACCTCTTGGCGCTATAAAAGCTCCATCCTGTCACTTCTTCTCCATATTGTTTCATACTATGGAACAATGCTCTTCTCCAGACTGAGGGACTGACCACCTCAAAACTTTAAGGGTGATGGACTGATTACATCGTCTTCAAGTATCTTCTGCTTCTATCAACTTTTCTGTACTTGACTGAAGAAGCCTACTGTGTAGGCGAAACGTTTTCACAATAAAGATACCTTCCTGTTGCATATGTGTCTTACCTAACAACCTGTCGGTATTTTATACCATTTTAATGTTCAATCTGTCAGACACTGCAACACAAGGGTATCTTGGTACAGACCTGCAATCAACTTCGACAACTTCCACTAGTGAGAGAGGCTGGATTTGAGAGGGACCTGCCTTCTCAACATCTGAGTTCTTACCTCTCCTAGTGGCCTACGTCTCACCTCTTGGCGCTATAAAAGCTCCATCCTGTCACTTCTTCTCCATATTGTTTCATACTATGGAACAATGCTCTTCTCCAGACTGAGGGACTGACCACCTCAAAACTTTAAGGGTGATGGACTGATTACATCGTCTTCAAGTATCTTCTGCTTCTATCAACTTTTCTGTACTTGACTGAAGAAGCCTACTGTGTAGGCGAAACGTTTCATAATAAAGATACCTAACTGTTGCATATGTGTCTTACCTAACAACCTGTCGGTATTTTATACCATTTAAATGTTCAATCTGTCAGACACTGCAACACAAGGGTATCTTGGTACAGACCTGCAATCAACTTCGACAACTTCCACTAGTGAGAGAGGCTGGATTTGAGAGGGACCTGCCTTCTCAACATCTGAGTTCTTACCTCTCCTAGTGGCCTACGTCTCACCTCTTGGCGCTATAAAAAGCTCTATCCTGTCACTTCTTCTCCATATTGTTTCATACTATGGAACAATGCTCTTCTCCAGACTGAGGGACTGACCACCTCAAAACTTTAAGGGTGATGGACTGATTACATCGTCTTCAAGTATCTTCTGCTTCTATCAACTTTTCTGTACTTGACTGAAGAAGCCTACTGTGTAGGCGAAACGTTTCACAATAAAGATACCTAACTGTTGCATATGTGTCTTACCTAACAACCTGTCGGTATTTTATACCATTTTAATGTACAAAGCTTTTCTTATTGGCTAGATGATGAATCCTACGAGTATATAATACATATACTCGTAGGATATCAACACAGGAAACAGAATGGTGGCGCATTCGGCTCACACTCGAAAGTACACGGGGTCGAACCCTGGGTAAAGTGGGACATATAGGTATGTAAATTAACATTTACTGTCCCTGTTGCCTAACTTCATATAGGTACCTGAGAGTTGGTCAACTGTTGCGGGTCGTATCCTGGGAGATGATCTAAACAAAAAAAGAATCCAGATGGAAGTAATGTTTTGGTTCGATCTACGAAGTGTTGGTAGCAAGGAAATAACTGACGAACTGTTATAGAGCATTGTCTTTATAATCGTGGAACAGTCTTCCCAGTGGGGTGATAGAGGCTAGGACCTTGGGTAGCTTTAAGAAGAGATTGAAGAAATATATGAGTGGGAGGGGCTGGGTTTGATTAGTGTCATTGGGTACGGGAGTTAATTCTTGGGTAGCTTTGGGTAAAGGTTGTTTTGAACATTAAAATGGTATAAAATACCGACAGGTTGTTAGGTAAGACACATATGCAACAGTTAGGTATCTTTATTATGAAACGTTTCGCCTACACAGTAGGCTTCTTCAGTCAAGTACAGAAAAGTTGATAGAAGCAGAAGATACTTGAAGACGATGTAATCAGTCCATCACCCTTAAAGTTTTGAGGTGGTCAGTCCCTCAGTCTGGAGAAGAGCATTGTTCCATTGTTCCAAAGGTTGTTTTGATAAGGACCTGTCTTGTATGGGCCAGTAGGCCTTCTGCAGTGTTCCTCCATTCTTATGTTCTTATGTCAGCCTGTCCTGAGGGAGAGGTGCGTGGTTCTAACATTAGTCACGGGACTAGGCTTGACATGAAAACCTGCCTATAAATGTTGCTAGGATATATATACGATACAAGTAACAGACTGTTGACAGTAAGCCACACTGAATGACTGTCTTCGTGACAACAGAGTGACAAGCCCTCGCCCTCAGACTCCAGAATCTGAACTGAGGTGAACTGTAAGTAAGTTTATTCAGGTATACACAAATACAGTTACATAGATTATCATACATAGCAGCATATGTGTAGAGAATCTAGGATAACCGAAAAAAGTCAGACAGAGTGACTTATTTCCAACCTACAGCGCTGATACCCTAACAGTCGTAAGTCACACTTGAATTATACTTGAATATTGCTTACTTAGACATAACTGTCAATGACAACACAACACAAGGGCAGCCATACTACGGCGCTGTACTACATTACTGATACAATACTGACAAATGCTCCGAACTTGTTCTCTCTCGGCTAGAGTACTGCTGTGTACTAACGGGGCCCTTCAAGGTAAGTGAAACTGTTGAACTGAAAAATTGTACAGAGAGCCTTCACAGCTCGAATAAACTAAGTCAAGAAATTACTGGCAGTGCTTGAAGTCCCTAGAACTGCACTCCATAGAAAGAGTTCTAAAAAGCAGGAGTGCAAACCACTTAGATTACCAACAATTGTACAATCCAGGGCTACATGGGTTCAGAGCAGGTCGTTCCTGCCTCTCGCAACTACTGGACCATTATGATATGGTCTTGGATGCACTGGAAGACAAACAGAATCAGATGTAGTATACACAGATTTTGCAAAAGCCTTTGACAAATGCGATCATGGTGTAATAGCGCACAAAATGTCTGCTAAAGGGGTAACTGGCAAAGTGGGGAGATGGATCTTCAGTTTTCTAACCAATCGAACACAGAGAGTAATGGCCAACAGAATTCAATCGGAAGCTGCCACAGTGAAGAGCTCTGTTCCACAAGGCACAGTACTCGGCCCTATCCTGTTCCTCATCCCCATATCAGACATAGATAGAGATGTAAACCATACCACTGCATCATCCTTTGCAGACGATACTTGGATCTGCATGAGAGTGTCATCTACTGAGGACACGGCAAATCTCCAAAAAG
>NC_069403.1:60132236-60137676 GCF_026875155.1 Cherax quadricarinatus
TACTACCATTATCAAGAACGTAACAAAGAGGATGCTGTAGCCACTTTTATTATCATCCTGCTGCCTGGCGTCCAGGATGTAAGCAAGAAGGTAAAGAATATGACTGAAATGTCAGACAGTGTGCTTATATCGTACAGGGAAATTACAAACACAATGACTAGGAAGTGAGGGTAGAAGTGGGGACGACGAAGATATGACGCAGGAAGTGAGTTCACAGGTATGTTATTGCTAAGATGGTTACTCACAAGGGAAGTGAGTCATCTGGGTTACTCATTAGGGGAGTGAATCATCTGGGTTACTCGCAAGGGGAATGAATCATCTAGGTTACTCACAAGAGGGGAAGGTTGTTGGGACCTCGGGGGGGGGGGTCGATGATCCCCAGAATGAAACAGCAGGTAGACAATCAGATAGGCAACGGGGACTTAGGCCTGCTTGGCATAGGCCAGTAGGCCTGCAGCAGTGCTCCCCTGCTTTCTTCTGCTCCTAAGTTCTTAAATGGGGACCAGTCAGAATGAGTCACTCCTGCATAGTTCTTCCCAGTTCTTGCTGGTTCTACATTACAGTTGAAGATGAGTGAAACAAAGTGTTAGTTGAGGTAACTGTTAGTTGAAACAAATACCGTTGAATTGGTACAGAATAGGCTGAACAGATTCATGAGTGGAGAAACTTTGGGCGAGAGACTTTTGATACGGTGCCCAGGAGGCCTACAAAATTTTTTATGCTTTTATTTCAATCGTCCTTTTATTTTATTCCTTAGTTTTCCATTACCTATTCTAACTCCTGATTATTTCTGTGTTTTGCAGAATTCAACACTTTCCTGCTCATGTCGTTGGCTTCCCTGAAGGTCTGGTTAAATCATGAACTTTCTGTGTGTCTTGGGCTTCACGCCCTGGTGTGAATCATAACATAGCCTCCCAGCACTCTCTCATTAGACCTTTCATCATCTCGTGAAATGTCTAGCTATCCATCTTCCACGTTTTATTTTTTTTTTTACATTTAGGAACTTTCTCTTTCCTGCATAGTCTTCTCTCTATTTGTCTGATTTTCTTACAGGCCTGCTCTTTATGTCATCCCCCTTCTTCAGTACCACCTCTACCAGGTCTTCGAAACATAGCATTGTGTGGCTTTTTGGTTCCTTGGAGCCATCTGTAGCTAATACAATATTTATAAGATTTGTTTAGGGCAGTGGTTCCCAAACTGGAGGTAAATTACCCCCTGGGGGTAATTTAACCATTTTTGGGGGGTAATGGAGGGGTGACAGAAAAAAAGTTATAAATTCTGAAAATCAAGAAAACAATGCGGTACCCGGTATGAGGATTATTGTTAACTTTGTCTTAGTATATAAAGTTGTAAAGTAAACAAAATTTTAAGTAAGTAATAAAGTTAAACCCAAAAAACAATAAACACAAAAACTAATATACAGTAATTTGAAAAGAAGAAATATATAGCTAAGTGTGTGGAAACCCAAAAGATTTTGACAAGTATGCTTCAGGACAAAAGTCACTCGCAGCCCCGATCGACCTGTCCCTATGCATCAATCACTTTCCCGAGGGGCCTCTATTTCACACTGTCGTTTATCGGGAGCATCAGCCGAGGTAACATAACTGGTATGAAGCCAAAATTCCCAATAGCTTCAATATGCAATCCTCCCCAGATCCCTTTGCATCTTTGGGTTTTTCATTAGAGATACAATTTCAAATACAAAAATAAAAGAAAAATATCTCAATGTTTTAAATTTTGCCATAATTCAATATAACTTTTTTGTGAAAAGGGGGAACATGCTTTTGTGGCATTTAAATTGGGTAACAAGCGAAAAAGTTTTGGGGGAACCCAGTTTTAGGGTGAAAACCAGGTAGGTCTTGGGAGGCTCGCCTTCTGGGAAATTATGTAGGCTTCAGCTCTCAATGCCTGGAGTCGATTTCAAGGGTCACCGTCCCTGCGACCCGGGCCCAGACAAGACCTATCTGTTTCTCTGTTGCTGACGTCTCCCATAATCAGCAGTTGTGAACTGGTCAACACACAAAAAACACTGCTTTGTATATCATCTGAAAGGGACCAAAAGGCACAGATTCTACAATTTTTTGGAAACTAACCATAGTAGTAACAACCATTTAATAGCAAGATTTTTTTTTACCGCTAGTAAACTAAAAAAAATCCATCAACAAAAGAGCAATACGACTTTATTGTATTTGCGAATATACAAGGCCTTACGCCATCCACCACCAACAAAATACCGTTCACCAGTGGACTCCTCGTGGAGTTAAACGCGATGTTTACAGCCTTCACAGAGACCCACACAAAGACCACTTTGATAGCAAAATATGGATAACAGGGTACAACTTTGTTAGATGCGACAGAAAGAACTGGCAACAAGGGGGTGTTGGCTAGTAAGTCAAAGATTTGCTCATTTACACAGAGTTACTAAACATCACAAGTGAAGTAGCTTATGTTTTAACAATAAAGATTAAGATCCAAATCTTAGTCATTGTGGTTGTATATATGTCACCAGATGCAACTTTTCAACAGTTCAAGGAACAGTTGTCGAAAATTAATTTTGTCTAGAAAACCGTCCAAACCCATCCTTATATATAATTTCCTTCTTGGTGATTTTAGTCTATGACATACAAAATGGAAGAATGTTACAAATAATGTTATAGCACAGACGATCCCTGGAGGCAGCGCAGATGAAAAGTCACACACACACACGAGCTGCTGAATCTCTGTAATAAATACACCATAAGCCAACAGATAGCGGAGCCAACAAGACTGGAAAACACACCTGACCGTATTTTTCCGAATAATGATGATCTAGTACGAAATATAACAGAATCAAAGACAGTTAATTCAGATCACAGTCGAATGGAAGTCCAGACTTGTATGCACAGGGGCCTTTGACCAGCTAAATGAATACAGTTACGAAAATGCCTTCAAGAGTGAGCTGAACAGATACCTAAAGTCAGTACCAGATCAGCCGGGCTGTGCTTCGTAGGTTGGATTGCTTGTGATCAACCAGGCCTCCTGGTTGATCAGACCCCAATCTACCGGGAGGCCTGGTCTAGGACTGGGCCGCAGGGGCGTTGACCCCCGGAACACCCTTCAGGTAGACGCTTCAAGCTGTGTACTGTATCCCTGTTACTGTCCTTATACTCCTTTCCATTTCTCCTGCTGTTGGGCGAAGGGCTGTAATTAACTGGCGCCATTTCTCTGCTTCCTCTCTCTGTTAGTGTTACTGCTGTTAGTTGTCCTTGAACTCACTACATGTAATTTCCTCAGCTCTACAAACCACTAATAGTTAATATAAATGCCACTCCCTCTCCTCTTTTTTTTTTTAACAGGGTTTGACAAGGTTAAGGATCCCTAGCTTTATTGACAATCTATTTACAGGTTAAGGATTCCTAACTTTATTGACAAGCTAAGAGCTGTTACCTACATCAGCTCGTTTGAAAGCATTTTTATTGTTATGAAACATACAAGTAGGGAACAGGATGAAGTTGGAGCCATCTGTGAGCCAGCATTTTCATTTGATCAACTGACGTTATTTCGTTGACATCTTTATGCTGTACGAATGCGTTCCATACTCGAGTCATCCTGGGTATGTATGATCTCAGATGGAGTAATGTTCAGAGTGAAGCTGCTGCTTTTTGCCCGTCTTGTGGCATAAAAGCTTGTTTCACGCTGTCCTCGAAGTGGATCCAAGTGTGGTACTTTGACAATATTGGCCTTGTACATAACAGTAAGGCCACCCACATCCCTCCTATGTTGAAGGCTCTGCTGAAATGACAGATCTATCCAGGATGGGTCCAGGCGAGAAATGAGACGTCTTGCTCTTTTCTCTACTCTGTCAAGCAGTCACAGATGAGACGGGGGGCAGGCAAACCAAGAATGTGGAGCATACTCAAGGTGTGAGCGTACTTGTGCCTCGTACAGAATCTTGCAACCCCTACTGTCAAGCAGATGCGAGATACGGCGAAGTGCTGTAAACTTCCTGGCTGCCTTGTTTGCAAGATTTACAACATAGTTCTTCATGGTTAGTTTGGAGTCAAATTTCACCCCAAGGATATCAACTTCTTCTCCAGGTGCCAACACGCCCTCCCATTCATCCTTACTACTGCACCAGCATTACCATCATCGTGCCTAGAGACCATCATCATTTGCGTTTTCTCAGGTGCAAATGTTACTTGCCATCTATTTCCCAAAGCTGATATAGCTATCAGCTGGTGATTGATGTAGCTTAGAGCAGCTGGCATTTCTTCTCTTGGATAAGTGAATGTCAGTGTACAGTCGTCTGCATATGCATGTGATTCTGGGATGAGATGAAGAAGGTCGTTGAAGTAGACATTCCATAACAATGGTCCCAGCACGCTTCCTTGTGGAACACTTGCCCGAATAGGATGTCTTGCTGATTCCGTTCCATTGAGAACTACACTTAGAGATCTACCATGAAGGTAATCACTGAGGAGACATAGCGTAGAGCCTGCAATTCCCAGTGCTTGAAGTTTTGCTAAGAGGCCCTGGTGCCACACCCGGTCGAAAGTACCAGCAATGTCCAGTGCTACCTCACAGCTGACTTTGGGTTCATCCAGTGACTGGTTACCTGGAGGTTACCTGGAGGTTATTCCGGGGATCAACGCCCCCGCGGCCCAGTCTATGACCAGGCCTCCCGATGGATCAGGGCCTGATCAACTAGGCTGTTACTGCTGGCCGCACGCAGTCCAACGTACGAGCCACAGCCCGGCTGATCCGGCACTGACTTTAGGTATCTGTCCAGCTCTCTCTTGAAGGCAGCCAGGGGTTTATTGGCAATTCCCCTAATGCTTGATGGGAGGCTGTTAAACAGTTTTGGGCCCCGGACACTTATGGTGTTTTCCCTTAGTGTACCAATAGCGCCCCTACTTTTTATTGGGGGCATTTTGCATCGCCTGCCCAATCTTTTACTTTCGTAGGGAGTGATTTCTGTGTGCAGATTTGGGACCATTCCTTCCAAGATTTTCCAAGTGTAGATTATGATATATCTCTCCCTCCTGCGTTCCAACGAGTACAAGTCAAGTGCTTCCAAGCAGTAAAGGATCTCTGTACACTCTCTAGATCTGCGATTTCACCTGCTTTGAATGGAGATGTTAATGTACAGCAGTATTCCAGCCTAGAGAGAACAAGTGATTTGAAAAGGATCATCATGGGCTTGGCATCTCTCGTTTTGAAAGTTCTCATTATCCATCCTATCATTTTCTTTGCACGTGCGATCGTGGCACTGTTGTGATCCTTGAAAGTGAGATCCTCAGACATTACTACTCCCAGGTCCCTTACATTATTTTTCCGCTCTATTGTATGGCGGAGTCAGTAGTATACTCTGTTCTAGTTATTTCTCCTCCAGTTTTCCCTAACGGAGTAGTTTTGGGAATTTGTCCTCATTGTTTAATCTTCTTGGGGGATTACCCCCGCC
>NC_069403.1:60138176-60174754 GCF_026875155.1 Cherax quadricarinatus
AATGAAGGGGCCAGGCTCCATGTTTTTTAAAGGGACCAAGCTCCTTGTTTTTTAAAGGCCAGGCTCCTTGTTTGTTAAGACCAGGCTCCTTGTTTAAGACCAGGCTCCTTGTTTGTTAAGGCCAGGCTCCTTATTTGTTAAGACCAGGCTCCTTGTTTGTTAAGACCAGGCTCCTTGTTTGTTAAGACCAGGCTCCTTGTTTAAGACCAGGCTCCTTGTTTGTTAAGGCCAGGCTCCTTGTTTAAGACCAGGTTCCTTGTTTGTTAAGACCAGGCTCCTTGTTTGCTAAGGCCAGGCTCCTTGTTTGTTAAGACTAGGTTCCTTGTTTGTTAAGGCCAGGCTCCTTGTGTTAAGGCTAGGCTCCTTGTGTGTTAAGGCTAGGCTCCTTGTTTAAGACCAGGCTCCTTTTTTAAAAACCAAGCTCCTTGTTTGCTAAGACCAGGCTCCTTGTTTGTTAAGACCAGGCTCCTTGTTTGTTAAGGCCAGGCTCCTTGTTTAAGACCAAGCTCCTTGTTTGCTAAGACCAGGTTACTTGTTTAAGACCAGGCTCCTTGTTTGTTAAGACCAGGCTCCTTGTATATGGACAGGCTCCTTGTTTGTTAAGGCCAAGCTCCTTGTTTGTTAAGGCCAGGCTCCTTGTTTAAGACCAGGCTCCTTGTTTGTTAAGGCCAAGCTCCTTGTTTGTTAAGGCCAGGCTCCTTGTTTAAGACCAGGCTCCTTGTTTGTTAAGGCCAAGCTCCTTGTTTGTTAAGACCAGGCTCCTTGTTTGTTAAGACCAGGCTCCTTGTTTAAGACTAGGCTCCTTGTTAAGGCTAGGCTCCTTGTTTGTTAAGGCAAGGCTCCTTGTTTAAGGCCAAGCTCCTTGTTTGTTAATTATTATTATAATCAAAAAGAAGCGCTAAGCCACAAGGGCTATACAGCGCTGCAGGGTAGGGAAGGAAGCAAGGGAATTGGATGGCAGAAGGGAGGGGGGATGATCAGCAGGTTACAGAAAACAGCGGGGCAGGGGATAGTACGGGGGTAGAGGGTAGCAAGAGATACAAGTAGAAAGGGCTGAACGTATCAAAATTTGTGGAGTAAGTCAGTCGTTGTCAAAAAGTCAATGAGAGAGTCCGGATGAAAGGTGGGTCCATCAGCGAGAAGGGAAGGTAAAGAGAGAGCAGCGGGGGGGAAGACGACGACAGAGGTAAATTCTGCGTGCTCGTTGATAAAGTGGGCAGTCCAACAGAATGTGGCTGACTGATAATGGAGCTTGGCAATTCTACAGAGAGGAGCAAGACGCCTCTCCAATGAGATATCCATGAGTAAGACGAGTATGGCCAATGCGAAGACGGGAGAGAGTAGTCCCCCAACCTCGACACTGGTGATAGAAGACGGCCAGTAACCTATACTCGGTTTAATAGACTGAGTTGTTGCCGAGCATAGTAGACCAACGTTGTTGCCAACGGGTGTGAAGGTGGGAAGATATTACAGCAAAATAGTCCGTACATGGAATACCTCTATAAGAAACTGGTAGGTCATGTACTGCTGACCGCGCAGCAGTGTCTGCCTGTTCATTGCCCTGTACGTCAACATGACCAGGGACCCAACAAAAAACAATTCTTTATGCTTAGTAAAGATGCGGCGTAGCCAAAGTTGGATACGGAGGACTAAGGGGTGAGGTGTATCAAATTTTTGTATAGCCTGTAAAGCACTAAGGGAGTCTGAGACAACCACAAATGATGACACAGGCATAGATGCAATACGGATAAGTGCTGTAAGGATGGCATATAATTCAGCAGTAAAATACTAGCTGAAGATAGTAAATGCCTTGTACGACGCTGTCCGGAAACACTGCTGCGAATCCTACGCCGTCAGAAGACTTAGAGCCATCTGTGTACACAGCAATGGCATGAGAATGAGAGTGAAAGTGGTCAAGAAAAAGAGAGCGGGAAGCGACCGTAGACAGTTGGGCTTCGAGCAAGGGAGGGAGAAAGAACAGACTCGAACAGCTGGAACTTCCCAGGGGGGTAGGGAAAAGTGTGATGCTACATGTACATAGAAAGGTGGTAGTTGAGAGAAGACAAGAGCGAATGAAGGCGAAGAGAGAAGGGACGGAGTAAGCAGGGGCGGCGAACAAATAAAGAATGTCTACTAATATCAGTGACCATTCTATAAATGGAAGGATTGCGGAGATCATGAGAGCGTACATAGTAGCGCAGGCAATGGGCATCACGGCGATCGGATAAGGATGGAACGTTCGCTTCTGCATAGAGGCTTTCGACAGGGGAGAGCGAAAAGCACCAAGGCATAAACGTAATCCTTGGTGATGAATGGGGTTAAGGCTAGAGAGAGTAGCAGGAGATGCCGCTGAATAGATCTGGTCACCATAATCAAGTTTCGATAAAATAAGGGTGGAATGTAGGTGAAGGAGGGTTCGACGATCAGCTCCCCACGAAAGATGAGCAAGGGTTTTAAGAAGGTTCAGCCGGCTGTGACAGTTGCCTTCAGAGAGGTAATGTGAGGTTTCCAGGATAACCTACGATCAAAGAGGAGGCCCAGAAACTTGACTGTATCACGTCAGGGATACGTGAGCCATAGAGGTACAAAGGATGATCAGAGATGACAGAGCGTCTAGTGAAAGTGATTTGGTGGGTTTTAGTGCTGGAAAATTTAAACCCATGTGTGGTGGCCCAATTGGAAACACGGTCGACTGCATGCTGGAGAGAAACTGTAAGGAGGTGACAGTCAGCGCCTGCACAGGCAATAGCGAAGTCATCAACATAGAGTGATGACCAAATATTTGATGGAAGACTAGAGGCAAATCATTAATAGCAAGGAGAAAAGTGTTGTGCTCAGAACACATCCCTGGGGGACACCTTCAGCTTGGATAAAGCCCGGGGAGAGCACATTATTAACCCGAACACGGAAATCCCTGTCAGTTAAAAAGTTCTTAAGGAAGGTGGTAGATTGCCTCGAAGGCCTAAGGAGTGGGGCTTGGGCTAAAATATTATACCTCCAAGTTGTGTCATATGCCTTCTCAAGATCAAAAAATATGGCAATAACTGAGTGGTTATTCGCAAAGGCATTACGAACATACGTACCCAAGCGCAGTAAGGGGTCTATGGTTAGAACGTCCCTTACGAAAGCCATATTGACGAGTGGAGAGACTGTTGTGTGTCTCTAAATACCACACTAAAGTCTATTTACTAGACCGTTCCATTACTTTGCAACTGCACTGGTAAGAGCAATGGGACGATAGTGGGAGGTTTCATGTCCGTAGTGCCTGGTTTGCGGAAAGGGAGAACAATTGGCGGATTTCCACAGCTGTGGAAGAACTCCTTGTGACCAAATAAGATTGTAAAGGCGTAATAGGACTGCAAGGGCTGACTGATGTAATGTTGTAGCATACGAATATGAATGTCGTCGGGCCCAGCTGCCGATGATCGACAAGCTGAGAGTGTTGCCTCCAGTTCTTGAAGTGTAAAAGGCATTATACTGTTCTTCTCTGAGCGAAGAAAAGTCCAAGGGTGCTAACTCTCTGGCAGACTTTGAGGAAAGAAATGAGGGGCATAGATGGAGTCCCTGAGAAATACGGACCAGATGATTGCCAATTTCATTGGCAACATCTAGTGGGTTTGCTATATCAACACCGGCAACCGCAGAACAGGAGCCGGGTCAGGAGAATATTTACCACTCAGTTTTCGTACTTTTTTCCAGACTGCACTCATAGAGGAAGCAGAGGTGATGGTGGAGACATAATCTCCCCAGCAAGTGCGTTTAGCGTCACGGATGACACGGCGAGCGATCGCACGCTTCTGTTTAAAATCAAGGAGTCGCTCTGTGGTTCTATTGTACCGGTACCTGCCCATGCAGCGCGTTTCAAACGTACTGCACGAGCACAAGCAGGAGACCACCAAGGCACGCATTTCTGAGAATGCCTGCTCGAAGTTTGGGGTAAAAGAATGAGAAGCTGCGGTGAAAACGGAGGATGAGAAGAGGTGTAAAAGCTCATCGATGGAGGACGAAGAAGGAACCTCTTTAAAAACAGTCAGGTGTGAGTAAAGGTTCCAATTTGCCCGATTAAATTGCCAGCGTGGGGGTGCGAAGAGGAGGTGGCGAATATGAAGGGGAAGTAAGAATGATTGGGAATGATCACTGTCATGTAAGTCCGGGAGAACAGACCAAGTAAAGTCTAATGCGGCGGAGGAAGAGCAAACTGAGAGATCGAAGCAAGAGAGAGTATGAGTCCGAGGATCAAAATGGGTGTGATACCTGTATTTAAAACATGGAGGGGGTGGGTGGCCCAAAAAAAGCCTCTAACTGAATTCCACGGAATCACAGTGAGGACCCCCCCCAGAGGAAATGGTGGGCATTAAAATCACCAAGTAACAGAATTGGTGGCGGTAATGACGAAACAAGGAAGGCAAAATCCGGAAATAGATAATGCCGAGAAGGAGAGAGATATAAAGAACAGAGCGTATACCACCTATGTAAGTGGATACGGGGCTGCTGTGTAATGCAGCGAAGTATGAACAAATAGCTGATGGTACGGAATATCAGTGCGGAGAAGAAGGGCACTTTCATTAAAGGTCCCATCAGGAAAAGGATCTGAAGAATACAATAAATTTAGCCCGAGATGTGAGAAATAACAGCAGAGTGTAATTTTGGTTCCTGTAAGCAAACACCAACAGGGGCAAACTGGGAGAGTAACATCTGAAGCTCACCCGATTACCCCTGAGGCCACGTATATTCCACTGTAAAAAGGCCCTGAATGGCAATGATAAAGATACTTGAAATCCGCAGGTAAGGGTTCCTACGGACTAGGAGGGTTAGAAAAGTCCCCATGCGGAGGCAGTGGAAATGTTCAAGCAGCGAAGGAACGGTGCGCTGTGAAGAAAGGAGTTGCGCAGATGGAGCAGAGGAGAGAGAAAACAGCGGAAGGTGGATCCCGTGTCCATTGATGGTTTGGTCTCTGCAATTATATTCAGAGATTGCTTCAAGTGTTTCAGAATTCAGAGATGTTGTATGGGAGACAATATTGGGAATGGTAGGGGGAGGATGAGTAAAGATTGGAACTGTATTGGACTGTACCAAGGTAGGGGGGGGCGAAAGGGTGGAGGGAACTGGAGAAGCGTGGCAGGGGACAGAAGAGACAGGAACCTGGGAGGTAGCAGAAGAGGAAGAAACTTGGGAGGGAACAGGGGAGGAAGGTACATTACGAGGAGGAGGGTGAACCTCTGCACTTGTAACTGAGCCAGTGAGAGGGGAAAAAACTAGGGACAGAGACAGGGAGGGTAAAATGAGGAGGTGGAAGATGGGTAGGAGGTGTTACCCGGACCTTTTTTTGACTTTTGAGAAGTAGAGGGACGATTGGGAAGAGGTGTCGTACGAGGTCTCGTCGATACTGAGGCTTGTAGAGAGAACTCGAAGAAGCGAGATTAGACTGAGGCGTTGAAGTAGGGAGTCTGAGCGAGGGACAGCAAAAGGATTAGATACAGGAGTGATTATGGGAGAGGTAACCCCAGAGGTGGGTGTAGAAGATGGGATACCAGAAGTGGGGGGACGTTTTGAAACACGGGAATAAGAAACACGTGGGAGTCTCCCCTTTGGGGGCGGAGATGAGAAATTGCCATGGCATAAGGGAGACCTTCTGTCTCTTTGAGGTAACGGATTTCCCGCTCGTTTAAATAGACCTGACAACGGCGAGAGTACGAAGGGTGAGCCTCATGACAGTTAAGGCAAGAGGGAGATCGATTGCAAGACGTATTAGAATGGTCATCGGCACCACAGACTGGGCATTCGGCGATAGATCTGCAATATTTCGCTGGATGGCCAAATCGCCAGCAATTTCTACACTGTTGTGGTGTAGGGATCACCTTTCGAACTTGTAACCGATGTCCTGCTATATAAAACTGAGGATGGGAGTTCTCGGCTGTCAAAAGTTAAACGAGCCACATTGCTAGGGTATCGTCTCCGCCCCCGGGCAGGAAGAACGTAAGTGTCTACCTTGAGGATTGGGAGATCTTGGAGTTCCAGCTGTTCTAGAATGTCGGTGCCACATGTCTGGAAATTTTGTTGAACTATGGTATGGGGCAGAATTAACGGTACCACTACAAGAATGAGGGAATGATGTTTTTCAAGGGTGACAGGAACGTATCTATATGGGAAAGACGAGAGAGCTCACGAGCCTGGGTAGCATTCTGTACGGTAATGATGCGCGTTTCCGCTCTTAAGAGCATGAAAAAGAAATATCTTTACCAACATGGCGTAGGAGTGCCTTGCCAATACTATGGTCAGAAAGATAGGCAGTAGAGGAAGTTGGTCGTAAAGTGAAGAATTTAGTCCACTGTTCAGTCTGAAACTGAGCGTGGAAAGGTAGTGAAGGACGTGTCGATCTTTTCTGAGAAGAACGAGAAAGTGAAGGTGGAGAAGTATCATCAGCAGGTAATTGTCGTTGACGTTTTAGGCGTGGGACCAGAGTTGGTCCGACGTGGAACGGGTCGGCGATTTGAAATTGCCGCACCGTAGAGGGAGAGGCCGGAAGCATAGTCAGAGGAGAGCGAAGGTCTGGTAATCGAAGGAGTCAGTCGAGGCCTCAGTACCTGAAGCAGGTGAGGAAACAGCACGGCAATAGGTACAGAGGCATGAGGAATGTCTGAAGAGTGGTCCAAAGACGAGGCGGGGTCAGAACGGGGTGCGGTATCAAGAAGGGGCCCGGGGTGGTACCAGGTTCATGGACTAGGGCTGCCATGGTTAGGTTACTTCTTTCTTTTTGTTTTTAAGAAAAAAAAAGAAAGAAGAAAAGAAAAATAAAAATAAAAAAAAGAAAAAAAAAGGGGGGGACCGGGGAGGGATAGTTCCTAGGAGGAATGAAAGGGCCAGAAATCTCCCTCCGCGCCCAAGAGGACTCGACACCGCTAGTAGCGCAGATGCAGCATGGAACCCGTTGCCATACCCTACCCTTCATGCCAGTAACCAGCAATCTGGGGGTAGCAACCTCAATCTGCCGAGCTACCTCGGTGGACAAAAGAGAGGGCGGCCGGATATCCGCCACAAAGCATACCTCCTTCAGCCACCACCCCGGAATCCGAAAGGTGGCTTCCAGAGATACACCCGTCGCCCAAAAGACACCCAAAGTACTCCGGGATACCGGAGAGGGATCGGGACATCCTAGGCAATCCAGATTCCACGGCAAAACTACGCCACCGCCAAGAAACCTCAACGGAATGGGATCGACCCCGGTGTCCTTTCCTCTACCTAGGAACTAGCGTGCCTGTGGGAGAAATCCCAAAGGACAAAAAGAGGAAGGGCAAAAGGGAG
This sequence comes from Cherax quadricarinatus, assembly GCF_026875155.1. Lineage (NCBI taxonomy): Eukaryota > Metazoa > Arthropoda > Malacostraca > Decapoda > Parastacidae > Cherax > Cherax quadricarinatus. The sequence goes on from NC_069403.1 coordinate 60,145,479, forward strand.
GAGTGGGGAGGAGGAGGAGGAAAGGAAAAAGGGGAGGATGGGGAGGATGGGATAGGGGAGGGGAGATTGGGGGGTAATTAGGTTCGGTCTGAGGAAGAAGACCGATAGGTCTAATTCCTCAGACCAAGAGCCTCTTCACCACGCCAAGGAGCCCCCCTTGAAGAGGCCTTGTTTGTTAAGACCAGGTTCTTGTTTGCTAAGGCCAAGCTCCTTGTTTGTGGAGACCCGGCTCCTTGTCAATCAAAACGAGGCTCCTTGTTTGTCAAGACTAGGCTTCGTGTTTGTTGAATAAGTTTTTATTTCCAACTAATTACTTACCTGTAGGGAATTGCTAAACCCGAAGGGAGTCATATTTGCACCCGAGGAAGGGGAAGGTAGCTCCCATCCCTTGGATCGTGAGGCATTTACTAGCATCACAGGAACCACCCCCCCTTCCCCCTTAGAAGGAAGAGAGCCAATATGTTACTATGGTCACCCATCCAGTTGCTGGCCATGGCAAACGGTGCTTAACTGACTGACTGAGATGTCAGTAAAGCTGTCAGGTATCCTTCAGGTATCCCTCGGGTGTTAATACACTGTGTTCCAATCCGTTCATCTTGACTTTACCAAAGCCTGAGGCTCTCCTCATATGTGTTCAGTTGTGTTCCAACCCGTTCATCTTGACTTTAGTCGGAGGTAAAACGGTATAAAATACCGACACGATGGAAGAACGAACACAAATGCAGTACAATGCGATCCTTTATTGACTACATTTCACTCAGTGTGTGAACGAAATGCATTCAATAAAGCACTTGTGTGAATTTTTCCATCCAGACTTTATTAACGTATCAGAACCCCCCATATGCTCAGCTGTGTTCCGATCCGTTCATCTTGACTTTACTAAGTCTCCGAAGCCAGACTTGTCGACATGTCTGGTAGAAAAACTCTTATGTATAATAAATCCCGGTTAATAATCTACATTTCGTCCCAAATATGTAATAAAAATTGCATATTTATTTACACATTCCTATACATATCAGAATAAAGCGAGTATATACGTGCAGTATGCAACGTATTTTAAAGGACTATGTTTCACATGGTATCCGAGGTTTCTCGCTTGTATACCGAGCGAAACGTTGTTATTTACTAAGTTTATGGGAACTGGACCAGTGCCTCCCATTACCCTCCCCCCAGGTGCTGCATGACCCATACGAGCTTAGCGCTTCCCCTCATCATGAATACAATAACACGGAGAATTAGACACGTGTGCAACATGTGTCTAATTCATTTATTTGTAGACGTTTCACCATCCAGTGGCTTTATCATTGCAATAGTAGAGGCGAAACGTCTGTGTGACACAGTGAGGACCGGGGATCGATCCCTCGGCTGGGAAACATTAGGACGTATTTCCATAAGACACCTGTTGTACCTGTTCACCTAGCAGTAAAATAGGTACCTGGGTGTTAGTCGACTGGTGTGGGTCGCATCCTGGGGCAAAATTGACCAAATTTGCCCGAAATGCTCAGCATAACAAGCGGCTTTCTATATAGTAGTATGTTATTGATGTTAGCTAGGACTGTGTACCTTGTACATGTACTTGTAGAAATTAGGATATTATTATTATGATTATTCATGTACAACAATAACAGGCAGCAATCCGAAGCCGCCGTCACAAGTGGCAGAACACGCTAGCATCTGCAGGTCTGGGATGCTGCTGCCCCTCAAGACGGAGCGCTCCGGGTGAGATTTCACAGAGGCTGACCAAACTCGTTTCTGTGTGCCTCAGAAGAATGAGAAGGAGCTGAAAGGGGGGGGGGGGGAGGGAGGTCCAGTCTGTGGTCTGAGTGAAGGAGCCTCATCCTGAATGAGCCTCGAAGACGCTATTGAGCTCCAGCAAAGGGTAGTTAGACAATGGAACAAGTGAACGCCTTTATACTCGTACTCCGGAGGAGCGGCATTGCTCAAATGATTCAAAGAGCCTGGGTGTAACCCGCTGGTTTAATCCGGGCTTTTGCGGCGTGGGAATGCAACTTGGTCTCACAGGGAGGAAGAAAGCCGCGCTCAGGAAGGACAGGATAAGGAGAGCCAACTATAACAAGGCTTCACACTCTTGAGTTGGGATGAAGCAATAATGTTTGCTCTCTCCAGGAGAGTCGCTGGTCAAGCTACTTGGGAAGCCAGCGCTCTTTCTTTTTCATATTATTCTTATTAATATTAATATTATTATAATAATAATGATCATTATTTTTATTTTTGCTCTTTTTCTTCTTTCTCTTCCTCCAGTTCTTCATCTTTCTCTACTACTACTGTTACTACTACTATTACGAATGTAGAGAACTGCTACAAAACAGACGTACTGGCTCATTCTAGGCAGGTCTTTCTCACATCCAACCTTTCTCACTCGTCAGTCACCACAACTGTGGTATTACTTATGCAAATGTTCCCTGAGTTGAACATTCCAGTAAGGATCACGGCGGCCATCACCGGGGTTGTTGGGGTGATTGCTACCTTACCGAAAACACAGGAATGTCTTACCTGATCGAGCGGCCAGAAGAATGGCGTGAGAGGCAACTTCAAACCCCTGTTCTTGTTATAATAAGGTTAGGTAAGTTTTCTAAGATTCTTTTAGTGAAAAATTAAAAACAATTACATTAACATTAATGAAAAAAATATATCCTTAAACGTATAAGAGAAAATTTTGGAAAGGACTTAATTTTAAATGAGTTTTTGCTAATTGACCAGTTTTACATATTCGGCACGACATATATATATTATATATATATATATATATATATATATATATATATATATATATATATATATATATATTATATATATATATATATATTCTTCACCAAAAACAAGGTTGAGGGACTGATTACCTCATCTTTTGTATATAGTTTTATATAATCTTCACAATATGTCCTTGTATTGATAGTCACTGTATGGCGGAACGTCTACAAATAAAGTTACCCAGATGTTGCATATGTGTCTAATTCTCCATCACGATAACAGCTCTTAGCTTGCAAATGAGCTGAGGTAGGACAACAGCTTAGTCTGTAAGTGAGCTGAGGTAGGATAACATCTCTTAGCCTGTAACTGAGGGTGCAAAAGAGGCGGCAACAACATAACCATTCATCGTCAAATGAATAAGTCAGGTCTTTCATTGCACGGTTCCACTGAAGATGAGGCGCCTCTCCTGACTACCGCCCACAGGATGGGCGTGGGGTGACTAATCACAGTTCATAGGATACCCATGGGCCGTAATAAAACAAATTTTTTTTTTCCTTTTCAGATATTGCTATAGAAGTGGCTAGTTTATTGAACACCCTATGTCCAGTCAGTGAACGACAGCGACAGTTTCTGGCAACCCAGCCAGAATGTAATTGCTGGTGGCACTGATGGTGTCACTGGTGGCCTGAACCATGCCTTTGCCACCCACGCCACAGCGACCCCGCAATATGACACTCGTTGGCAGGGTAACGGAAGGGGTCATGGGGAGAAGCGGTGCCGTGTGGGTTTAGCGGGAAGACGTGACAAGAGGAGTGGGTGTCAAGTTGTAGAGTGGGTGTCATGTTGGACATCTGCCTATGGCCATCATTTCTGGCACCGGGAAAGCCCGTTGAAGGAACAGATCCTAAGAACGTAAGACCAAAACTCTGGAGACAGCCAGATGCAACTGAAATCCTAAGTGTATACACGCTCAACAGATGAAGGTTCAGTCACATGTGCGACACAGCCTCCGGGTTAAAAACCCGAACAAAATCTTATCACCTGGGTATCTTTATTGCCAGTCTAATGTAGACGCACGAGGACGGAGTATTTTATACTGGAGCCAGTGAAAACAAGTGGAGAGATGCAGTCGTTGCAGGTGGGGTCACACGTGGGCAGGACTGTCGAGTGGAAGTAGGTCAGGTCCATAAGTTAGATCACATATTTAGCAGAGGAGTTGTAAAAGATGTGATAATCCATTGATTACAAAGGTACTTAATAGGTCGAAAAACTGGGTCCCAACATTTGTGTTTGCTGTAAAGTTATAATGGTAATAACCTATTTGCAAATGTCTTCAGAAAAACACTGCTGCCTACCTACCCGCAGGGTGTTCGGGGGTCAACGACCCCGCAGTCCAGTTCTTGACCAGACCTCCCAGTGGATCAGAGCCTGATCAAGTAGGCTGTTGCTGTTGGCCGCATGTAGTTTACAGTCATGAATTTACAAAAACATTACAATGTAGTTATATGTGGTTATAAATTATTTACAATATCTAATATTAAGTGAAGTATGGCAGAATGTAGGTAAGTTATAGGTCATTTAAAATAGGTAAAGCACGAGTATTTGTCCAGAATGACCAATAATATTCTTCTTTGATGAAATAATTCGAGATTTCTTCAACAACTGTGATGGAATATATATATTCACGAGTTTTGCAACATTCCAGCAGATAATGACTCAGTGTGTGGCAATAGTTCACTGGTAACGTTGACGTTTGGTTAGGTCTACATCAGCTGGTGATGCAAACTTTTGTAGGTACCTGTAACCCAGCTGAAGCCGAGTAGTAGTGACATCCAAGAATCTGCTGATCGTGAGAGAAGAATCATTGACATGTGGCTCCTGCACGATAGAAATGGGGATAGATGGACTGATTTGTGTCATTCTCTTTGCCTCAAGTCAATGAAGTTCAGTTGAAGCTCTCTTCGTATCATTGTCCCCAAACCACTAGTTGACAGCCTAAAGTTGTGATCTCCTCCCTCCTTGTAGGCATACGCTTTTGCTAGTGTACCATTTCTATCTTGTATGTGAAGGCCAATCGGAGACGGATTCCACAAAAGATGTGATCTCACTATATTTTTTACAGTACTTGTGGTTTCTGAGACGAGCATGTCACACACTGACACTCGTGGAGTTAAGACCAGTTACCATATATAACAGTTACACAGGTTATATATGGTAACATATGTGTAAATTACATAAGATAAACCCCAAAAAGACAAAGTGACTTACTTCAGTTCCAAGAGTGAAAGACCAATTCTGAATGCGTGCAACAAATTCCATTAAGGTGCAGATAGATTCATACCAAGCTTGTAGCTTGCCCAGGAATGCAAAACAGCAAAGAAAAAAAGCGAGAGTGTACACAAAATACTCAGTCTGACACTCATTAGAAATATGAGAACGGACAACTTGGCCAATCTTGCTCTGTAGCAGTGACTTCGGCACACAACCAAAGAACCCGGATTTAATCTTGGGAGACTTGAGACTAAGAGCTAGTGTCTGTCTCTCTCTCTTTTCCAAATCTTGTTTCCCTCCTTCCCGTTTACAGTTTCCCACGCAACATTAAGCAAGACCAGCCCCTTCACTTGGCCGGCATGTTTCTCGTGTTCACCTTGAGTGTTCACAGAGACCCGGTGGCAAGAGCTCTCTCCTCGACACCGTTACCCACCACCTACACCGTCTGCCAGTTTTACACTACGCTCACACACCACCTGCGGAAAAATAACGGAGACGTGACTTAAAAGTTAACCTTTCTTCGCCAAGATAGTGTATGTTCGTGAGTCAGTCATCCATTACATGGGGGAGCATATTAATTGTGTAAGGTAACGAAAAGTGCTTCAAGAAGTGTTTAGGAACAGTTACATCAGTACCGACAGGTTGTGGAAATAGAGATATCAATCATTTGTTGAAGGAGACGTTTCGCGACTGGTGACTTTTTCAATCGTAATATAAAGATAGCTGAAAACACAGTATATATAGCGGAGAGAGGTCAGGTGAGACCTAGAAAGTCAGATACAGTGGTGAGGTCACTTGTCGGAGGAGCTGCTGCTGAATTGTGTAAGACTTGAAAGTGATGGAAGGCAACGGTATGAGTGTATGAGGGAAACAAAGGAGTTGCAGTACTAGGGACGGAAGGAGTAGGAATTGCCAAGGTATTTTAGGAAAACGTTAAGAAAACATCATAGCTAATAAAACAGTTACTGAAAAAAGGCAGAGTAACTGTTTTACAAACAGAGACAGAGGTGGGGCATCACCTTTCTTGGAGTCTGCAATACAAACAGCCAGAGCACAAGAAATATGACAGATGAACTGAAACTAACTGTAACTGCAGAAAACAACAGATAATTTTGCTCTAACCAAGACCTGGCTCAATCTGAAAAATAGGATCATGTCTGGTGAATTTCACATACAGGGGCATATACCGAGAAAGATCACAGTCAGCAGGGTTCGAACCTTCTACAGGAAGACCGGCAAGGTTCCCAAGTAACGCTCTTGTCCACTCAGCCGCAAATGCCACAAAAACTGCGCTACTTGTGAGGTCAGAACATACAGGAGGAGAACGAAATAGCTTGCAACCATGCTTGAGGCCCACTGGTGTACCCGGGCTGGGACAGGGGCGAAAATTATTCTATTGTGACAGAGTCAAAAGGAAAGAGGACGTAGTCGCTAGGTAAGACAAAATTTTAACTATTGCATCAGGAAAGACATAAAGACAGAAGAGTCAGACACAGAATCCATGTGGCTGCAGATTCTCGAAGGGTGAGAAAAATATATGGTCCAAAGACCCCGCCGAAACCTAGATAGTAACCATTAGTAAACCTCTGTGGGACAAAATTGTGACAGTATCCAGGTACGAAAATATAGCTTTGATGGGAGGTTTTAAATTGAACTAAATTGACTAGAACAATCTAACGGGACATCTAGAGTCTACCGACTTACTAGAAATAGTCCAGAACTGCTATTTAGAACTGTTTTATGATGGAACCAACTAGTGGAAATAGCTTGCTTGACCTAGTTCAGGTGAACAAAGAAACAATGATGAAAAAATCTTGAGTTTTTAAACAACTTGCAGGAAACAACCATAAATCAATTAATTTCAGTATCTGGAGGAATCACTTTGGGGTTGTCCTCTAGCTCACCATCCTACACATACTTGCAGTTAAAATATTGTTCCAAAGCACATATATTTCTAATTTCTTTAAATTTCTTCTGATTTTTTTAAATTTCTTCTGATTTCTTTATATCTCTTCTGTTTCTAATTTCTTTAAATTAGATGAAGCATAAGTAACTTTAAACAGATAAACAAGAGACTAAAACATCAATGATGGATATGTAGGCCAGCGGGCCGCCAACAGTAACAGCCTAGTTGACCAGGCAACCACTAGACAGGGCTGGTCCAGGGCCGGGCTGTGGGTGTACAAAAACTCTAAAAACTCATCTAAAGTATATTAAAAGTAAAGACACCTATGATAAGAAAAAAAGAGAGGAATTTACAGGCAACTTAGATGAGGAGAGGATCAACTTGTCCATCAATATATTCAATTTAAAAGAGAAGAAAAAAAAAGAGAAAAAATCTGTGTGTACTCGCCTAATTGTGATTGCAGGGGTCGATTCATAGCTCTTGGCCCCGCCTCTTCACTGTGTATGTGTATACTCATCTATTTGTACTCACCTATTTGTGGGTGCACGGGGTCGATTCATAGCTTCTGGCTCCTGCGTGCATGCGTGCGTGCGTGCGCGGGAGCAGAAGTACGTCACCATGACAGTAAATAATTAGTTTTAATTAAAGTTGTGACGACATTGTCAGCAGCAGTGCCTGTCATGGGAGCTGCGGGAGCGACACTCAACACCCACAACTGTGTCATTGTTTCTAAGTGATGTTCCCATGTAAGCGCTGCCAGTCTTTGTATGTGCCAAGGTGTTAATGTCTGTGCCAAGGAAGAGAAAGTTGATTTAGGCACAGGTACATACAAGTATCATACGTGTAAATTATCTAGGATAATCCAAAGTGACTTATTTCCATTGTGTGTCCTTGAGGTTTCGAACCTGGGACCATTCGATTGTGAGCCGACTGCGCTGACCATTGCACTACAGTGGTCGGAAGTAGTATATGGAGAAAGAAGAAAAGGAGGAGGAAGAAGAAATGGAGGAGGAGGAGGAGGAAGAGGTAACGGGGTCCTCCGTCTACAGGTTCCAACACCCCCCACCAGGGGATCCAGTGTCACTGCTGGTGTCGACTCTTCACTTCCGCTCTCACCCCATAGTATTGTGTGTTATTGTTATCGTTGTTCGTCTCTATTTATAATAATGTTTTATGTGCTTACGTAGCTAGTCAAGCGAGGCTTTCTATTTTCACTCAGTCGGATTGCTATTTTTTTCATAGGTTCCCGTTAAATATTAATTTGGAAATGTCCATTTGACTAACCTGTGACCAGAGAGTTTTTCTGTTCACGAAGCAGATGTTGCGGGAGACTGGCTGGTCAGCTGCTGCTGCTGCTTGCAGTCCACAAGCCCAGGCAACCTTTGTAGTGCGTCTTATCAGGAACCACCTGTCATATATTCGATCTCAGAATTAGACACAGGTTCAACACCTGTGGATCTTCATTCCAAGACGTTTCGTCCGCCTGTGGCTTCATCGGTTCGTCTGACTCCAGGATATAACTTGTTCAGCTATCAAAACTTTGGGGCCCAGTCCCTGGACCCATTATATACTTCTGTAATATTTTTTTGACTACCGCCCACAGGATGGGTATGGGGTGCATAATAAATATATTAAACTTCTTTCCGGACGCCGCCGCTTCAGCGGTCCGGTCCCAGACCAGTCCTCTTAGTTCCTCGTTTGGCCGATCAAGCTACTACTTTCCCCCGCCCGTAGTCCAATGTATGCACTACAACCCGGCTGATCAAAAACGGTTTTGAGAAATCTGTCGAGTTCCTTCTTGAGGACAGCTAGGCGTATGCTGGTTATCCCCCTTATGGATGAAGGGAGGGTGCTGAAGAGTCGTGGTCCCTTCACACTTATTGAGCTCTTTGTCAGTGCACTAATCGTTCCTCTGCTTTTCAATGGATGTATCATAAATCGTAATTTTGATGTGCAGATTTAGAACCAATCCCTCCAGTATTTTCCAGGTGTAAGTTATGATGTCCAGGTATAAATTATGAGTACAGTTCTAGGGACTTCAAGCACTCCCAATAATTTAGTTGCTTAACTGAGTTTCTGGTAAAGGTTCTTTGTGCATTTTTCCAGCTCAGCTATGTCGTGTATATATATTATATATTATATATATATATATATATATATATATATATATATATATATATATATATATATATATATATATGTATATTAGAGAGAGAGAGAGGAGAGAGAGAGAGAGAGAGAGAGAGAGAGAGAGAGAGAGAGAGAGAGACAGAGAGAGAGACAGAGAGAGAGACAGAGAGAGAGACAGAGAGAGAGACAGAGAGAGAGACAGAGAGAGAGACAGAGAGAGAGACAGAGAGAGAGACAGAGAGACAGAGAGAGACAGAAAGACAGACATATATAATTGATAAAAGCTCCCAGTGGGCGAAATTTATCCTTTTTAAAGTTCCTTCAAGTTGTACGTGTCTTATTTACAAGGAATGTTTTAAGTGGCATGATTGCGGCTCCGTCTTCATTCCTCCAAATTATTTTTTTCCTTTTCTCATTAATTTTGCGCTATCATCGGCTTACCTCAGGATGCGCTCCTCCATAAGGTAACAATTGTAGATAATTAGGCAACTGTTTAGATAGGTTAGGTAAATTTAGTTATATTTATATCAGGCAGCTGTTAGCAAGCTTAGGTTACCACGATAGTTTTACTGAAAATTAAGGCAAAGTATCAAGATTTGCATAGCTATATTTCACTTTTTTTTTCCTTGGGGCGAAGAGAAAGGGAAAAAGAAATCTTCAGTTTTGCCTGTCTGTGAACACTGGCACACAGATTTTCCTTCCCTTCCTCTCTCCCTCCCTGGAGGGTCATTTACATACAGGAGGAACAGCACGGGTTCTCACCTGATTACATTCTCCAATCGTGACGCTCGTCACTCAGAGTAACTTTCTCTCTTCCAGGATTTTCCTGATCCACGCACTGTTCCATTTATTTTTATTTTTGAGAGAGTCATTCAACTCAAGGAGTGGTGGTGATGGTGGCTGCTTGATCCCCCGTCCAGTCATCACAACTCACGCAAGTACCCTGGCTATTACTCCAGTCTGAAAATCCATATTATGCAACACTGTACTGGAGGCTTTCCTGTAGTTTATATAGAGGAATTTTCCCTGAGAAAGGTAAAGTGAACGTTTAGAGAGACAGGCGAATAAGATGAGACCTAATCTTCCTCAAAACTTTTCACAGAGACACAGCAGCTGGAGAGCCAAGACCAAACAATGACGTTATGGCTAATTTACATGCAGGTGTACAGTTTTAAAGAAGCAACCACTACCAGATGTACCATTAAATACAGTCACGCCTTGTTGACACCAAAGCTTACGTTCATGTCAAACTACGTAAACTATGCGAGAAAATACACGTGGAAAAGACAGCTAGAGACATGTTTCCAGTTTGATTCACCAGCGTAGTCCCAGCCTGGGTCTTGTCCATGAGGTGGGTGAGCCAGCAGCTAGAGACAGCCACACGCGCTTTACAGAGAACTTTGGGGTGCTGGTGATGTTAGTACTGCGTCTTATTCACAGGAGTAGCCACGACCACCTGATGAAGTAGGATGCTAAACTTATCATCAATAAACATGACTTCCAGGAAAGAAATTTTGTAGGTAATCAAGAGATTATATACATTTTTTTTATATATAGCAAAAATGTTATTATTCAGGTTGACGGTCGTATTATGTCTGAAAGAATTTCAGATTTACACTCTGATTCAAGTGTAGAAAGCGAATGTTTACTGAGGCAGCAAACAGGTATAGTCTGGGACCGGGCCGCGGGGGCGGTGACCTCCAGAAGCGACTCCAGGTAAGGAAGAATCAGCGGTCATTTGCATTAACAATACAATTGTATAGAATATGGTGTTCCAGTATATCCAGAGTTTTGGCTAAGTTGCTTATAGGTCGCCAGGACACAGCCGTCACGCGACGTCATTAACTTGATAAGTTCCTCAATTCACTTCCGGTTTTGGGCTGGGGTTTTAGTTCAAAATACGTGCGGTGCAGAAAACACCCTGTTCATAGGCTTAGTCCACCAGGGGGGGCCGATCAGGCCGGGCCCCGGGGGGGCATGACTCAGAAAAACACCCTTTCGTATCCACGGTCCCACAGGTGAGCACCATTCTATGTTTTGCCTGTTGTTTCTGTCTCTGCTTGGAGGCCCAAGCCCTGGTGGGCGAAGACTTTCCATAATTAAAACGCCTTCCCTTTGCAAAAGTGTCTCTTTCATAACACATACTTTTAAAAAAACTAGTGATGAAATTTTGTCAGAGAACTGGACCTGAGCCCTGAAAAAAAAATTTTGGGAAACTTGCGAGCTTGTTCCGCATTATAAGTCGCATGCAAAGGCAGGGAAGGGCCTTTAAGTTACTCCACTTCATCCGCATTCGGTTCGCGTCGAGGTAACAGCGAAAAAAAAACAAATCTGACCCAGAAAAAAAAAATCCATGGAAAATTAAAATTTATGCATATTTTTTTCTTTTTTTAATCAATAGAAAGTGATCTTAATTATTTTGGGGTTAACGTCCAATGTCTGAAGAATTTCAGAATTGTACCGGGTTCATGGGAGGATAGTGAGTGTTTTCAGTACCTGGTTATGATGGTTACCTTGGGGGATACCGTACTTGTTGCATCGCGACCTTTTGCTCAACAATATAAAAACTATATAGTGTGGTGCTCCCCTGTTATGCATTATAATTATATTGTGGAACCCGACAGTGCGTCTCTTTTTCGTACGTGTAATTAAGATACACAATGGGGGTTAGGCATTTCAGTTATGAAGACTTTTTGGTCTCTCGTTGACGAAACTTTTACAGAAAAATGCTGAAGCCGCATTGTGTCTTATTTCTACTGTCGGTAACTCTGTCTTGTATTGTTTATTTTCCGGGGGAATAAACATGTATGCTACCAATTTTTCTATGAAAATATTGGTGAAAACCTAAGCTTGCTATGTTTTCCTGTCTTGGTGCTGAAGCCCGGGTAGACAAATTCAAATCACCCTCTTCCTTTCAAAAACCCAACGTCTTTCCCCCTCAATCCCCCATTCCTGGCCCCCACCCCAAAACCCCCACCATTGCCCCCTCACCCAAACCTCCCACCCCCGTCCCTCGACCCCCATTTAAAGTTGCGAAGTCAGTTTTTAGAAAGACGCGATAATTCATAAGAACCAGAGGAAGATAGGATTTTTTACACACACCAACACCACACCACACCACACACACTGATTACCTGAAGGGGAAAAAAGTTCGAGAGTTGGGGTTATGTGATGATTATTGTTTAAGGATAATACTGAACCCTTTAAAAAATAGGTTTCCCCGAAGGAAAACGTTCTAAAGACACTGGGAATAAAAATAAGCCACATTTTATTTTTTTGGGCTAAAATTTTACACATTTTATCATAATAAATCACGTCAAGGTTTTAATTAAAATGGGTACGGTATGGAAAGGGGGCGCCCGGTCATAGTTAATAAAGGTAAAAGTTCCACGAAAAAAGAACTTAATAAAGAAATATGCTCAAGATCACTAGGCAGGTTTTGAAAAAACACAACGTGCGGAGCCCAAATTTAAACTTACCTTTGATTACCTTCCCAGGAGTGAAAAAAATCAAAAAATCGTTTTTTTCAATGTTTTTTTTCAAGGCTGAGGTCTGAAAGCTCAAATTTTCCCCTTCCCAAGAATCTCAATATATTAGTCACCTCGAAAATTCCCCCCTGAAGAAGCCTTTTTGTGAAGGCGAAAAGTTCGGAAATATTATATCGAAATGGTGCACACGTGTTTTTTTGTCTTTTTTTGCCTGCCTATATTAGGACAGCCTGCATTTAGTAGCATCTGTCTAGATTGTACTAGGACGTGCCCCAGTATGTCCCGGACCTGCCTAACATGCAATAGGAGTACCTGGATGGGGCCAATAGAACCCACTCGTCCCCCTCTTTTATGCTCTTTAGAATATTCAGTAACATGAATGGCTTCAGTGTTTTTCCCTCGAAGGAAAACCCCAGACACTTTCACACAGTCCGGGGACGGCACCTGAAGCCCCGTATACCAGAGGTTTCCTATCGAAAACCCCCTGAAATGTTTCTAAAACGTTTCCCGCTTGTAAAAGGATGTGCGTGCGCAGGTACAGGTTAGTGAAAATTCTTTGGGGGTTTCAGTCCAAAAGTGATTACTATTTGTGTATTGTTAGATGTATTTGGGGGGTCGTACAGGGTCCCGGCCCCTCCCAGATTTGTAAAATAAAAAGGACATATTTTCGGTAATTTACCAAATTATTACCCCCTAGATTTATGGGGTTATAGGCCTTGAGGACACACGTTTTTTTTTTTTTTACTTAAATAGTATACAGTACCGGCAAGATAAAGAAATAGACACATAGGCAACATCTGGATATCTTTATTTATGACGTTCCGCCATCCAGTGGCTTTATCAATACAAGGACATAATGTGAAGAATATAGAACTATATACAAAGGATAAAGTAATCAGTCCCTCAGCCTTGGAGTCGGTGAAGAGCACCGTAGCCTTGAACAATCAGAGGGACTTGATTACCTCATCTTTTGTATATAGTTCTACATTCTTTATATTATGTTCTTGTATCGTACTGATAAAGCCATTGGATGGCGAGAGTTCAAACACGTCTTTTGGGCAAAGACGAAAGAAGACTTTTCGCGAATCATAAACAGGATAAGCCAGAGGTGTGGCTTTATTCCGTTGGGGTCCAGGTGTTTTCTTCCCAGGATTAGGTACCCATTTACTGCTGGGTGATAAATTAGGTACCCATTTACTGCTGGGTGATAAATTAGGTACCGATTTACTGCTGGGTGATAAATTAGACATGTGCAACACTTAGATATCTCTATTGTGGAAAAAGTCACACCACACAGCGGCTTCATCAGTCCAGTACAAAGAAGAAAGGTGAAGATCAGAAGAACAGATACCTAAAATCAGTTTCCGATCAGCCAGACTGTGGCTCGTACGTTAGACTACGTGCGGCCAGCAGTAACAGCCTCGTTGATCAGGCCCTGATCCACCGGGAGGCCTGGTCATGTATCGAACCGCGGGGGCGTTGATCCCCGGAATACTCTCCAGGTAGACTCCAGGTAGGTAGACTGCTGGGTAAACAGGAACATCAGGTATAAGGAGACTTGCCCTGAAGTCTGGACTCGCCGAGGTATTAAACTAGTGTCCTTATCGTCTGTGACCCCGAGAGCTCTACCACAAAGCTACCATGATCACGCTTCATATTTTGCTCCACCATTCACTGACTGAAAAAAATAATTGACTGTCTCGCCAGCAGTGTTACCGACCTGTGGAATTCGAGGTCACAATCCTTGACGTGATAACTTACTGAAGATTTTACAGTTGATGTTTAAGACACACGTGCAACAGTTGGGTATCGTTACTGCTGAAATGTTTCGCCTACACAGCACGCTTCTGCACTCAGATACAAATGAGCAGTAATAATGAAATAAAGATGGTGTAATCAATCCATCAACCTTGGAGAAAAAGTATTTGAGGTGGTCAGTCCCTCACCCTGGAGAAGAGTTCAGCACCATGGTCTGGAACAAGGTGGTCAGTCCTCAGCCTGGAGAAGAGTTCAGCACCATGGTCTGGAACAAGGTGGTCAGTCCCTCAGCCTGGAGAAGAGTTCAGCACCATGGTCTGGAACAAGGTGGTCAGTCCCTCAGCCTGGAGAAGAGTTCAGCACCATGGTCTGGAACAAGGTGGTCAGTCCCTCAGCCTGGAGAAGAGTTCAGCACCATGGTCTGGAACAAGGTGGTCAGTCCCTCAGCCTGGAGAAGAGTTCAGCACCATGGTCTGGAACAAGGTGGTCAGTCCCTCAGCCTGTAGAAGAGTTCAGCACCATGGTCTGGAACAAGGTGGTCAGTCCCTCAGCCTGGAGAAGAGTTCAGCACCATGGTCTGGAACAAGGTGGTCAGTCCCTCAGCCTGTAGAAGAGTTCAGCACCATGGTCTGGAACAAGGTGGTCAGTTGTGTACGAATGGTATATAATACCGACAAGATGAGATTAAGACACATGTGCAACATCTGGGTATCTTTATTGTAGACGTTTCGCCATCCAGTGGCTTTATCAATACAAATTCTAGGACATAACTTGAAGACAGTAGAACTATGTACAGAAGATGAGGTAATCAGTCCCTCAACCTAGGAGTAGGTGCGAA
Organism: Cherax quadricarinatus; assembly: GCF_026875155.1. Taxonomy (NCBI): domain Eukaryota; kingdom Metazoa; phylum Arthropoda; class Malacostraca; order Decapoda; family Parastacidae; genus Cherax; species Cherax quadricarinatus. The sequence continues at coordinate 60,160,582 of NC_069403.1, forward strand.
GAGCACCATAGTCGTGGAGATTCTGAAGCAGAAGAAAGGAGCCTGGCGCTTATATAGTAACGTCAGGTGTAGCAGACGAGGGCATATTCACTGGTAGGCAGGATTCCCCAGTGGAAGTAGGTCCTTCCCAAAGAGATGGGTTAGTTGTAGTAGTAGTTGTCGTAGTCGTGAAGGTTATGTACATGTCCTCAGAATTAAGATTCCATGATGTTGCAGTGTCTGACAAGTTGTGTACGAATGGTATATAATACCGACAAGGAAGGACCTACTTCCACTGGGGAATCCCACCTACCAGTGAATATGCCCTCGTCTGCTACACCTGACGTTACTATATAAGCGCCAGGCTCCTTTCTTCTGCTTCAGAATCTCCACGACTATGGTGCTCTTCGCACCTACTCCTAGGTTGAGGGACTGATTACCTCATCTTCTGTACATAGTTCTACTGTCTTCAAGTTATGTCCTAGAATTTGTATTGATAAAGCCACTGGATGGCGAAACGTCTACAATAAAGATACCCAGATGTTGCACATGTGTCTTAATCTCATCAAGGTGGTCAGTCCCTCAGCCTGGAGAAGAGTTCAGCACCATGGTCTGGAACAAGGTGGTCAGTCCCTCAGCCTGGAGAAGAGTTCAGCACCATGGTCTGGAACAAGGTGGTCAGTCCCTCAGCCTGGAGAGAGAGTTCAGCCATGGTCTGGAACAAGGTGGTCAGTCCCTCAGCCTGGAGAAGAGTTCAGCACCATGGTCTGGAACAAGGTGGTCAGTCCCTCAGCCTGGAGAAGAGTTCAGCACCATGGTCTGGAACAAGGTGGTCAGTCCCTCAGCCTGGAGAAGAGTTCAGCACCATGGTCTGGAACACGGTGGTCAGTCCCTCAGCCTGGAGAAGAGTTCAGCACCATGGTCTGGAACACGGTGGTCAGTCCCTCAGCCTGGAGAAGAGTTCAGCACCATGGTCTGGAACACGGTGGTCAGTCCCTCAGCCTGGAGAAGAGTTCAGCACCATGGAACCACCACGAACTTGCCAAAATGTGTTCAACATTGGTCGATTCTACCAAAGCCAAAGCGTGTCTACCTGGAGGGTATTCTGGGGATCAACGCCCCCGCGGCCTGGTCCACGACTAGGCCTCCCGGTGGATCACGGCCTGATCAACTAGGCTGTTACTACTGACCGCACGTAGTAATGTTTATATAAGCAAAGGGTAGTATATCTCTTATTAAATTAATTATCTATCATATCACTGCCGTGTATTTTTCAGATAAACATTTATTCTCCAAATAAATGTCTCAGTTCATCACTGTCCTAATTAATATGCACATTACTGTATTATTTACTACTAGGTGAGTATGGGCGGCAGAAGTGCTAGGAAATCGGTGCACATATTTCTCCTTGCCAGGGATTCGAACCCGGGATCTTGCTTTTGGGAATCGAATGTTCTCAGCTGAATATCAGGCGGTGCCTCAGACAAGGAACATCAGCATATAAGAACATGACAGCAATGGAGGGCTGCAAGTAGGCCTACTGTCACTTGGGAGTGACATGTAACAAAAGTCACAGCTAAAAAATGCCACAACAAAACACTCACAGGAGAAGGATGGGGGAAATGGAGAGGGAGAAAAAAGTAGGGGGGGGGGTGAAGGTTGGGGGGAATTGAGTCCCAGACTCGATGTGGGTGGTGGGTTGTTAGGGGCGGAGGTCGAACCGACAGAACGAAGGGCAGGCATTTCCGGAGGATGGCGAGGCGTGTGATCGGGGGTGAGGGATGAGGGTAAGGGTGAGGGATCAGTGAGGTGGGGAGGGGTGGGGAAAGATGAGTTAGGTTGAAAGTAAAGACCATAAAGAAGGAACACTGCAGGCCTACTGGCCCATGCGAGGCAGGTCCAAGTCTCCTACCGCTCCTACCTGCTAAGAAGCAGGATTGCAAATCACCTGGATTCCCAAAATCTGCACAATCCAGGGCAACATGGGTTCAGGGCAGGTCGCTCCTGCCTCTCACAACTACTGGATCACTATGACATGGCCTTGGATGCACTGGAAGAAAATCAGAATGCAGATGTAATATACACAGACTTTGCAAAAGCATTTGACAAATGCGATGATGGCGTAATAGCCCATAAAATACGTGCTAAAGGAATAACTGGGAAAGTGGGGAGATGGATCTTCAACTTCCTAACAAATCGAACACAGAGTAGTGGTCAACAGAGTTAAATCGGAGGCTGCCATAGTGAAGAGCTCTGTTCCACAAGGCACAGTACTCGCCCCCATCTTATTCCTTATCCTCATATCAGACATAAACAGAGATATACACCACAGCACCGTATCATCCTTTGCGGATGATACTAGGATCTGCATGAGGCTGTCATCTGCTGAGGACGCGGTTAACCTCCCAAAAAGATATAAACAAAGTTTTCCAGTGGGCACGGTTAAACAATATGATGTTCAATGAGGACAAATTCCAACTACTCCGTTATGGAAAACTGGAGGAGATAATAACTAGACAGAGTATTACTACTGACTCCGGCCATACAATAGAGCGGAAAAATAATGTAAGGGACCTGGGAGTAGTAACGTCTGAGGATCTCACTTTCAAGGATCACAACAGTGCCACGATCGCACGTGCAAAGAAAATGATATGATGGATAATGAGAAATTTCAAAACGAGAGATGCCAAGCCCATGATGATCCTTTTCAAATCACTTGTTCTCTCTAGGCTGGAATACTGCTGTACATTAACATCTCCATTCAAAGCAGGTGTGAAATCGCAGATCTAGAGAGTGTACAGAGATCCTTTACTGCACGTATAAGTTCTGTCAAGCACCTTAACTACTGGGAACGCTTGGAAGCACTTGACATGTACTCGTTGGAACGCAGGAGGGAGAGATATATCATAATCTACACTTGGAAAATCTTGGAAGGAATGGTCCCAAATCTGCACACAGAAATCACTCCCTACGAAAGTAAAAGACTGGGCAGGCGATGCAAAATGCCGCCAATAAAAAGTAGGGGCGCCATTGGTACACTAAGAGAAAACACCATAAGTGTCCGGGGCCCAAAACTGTTCAACAGCCTCCCATCAAGCATTAGGGGAATTGCCAATAAACCCCTGGCTGCCTTCAAGAGAGAGCTGAACAGATACCTAAAGTCAGTGCCGGATCAGCCGGGCTGTGGCTCGTACGTCGGACTGCGTGCGGCCAGCAGTAACAGCCTAGTTGATCAGGCCCTGATCCATAAGAACATAAGAACATAAGAACGAAGGAACACTGCAGAAGGCCTACTGGCCCATGCGAGGCAGGTCCAAGTCCCTACCGGCTTAAGCCAATGCACCCAACCTAGTCAGGTCAGGTCACATTGACTCAAGGGAGGAACACGGCAACCGACCCGTTAGCACAAGCTATCAGGTCTAACTCACACCCACCCACATCTACTCATGTATTTATCCAACCTATTTTTAAAGCTACACAACGTTCTGGCCTCTATAACGGTACTTGGGAGTTTGTTCCACTCATCCACAACTCTATTACCAAACCAGTACTTTCCTATATCCCTCCTGAATCTGAATTTTTCCAACTTAAAACCATTGCTGCGAGTCCTGTCTAGGCTAGATATTATCAGCACACTATTTACATCCCCTTTATTTATTCCTGTCTTCCACTTATAAACCCCAATCATATCCCCCCTAATTCAAAGTCTTTCTAGAGAGTGCAGTTTCAGGGCCCTTAGTCTATCCTCATAGGGAAGGTTTCTGATACATGGGATCATCTTTGTCATCCTCCTTTGTACATTTTCCAGAGAATTTATATCCATTCTGTAATACGGTGACCAAAACTGTGCAGCAAAATCTAAATGAGGCCAAACCCAAGGATGTATAGAGTTGAAGAACAACTGAGGACTCCTATTATTTATGCTTCTTGATATGAAGCCAAGGATTCTATTAGCTTTATTGCGAACACTTATGCACTGTTGTCTTGGTTTCAGATTACTGCTAACCAGAACTCCTAAATCTTTTTCGCAATCCGTAATATTAAGATCTACATTATTTAGTTTATATGTGGCATGGTTATTGTCCTGTCCAACATTTAGAACTTTGCATTTGTCTATATTAAACTGCATCTTTGGTGTAGACAGGTGCGGGGTTCTGGATGTTGGACAGGACAGTGACCATGCCACATGTGAGCTAGATGGTGTGGATCTTGATATTACGGATTGCGAGGGGGATTTGGGAGTTCTGGTTGGCAGTGGTCTGAAGCCGGGACAACGATGCATAACTGTTCGCAGTGGAGCTGGTAGAGTCCTTGGCTTCATGTCAAGAAGCATAGGTGGTGGGAGTCCTCAGGTTGTTCTTCAGCTCTATACATCCTTGGTTGGGCCTCATTTGGATTGTGCTGCACAGTTTTGGTCACCGTATTGCAGAGTGGATGTGGATTCTCTGGAAAATGTGCAAAGGAGGGTTACAGGGTTGGTCCCGTGTGTCGGGGGCCTTCCCTGTGAGGACAGACTAGGGGCCCTGAATCTGCACTCTCTAGAAAGACGAAGAATTAGGAGGGATATGATTGAGGTGTATAAATGGAAGACAGGAATAAATAAAGGGGATGTAAATAGTGTGCTGAAAATATCTAGCCTGGGACAGGATCGCAGCAATGGTTTTAATTTGGGAAAAAATTTTAAGATTCAGGAAGGATATAGGAAAGTATGGTTTGGTAATAGAGTTGTGGATGAGTGGAACAAACTCCCGGTCAGTTATGGGGGCCCAGAACGTTGTGTAGCTTTAAAAATAGGTTGGATAAATACATGAGTGGATGTGGGTGGGTGTGAGTTGGACCTGATGCTTGTGCTCCCGGGTTGTTTGCCGTGTTCCTCCCTTAAGTCAATGTGACCTGCCCTGACTAGGTTGGGGGGCATTGGCTTAAGCTGGTAGGGACTTGGACCGCCTCGCATGGGGCCAGTAGGCCTTCTGCAGTTTTCCCTTCGTTCTTATGTTCTTTGTTTTAAAAAATTTTTCTCTGGGCATCTTTGATAATTATTTCTCTTGATTTTCGTCGGGGAAGACACTAACAATATCCCAATAATTAATTTTTATAGTGGGCATGAAGGGACAATAAATTATCCCAGTATCAGTCCACTAGCAAAAATGTTATCAAACAGATAGACTGATTGAAGCAGAATCAGTGGCCCCCCCGCATAGCGAACGCCTTGCATAGCGAACAATCCGCAATAGCGAACGCTTTGTTCGCTAAAATTTTGCCCGCATAGTGGACAAAAACCCGCTCAGCGACCTTCGTCGAGACGGTCCAATGTGTGCCCTCAGCCAGCCTCAAAATGTGCCGCCCGTCCCATTGTTTACCAGCCAGCCTCCGCGGTAACATTCAAGCTTTACACTCGGAATATTTCGTATTATTACAGTGTTTTCGGTGCTGTTTGTGGAAAATAAGTGACCATGGCCCCAAGAAAGCTTCTAGTGCCAACCCTAACCTCAAAGGGAAAGGAATACCCATTGAAATGAAGAAAGAGATCATTGATAAGTATGAAAGTGGAGTACGTATCACCGACCTGGTCAGGTTGTACAAAAAACCCAAAATAACCATCGCTTCTATTGTGGGCAAGAAAACGGCAAATCAAGGAAGTGTTGTTCCCAAAGGTTTAACTGTGTTCGAAACAAAGATCGCAAGTGATGGAAGTGTTGAGGGACTCTTTTTGGTGTGGATAAATGAAAAACGCTAGCAGGAGATAGCGTCTCTCAAGCGATTTTATGTGAAAAGGCTAGGAAGTTGCATGACGTTTTTAATTAAAAAAATGCCTGCAACTAGTGATGTTTGTGAGTGAATTTAAGGCCAGCAAAGGTTGGTTTGAGAGATTTAAGAAGCGTAGTGGCACCCATAGTGTGATACGGCATGGTGAGGCTGCCAGTTCGGCCCACAAAGCGGCTGAAAAATATGTGCATGAATTCAAGGAGTACATAAAAAACTGAAGGACGGGAAAACCTGAACAAGTGTTTAATTGTGATAAAAACAGGCCTGTTCTGGAAAAAAATCCCAAGCAGGACCTACTTTAAATCAGGAGGAAAAGGCACCCCCAGGACAAAACCCTATGAAGACAGGCTTACTTTGTTGATGTGTGCCAATGCTAGTGGTGATTGCAAAGTTAAGCCTTTTTTTGTGTATCACTTGAAACTCCGAGCGTTCAGGCAAAAGAATGTCCTCAAGGATAATTTGTGTGTGCTGTGGAGGGCAAACAGTAAGGCATGGGTCACTAGGGAATTTTTCTATAACGGGTTTTACACCATGCATTTGCCCCCAATGTGAAAGATTACCTAACTGAAAAGAAATTAGACCTTAAGTGCCTCCTGGTGTTAGACAATCCCCCTGGTATCCTACAGACGTGGCAGAGCGACTTTATGGGGACATGAGCTTCATTAAGGTGAAGTTTTTGCCCCCTTTAATACATCCTCTCCTGCAGCCCATGGACCAGCAGGTCATTTCCAACTTCAAGAAACTGTACACAAAAGCTCTTTTTCAAAAGTGCTTTGAAGTGACCACAGACACTGGATTGACTCTAAAAGAGTTTTGGAAGGATCACTTTAATATCTCAGTTGTGTAAACCTTATAGGTAAGGCTTGGGAGGGAGTGACTAAGAGAACCTTGAACTCTGCTTGGAAGAAACCGTGGCCAGAATGTGTAGAAAAAAAGGGATTTTGAAGGGTTTGAGGCTAACCCTGAGAGGAGTAGTATACCAGTTGAGGAATCAATTGGGGAATTGGGGAAGTCCTTGGGGTTGGAGGTTAGTGGGGAGGATGTGGAAGAGTTGGTGGAGAGGGACAATGAAGAACTAACCATGATGAGCTGATAGATCAACTTCAAGAGCAAGAGGCCAGACCTGGGGAAACGGGTTTCAAAGGAGGGGAGAGAGAAATTGAAGGAATTGCCTACTTCAAAGATTAAGGAAATGTGTGCAATGGCTGAAGTGCAAACCTTTTTTGAGAAAATCACCCTCACACAGCTATTGAAAAGCCGTGCTGGTGACTGTTACAATGAAAACTGTTGTGAACCACTTTAGACAAATCATAAAGGAACGAGAGGTACAGGCCACTATGGACAGATATGTTGTGCAAAAGAAGTCCAGTGACTCTGAAGCTGGTCCTGTGGCATTAAAAGAAGAAGGGAAGTAACCAGAAAAGGACTTGCTACCTCAAGTCCTAATGGAAGGGGATTCCCCCTTTTAAACACTAACACTCTCTCTCCCTCCTCCCATCCCATCAATCATCACCAGATCTTCATTAAAAGTAAGTGTCATGTAATTGTGCATGCCTTTTTCAGTTTGTGTGTACTAAAATTAACATTTTTTTGTGGTAAAAAAATTTTTTTTTTCCTTTTTTGGGGGTCTTGCAAAGATTAATTTTATTTCCATTATTTTTATGGGGGAAAATTAATTCGCATAGCGAACATTTCGCATAACGACCAGCCCCCTTGCACGGGTTAAGTTCGCTATGCGGGGGTCCACTGTAAATCCCCCGGCCCTGATGAACTTTTTTCAAGGGTCTTAAAGAGTGTAAAATGGAACTTTGTGAACCATTGACTAATATTTTTAATATTTCTTCAAACAGGTTGTAGTGTCTGATATGTGGAGATGGCTAATGTAATTCCTATTTTAAAGCAGGGGACAGTCATTATCGTCAAATTACCCCCCAATAAGCTGACCTCAATTGTAGGCAAATTACTAGTCAGTTATAGCTGATATTATAAAAAGCCATCTGGTAAGCACAGCTTGATTAATGATACTCAAGATGGATTCACGAGGGGCCGTTCCTGCCTAACTAATTTATTAACTTTCTTCAGTAAAGCTTTTGAGGCCATTGATCGTGGTAAAAAATTCAGTATTGTTTATTTAGATTTTGTAAGGCTTTTTATGGAGTACCACACAGGGACTGTTAAAGAAAGTGGCAGCTCATGAGATTGGGGAAAAAGTGCTCTCATGGATTGAGTCATGGCTCACTAATAGGAAGCAGAGAGTATGCTTAAATGGGGTTAAATCCAAGTGGGGATCCTGTGGCGTACCCAGGGATCAGCTTAGGGCCGTTGTTGTTTATAATACTATATCAACCCACTTGATGAGGGGATTACTAGTGATATGAGCAAATTCGCCAATGACACAAAGATAGGTAGGATAACTGATTCAAACTTTGATGTCAGGGAACTTCAGGAGGATTTAGAGAAACTCAGTTGTTGGTCAGAAAAGTGGCAGATGCAGTTCAGTGTAGATAATGCAAGGTTCTGAAGTCAGGGTGTCCATAACCCCAGACTTATAAGTTAATAATGTAAAACTTAGTCAAAAGATTGCAAAAAGGACTTGGGGGTTATGGTAAGCAGAACCTTAAACCAGACAGCAATGCCTAAGGTATGTAATAAAGGGAAATAGATTATTGGGATTTATATAAAAAAGTGTAAGCAACAGAAGTCCAGAGGTTATACTGCATCTTTATACATCCTTTAGTAAGGCCTCACTGATTATGCGCTCAGTTCTGGTCTCCATATTACAGAATGGATATAAATTCTTTAGAAAAAAATTTAAAGAAGAAATCTAAATTAACACATAGCATTGAAATCTTCCGTACGAAGAACGATTGAAGCTCTTAACCCTTTGACTGTTTTTTGGGAGTATATATACATCTTACGAGGGCCCCGTTTTTGACGTGTATATATACTCATAAATTCTAGCGGCCCTTTAAATCAAGCTGACTTTGTGGTCTATTTTTGTATAGTATTTTATGGTTGTATTCTTGTTTTCTTGGTTGATTTGATAGAATGGAAAACATATTATAGAAATAGAGGTGATTTTGAATGGTTTTACTATGAAATGAACCTTGAAATGGAGCTCAAAGTAGGGGAAATGTTTGATTTTTTCCGATGTTCAAAAATAAACAAATAATGTCATTTTCCAAAAAATGTCCAAGTAGCCATTCTGATATGCAGTCATGAATGGGTTGACATTATTTATACAATTATTACAATATTGCAGTAGTCTGCATAACAGTAAAACGTCTATTTTTTGTTTGAATAAAAATTCAAATTAGAAGGCAAGAGTAATATTAGAGGGGCCTGGAGACATGACTTATTACAAAGAAAATGTTATTTTAGAGCCGGGGAAAGTCTGGGATTGTTCATTTTGGACCCTATTTTGAAATTGTCATATTTTTTTTTTCGTTGAAATTGGCCAAATTGCAATTTTTGACCACGTTATTGGGTAGTTGAAATCGGTAAAGGGGAGTTTCTTGTACTCATCGATAGAAAAAATGGAGTTCTAAAGAAATAGCTATGAGTTTGGTCGATTGGAGCAATGGAATTAGCCGAAATAGGGCTCAAAGTGGGCGAAATCGCCGACTCGTAAATATCGCCAAGGTCGCTAATTCGCGAGAGCGTAATTCCGTCAGTTTTCCATCAAATTTGTTCTTTTTGGGGTCATTACAATTGGGGAAAAATTCTCTTTAATTTCATAAGAAAAAAATAGTTTTTTTTTTTGGGGGGGGGGGGGGGAAAATTTTGTGACACCAGGAGACACCTTTAGGATTTGGGGTTGCGACAGTCAAAGGGTTTAAACTACATTCACTTGTAAGACGAAGAATGAGGGGAGACATGATCGAAGTGTACAAGTGGAAGATGGGTATTAACAAAGGGGATATAATAAGATCTTGAGGATATCTTTTCCCAAGGGGAGAACTTGCAATAATGGATTCAAATTAGTTTAAATTTAGATTTCGAAAGGATATAGGAAAGTATTGGTTTGGAAATAGGGTAGTTGATGAGTGGAACAGTCTTCCTACTAGGATTATTGAAGCTAAAATGTTGGGTAGTTTCAAATTTAGGTTGGATAAATACATGAGTGAGAGGGGTTGGATTTGAGTGAGACTTGCATAATGAATAAATAGAATCATCAAAACTTATTTCTTGGGTAGCTTTTCAAATTGGGTTGGGCAAAAATTTTGTTAGTGGGAAGGATTGTAAAGGACCCGCCTAGTATGGGCCAATAGGCCTGCTGCAGTGTTCCTCCTTTCTTATGTTCTTATGTTCTTATCTGCCACTTCTCCGACCACTGCATCAGTCTATTCAAATCTTCCTGGAGTGCTCGAATGTCCTCGTCAGAATGAATTCGACGGCCTATTTGGGTCATCGGAAACTTGCCGATGTCGCTCTTTATGCCCTCATCTATGTCGTTTATGTAGATTGTGAACAGCAGGGGGCCCAACACTGACCCTGTGGAACACCGCTCGTGCGCTTCCCACTCTGATTTCTCCCCATTTATGCAAACTTTTTGCTGCCTATTTGTCAACCATGCCTCTATCCAGGAAAAAATTTCCCCTTTCTATTCCATGTGCTTTAATTTTCCTCAATAGTCTCTGATGTGGGACCCTGTTCAAAAGCCTTACTGAAGTCCATATACACAATTTCATATTGTTACCATGATCTACCTCCTCAAATACCTTAGTGAAAAAAGTTAATAAATTCGTAAGGCAGGAACGTCCCTTTGTAAAACATGTGAGATTCGTTGAATTAATTTATGCTTTTAAGGTGGCTACGAACTGCCTCGGCAATTATTGTTTCCCATAAATTTTCCCACTATGGGGGTTAGGCTTATTGGTCTATGTTCGAAGCTAAGGACCTGTCACCTGTTTTGAAAATAGGTATCCATTTGCCTTTTTCCCACTTATCTGGCACCATGCCAGTTTGTAGTGATATGTTGAAAAGATTAGCCAAAGGTGTGCTAAGCTCCTCTTTACTTTCCCTTTAGAACCCTTGCATACAGTTCATCGGGGCCCTGGGGATTTGTTAGGTTTAATTTATTATTTGCTAAGGACCATGTCACTTGTGACCCTAATAGTGCACGTTTATTATCGTCTGTTCTACATAATTTATCATTACTGGAATATCACTGGTATCTTCCTGTGTAAAAACTGAGAGGAAGTATGTGTTAAAAATTCTACACATTTCCTTTCACTGTCAGTGAGTGACCCGAGGAACTTTTGAGTGGGCCTATCTTGTCCCTGATCTTACTTCTGTATACCTAAAAAGAATCCTTTTGGGTTTAGTCTTCGATTCTCTTGCAATTTTAAACCCTTTCATAATCTCTTTTTGCTTTTCTAATTCCCTTTTTTATTTCTCTCTTTAACTGAATATATCGATTTCTTAATTGCCCCTCTCCTCTTTTGATTTGCCTATATATGCCTCTCTTTTGACCAATCAGATATTTTTAATCTATTGTTCTCCATTTAGGATCTTTTTTTGGTTTGATCTGATTTCCCTATTTGGAACATAATTTGACTGAGCAGCTAGAACTATGCCCTGGAAGCATCATTTCGGCAACCATCACCCCCTACCTGACCCTAGTAGGTCTTTTCCAGTTCAGCCCCCCTAATTTAATTTTTCAGTCCTATGAAATCAGCCAGCGAAAGTCAGGGACGGGGGACTTGATTGCCATTATTAGGGGAATTCCATGATATTTAAAACTGAGTGATTTGTGATCACTCTCCCCAAGCTCTCATTAACCTCAAGATTATTAATTAGTGTTTCCCTACTGGCAAGACCAAGTCAAGGAGGTTATTTCCCCTAGTTGGCTCTGTCACAAACTGTTTTAAAAAACAACCCTGGATGTATCAAGAAAGTCCCCCGACTCTAAATTTCCTGTAAAATTGCTCCAGTCAATCTGTCTATAGTTGAAATCCCCCATTAGCACAACATTTTCGTATGTAGATGCCTTACGAATTTCGTCCCATAGAAGTTTACTGCACTCCCTATCAAGATTTGGGGCCCTGTAAATCACACCCAAAATTAGTTTTCTCCGGCCCTCGAGAAGCTGTAACCAAAACAGATTCAGTGGTGACGCTTCTAATTTAATATCTTGTCTAACACAACAATTTAAATTGTCTCTGACATACATCGCTACTCCACCATCGGAAGGCCTGGTCATGGACCGGGCCGCGGGGGCGTTGATCCCCGGAATAACCTCCAGGTAACCTCCAGGTAATGCCCCCAACCTAGTCAGGTTAGGTCACATTCACTTAAGGAAGGAGCACGGCATCTGACCTAGTAGCACAAGCTGGTCAGGTCCAACTCACACTGACCCACACCCACTCATGTATTTATCTAACCTATTTTTAAAACTACACAACGTTTTAGCCTCAATAACTGTACTTGGGAGTTTGTTCCACTCATCCACAACTCTATTACAAAACCAGTGCTTTCCTATATCCTTCCTGAATCTGAATTTTTCCAACTTAAAGCCATTGCTACGAGTCCTGTCTAGGCTAGATATTTTTAGCACGCTATTTACATCCCCTTTATTTATTCCTGTCTTCCATATATACATCTCAGTCATATCCCCTAATTCTACGCCTTTCTAGAGTGCAGATTGAGGGTTCTCAGTCTATCCTCATAGGGAAGATTTCTGATACGTGGGATCAACTTTGTCATCCTCCTTTGTATGTTTTCCAGAGCATTTATATCCATTCTGTAATACGGTGACTAAAACTGTGCACCATAATCTAAATGAGGTCTAACCAAGGATATATAGATGAACATCAAAATGGTATACAATACCGACAGGTTGGTAGGTAAGACACATAGGCAACAGTTAGGCAACTTTATTCCGAAACGTTTCGCCTACACAGTAGGCTTCTTCAGTCGAATACAGAAATTAGGCAGGAACAGTAGAGATGTGAAGACGATGTAATCAGTCCATCACCCTTAAAGTCGTTGAATTTGAGGTTGTCAGTCCCTCAGCCTGGGGAAGTTCAGTTCCATAGTCAGGAACCAGATAGTTCCTGACTATGGAACTGAACTTCCCCAGGCTGAGGGACTGACAACTCAAATTCAACGACTTTAAGGGTGATGGACTGATTACATCGTCTTCACATCTCTACTGTTCCTGCCTAATTTCTGTATTCGACTGAAGAAGCCTACTGTGTAGGCGAAACGTTTCGGAATAAAGTTGCCTAACTGTTGCCTATGTGTCTTACCTACAAGGATATATAGAGTTGAAGAACAACCTGAGGACTCCTATTATTTATGCTTCTTGATATGAAGCCAAGGATTCTGTTAGCTTTATAGTGAACACTTATGCACTGTTGTCTTGGTTTCAGATTACTGCTAACCAGAACTCCTAAATCTTTTTCGCAATCCGTAATATTAATATCTTCATTATTTAGTTTATATGTGGCATGGTTATTTTCCTGTTCAATGTTTAGAACTTTACATTTGTCTATATTAAACGGTGATACAGACAAAATGTGGAAAAGACACGTGATGCCTATTTTCAAAGCAGGTGACAGGTCCTTAGGTTCGAACTATAGACCATTAAGCCTAACCTCCAAAATTTATGGAATCAATAATTGCCGAGGCAGTTCGTAGCCACCTTGAAAAGCATAAATTGATCAACGAATCTCAGCATGGTTTTACAAAAGGGCGTTCCTGCCTTACCTGGAGTTACCTGGAGGTTTTTCCGGGGATCAACGCCCCCGCGGCCCGGTCCATGACCAGGCCTCCCGATGGATCAGGGCCTGATCAACTAGGCTGTTACTGCTGGCCGCACGCAGTCCAACGCACGAGCCACAGCCCGGCTGATCCGGCACTGACTTTAGGTATCTGTCCAGCTCTCTTGAATTTATTAACTCTTTTCACTAAGGTATTTGAGGAGGTAGATCATAGTAATGAAAATAATATTGTGTATATGAACTTCTGTAAGGCGTTTGAGTCCCCCATCAGAGACTACTGAGGAAAGTTAAGGCACATGGAATAGGTCCAGGTCCTGTACATGTCTTATTCATAATTTTGGATGGCTATTAATAGATTATCAAACATGGAAAATAGCCGAGAGTTGCTCAGAGTATACATATTACCTGTTCCTTGGACTAAATACCACAATCTCATTCTATAGGCACTGTATAAATCTATTATCACACCTTCAGATGTGAGTTTTTTTTTTTTCAGAGTGGACTGGTAAGCCAGAGAGAGGCCTCGCTCGTATGACCAAAAAAATTCCACTGAGTTACCTGGTTACCTGGAGGTTATTCCGGGGATCAACGCCCCTGGGGCCCGGTCCATGACCAGGCCTCCCGATGGATCAGGGCCTGATCAAATAGGCTGTTACTGGGTGGCCGCACGCAGTCCGACGTACGAGCCAAACCGGCTGATC
>NC_069403.1:60175254-60193376 GCF_026875155.1 Cherax quadricarinatus
AAAGTTGAAATAAATATATAAACAAAATTCACTTATTTGGTTTTTTTTTAGTCTGCTTCTGGGTCTCTATTAAATATTGACAGAAATTCATCACACATTACAATATTTATTACACACACACACTGTATATATATATATATATTATAATATATATATATATATATATATATATATATATATATATATATATATATATATATATATATATATATATATATATATATTAGAAAAAGAAAAACTTTCATCATCCAGGTTGAGGGACTGATTACCTCAAACTCCTCCTCTCCTAACCCCTCTATGCTTTGTATTGGACTGATGAAGCTACTGTGTGGCGAAACGTTTCTTTAAAAAAAGATTCCCATATTCTGCATAAGTGTCTCATTCTTCAACTTGTTGGTTTTCAAAATCATTTATCACATCTGTCAGACACAGCAATATCATGGGAACTTGGTACAAGGAATTCTTCAATACTTGTCCAACCTTTGGACAAAGACCGACTTACACTAGTGGATGGTTCCACTGTGATCCCGCCTCCTCCTGCTTCCACTCACCTGACTACAGTATATAAGCCACTTCTCCCACCACATATTGTACTTTCTACAATAGTGATAGACTGAACACATCGATTCCAGGCTGAGGGACTCATTACCTCAAACTCCTCCTCTCTTTACCCCTTTCTGCTTTGTATTGGACTGATGAAGCCACTGTGTGACGAAACTTTTCCTTAATAAAGATTCCCATATGATGCATAGGTGTCTTAATCTTCAACCTGTCGGTTTTCAAAATTATTAAACTCCTTCAGAGTATACGTACTTGACTTTTCACCTTCAGTACTCAAGTTCGACTAACCGGTTTTCCCTGAATCTCTTCATAAATGTTGCCTTGCTCACACAGCAACAACATGTCAAACACTGAAAACCACTTGTCTCCACTCGCTGACACGCTCACACACGCTTGTCGGATTGTCGGATACTCAAACTCCTAAAACTTAAAGCCTCGTTCATCCCTTGCCTCTATTCCTCCTGGATGACACCTACCCCTCCTTCCTTCCATCCCAGATTCATACACCTTCTCATCATATTCTGTTTTATCCTCCCTAAATGGCCACACATTCTAAACCTCATCTTCGCCGTCTAAATTATTCTTTTCGTAACGCCACACTGACCTCTAGCTTCTGTGATCCTAATTAACTGTATAATATTCACATGACGACACATTACTCTCAGGCATTACGTCTCCACTGCCTCAACCTCTCTGAATTATGCCTCACACCTCTAAAAGTACTGATACCACTATTCTCTGGAACATTCCACTTCTTTCCTCCAAAGATCATGTTTATTCTGTCCACAGATATCTGAACGTACCACCTCTCTTTTTTCTCCTTGTCTATTTTGTGATTTACTTCTTTATCAGTTCGTCTGCCAATACGTTCATTCCCAGATATTTAAATACATTCATTTCCTCCATATTTTCTCTGCAAATCTGATATTAAGTCTTTATTTTTCCATTGTTTTTGTTACTTTCATCCTCTTGCTCTCTTTATCTCTTAATATCCTTTTGCACACTATCCCAAATTTCTCCACCAATCTTAGGAAGAATATTTTACAAACTTCTATTTGAACAAATAATAAACTTGTGTTTTACAGTCCTGTGTGTTTATTAACAGTCCTCATGCCTCTTATAATTATTTTCCAATTTACGAGACCTGGTGTGAGACCGGGCAGCAGGAGCGATGATCCGAGAACTATCACTTGAAAGTACTCACATGAAAGAAAGGATACACTCATACTCGTGTATTGTCTGGTGTGTGAATTGCTGGAGTTCTGTCCTTCGTGAGTGAGGGACTTTACCCTCTGACCTCCTACACAAGAAGTTCCATAATTCATAAATTTCTAGATCTTCTAAGTAACTTACCATTCTCTTTGCCTTGAACCTAGAATTGCTAGTCCTCCTCAGTACTTACAATAACACATTCTACAATATATATATATATATATATATATATATATATATATATATATATATATATATATATATATATATATATATATATATATATATATATATATATATATATATATATATATACATATATATATATATGTATATATATATATATATATTTTTTTTTTTTTTTTTCTACTGTGGGCTGGTAACCCGGGAAAAGATTTCGGTTGTACATAAATGTACAACCGAAGTTGTACATTAATGAACAATCGAAGTCAAAGCTGTGCATAAATGTACAACAGAAATTGTACATAAATATACATTGATGTACACCTTGTCAGACATTTATGTACAACTTGACTCAGAAGCATCATCGAATTGAGTAAAGAGGACATCTGCACAACCTTCTTGCTTTCTCCTGGCCTATTCCTGGGGTATATCCTACTTCCACTGGGGATTTAAGAACATAAGAATGTAGGAACACTGCAGAAGGCCTACTGGCCCATGCGAGGCAGGTCCTTATCAAAACGACTACTACCTAAAGCTTCCCTAGAAATAACTCCCGTACCCAATGACACCAATCAAACCCAGCCCCTCCCACTCATATATTTGTCCAGTCTCTTCTTAAAGCTACCCAAGGTCCTAGCCTCTATCACTCCACTGGGAAGACTGTTCCACGCATCTACAACTCTGTTAGAAAACCAGTACTTACCTATGTCCTTTCTAAATCTAAATTTATCCAACTTAAATCCATTATTCCTGGTTCTTACCTGGTTCGACACCCTCAGTACTTTATTAATGTCTCCCTTGTTTATGCCCGTCATCCACTTATACACTTCAATGATATCTCCCCTCATTCTACACCTCTCCAGAGAGTGGAGATTTAAGGCTTTAAGTCTATCTTCATACGGGAGGTTCCTTACACAGTAAATCATTTTAGTCATTCTTCTCTGTATGTTCTCTAATGAGTCTATGTCCATCCTGTAGTAAGGGGACCAAAACTGAGCAGCATAATCTAAATGAGGCCTCACTAGTGATGTATAGAGCTGTAAAATAACTTTTGGACCTCTGTTACTTATACTTCTTGAGATAAATCCAAGTAATCTGTTGGCCTTGTTGCGCACACTAAGGCACTGCTGTCTTGGCTTTAGATTTCTGCTTACCATGACTCCCAAGTCTTTTTCACATTCTGTATGACCAAGCTCTACTTCACCTAGATTATAGCTTCGAGGGTTATTTTCATTACCAAGGCAAGTACCTTACACTTATCCACATTAAACTTCATCTGCCATTTTTCAGACCAAGACATTAATTTGTTCAAATCGTCCTGGAGTTCATTGATATCCTCCTCAGAGTGAATTATACGGCCCATCTTTGTATCATCAGCAAACTTACTCATGTCACTAGTAATCCCTTCATCAAGGTCATTAATGTAAATTATGAACAAGAGAGGGCCTAAAACTGATCCTTGTGGAACGCCACTAGTGACTAATCCCCATTCAGATTTCACTCCATTAATGGTAACTCTCTGCTTTCTATTGGTAAGCCATGCCTCAATCCATGCTAGAACTTTACCTCCTATACCATGAGCTGCCACTTTTCTTAAGAGTCTCTTGTGAGGTACTCTGTCGAAGGCTTTACTAAAATCCAAATAAACAATATCATATTCCTTATCACTGTCAACTGCCTCAAATGTTCTATTGAAGAACGTCAGTAAGTTTGTCAGGCAGGAACGACCTCTCGTGAATCCATGCTGAGATTCATTTATCAAGTTATGCTCTTCAAGGTGACTTCTGATAATGTCAGCTATAATTGATTCTAATAACTTGCCCACTATAGATGTCAGGCTTATTGGACGGTAATTTGAAGGAGTGGACTTATCCCCTGATTTGAATATAGGAACCACATTAGCCATCTTCCACAACTCTGGCACAACACTGGTAAGGATGGACGCATTGAATACACTCGTTAATGGCTGACTAAGCTCCATCTTGCATTCCTTAAGTACCCTTGAAAACAACTCATCGGGTCCCTAGGTAAGACACATATGCAACAGTTAGGTATCTTTATTGTGAAACGTTTCGCCTACACAGTAGGCTTCTTCAGTCAAGTACAGGAAAGGTTGATAGAAGCAGAAGATACTTGAAGACGATGTAATCAGTCCATCACCCTTAAAGTTTTGAGGTGGTCAGTCCCTCAGTCTGGAGAAGAGCATTGTTCCATAGTATGAAACAATATGGAGAAGAAGTGACAGGATGGAGCTTTTATAGCGCCAAGAGGTGAGACGTAGGAGAGGTAAGAACTCAGATGTTGAGAGGTCCCTCTCAAATCCAGCCCCTCTCACTAGTGGAAGTTGTCGAAGTTGATTGCAGGTCTGTACCAAGATACCCTTGTGTTGCAGTGTCTGACAGATTGAACATTGAAATGGTATAAAATACCGACAGGTTGTTAGGTAAGACACATATGCAACAGTTGCATATTCAAATCTGTTGCATATGTGTCTTACCTAACAACCTGTCGGTATTTTATACCATTTCAATGTTCATCGGGTCCCGGGGACTTATTTTGTTTCAGTTTGTCTATCTGTTTAATAACCATGTCCCTCGTGACAGTAATATTAGTTAACTTAAATTCATCAGGAACTAAATAATTGTTAATTACTGGAATCTCATTTACATCTTCCTGTGTAAAAACTGACAAAAAATAGTCATTAAATAAGGAACACATTTCCAGTTCATTATCCGTCAGCTGTCCATTCCTATGTCCTTTCTAAATCTAAACTTGTCTAATTTAAATCCATTACTGCAGGCTCTCTCTTGGAAAGACATCCTCAAGACCTTATTAATATCCCCTTTATTAATACCACTTAAAAGTGGTTTAATAGAGTGCAATTTGTAAAGTAAAAGGACACAAGTGCAACTAATGTGACATTTATTGTGGCAACGTTTCGCTCTCAAGGAGCTTTATCAAGCCATTACATTAGTGATAAAAGAAACTAATTTCCGCACACGCAAGTGCCTTGAATCAGCACTGATCGCTGTTTCGAATACAATTAAACAAAACAACGGCAGCTTCACCATCTCCGAAGTCTTAGCAAGAATCCTCCTGAAAACAGTAAACCCTGCCGTCACATAGTCTCTCCTGTTATACTACACAAAGCACAGAGAGTGAACACTGAAACAACCTGCCTCATTCCAGTTTATATTTGTCCAACCTATTTTTATGTTACCCAAGTAATAGCTTTTATATCCTTTTACTCATGTACGAATTAATTGCTTTTGTCACTACCACTACTACTACTACTACTACCACTAGTGAACATCGGAATGGTACCTCACTAGTATTCACCTCACTCTGAGCCTTTATATACCCTCTGTGTCCATGTATTGTTTGTAATGGCTTGATAAAGCTCCTGGAGAGCGAAACGTTGCCACAATAAATGTCACATTAGTTGCACTTGTGTCCTTTTACTTTACATATTGTCGGTAATTCTACCAACTTTATTACAGAGTGCAATTTGTTACGGTGCATGTCTGACCACCGTTGTTGCCAACGGCCGCGAAGAAGGGCAGAGATGACTAAAATAACCCTGAATGGAGTACCTCTATAGGAAACCAGAAGATCATGTACCGGTGGCAGCAGCATCCGCCTGTTCACTGCCCTGCACATCAACGTGTCCAGGAACCCAACAGAAAACGACGTCTTTGTTTTTGCTAGCCACATGGCGCAACGAAAGTTAATGTGAGGGACCAATGAATGAAGGGAATCAGATTGTTTAATGGCCTGTAAAATGCTGAGGGAATCTGAAATAATCACAAACACCGAAGGAGACATATATGTAATAAGAGAAATCCATGGGAATAGGAGGAGAATTTTTTTCCTGGGTAGAGGCATGGCTGACAAATATACAGCAGAGAGTTTGCATAAATGGGGAGAAATCAGAATGGGGGCAAGTCACAAGCGGTGTGCCTCAGGGGTCAGTGCTGGGCCCCTTGTTGTTCACAATTTACATAAATGACATAGATGAGGGAATAAATAGCGGCAAAGCAAATTTGCTGATGACACCAAAATAGGCCGTCCAATTCATTCTATTGAGGACATTAGAGCACTCCAGGATGATTTGAATAGACTGACGCAATTGTCGGAGAAGTGGCAGATGCAGTTTAATATTGACAAATAAGAACATAAGAACATAAGAAAGGAGGAACACTGCAGCAGGCCTGTTGGCCCATACTAGGCAGGTCCTTTACAATTCATCCCACTAACAAACATTTGACCAACCCAATTTTCAATGCCACCCAAGAAACAAGCTCCGATGTGCAAGTCCCACTCAAATCCATCCCCTCCCACTCATGTACTTATCCAACCTAAATTTGAAACTACCCAAAGTCCTAGCCTCAATAACCCAACTAGGTAGACTGTTCCACTCATCCACTACCCTATTTCCAAACCAATACTTTCCTATGTCCTTTCTAAATCTAAACTTATCTAATTTAAATCCATTACTGCGGGTTCTCTCTTGGAGAGATGTCCTCAAGACCTTGTTAATATCCCCTTTATTAATACCTATCTTCCACTTATACACTTCGATCAGGTCTCCCCTCATTCTTCGTCTAACAAGTGAATGTAACTTAAGAGTCTTCAATCTTTCTTCATAAGGAAGATTTCTAATGCTATGTATTAATTTAGTCATCCTACGCTGAATGTTTTCTAACGAATTTATGTCCATTCTGTAATATGGAGACCAGAATTGAGCTGCATAATCTAGGTGAGGCCTTACTAATGATGTATAAAGCTGCAGTATGACCTCTGGACTTCTGTTGCTTACACTTCTTGATATAAATCCCAGTAATCTATTTGCCTTACTACGTACGCTTAGGCATTGCTGTCTTGGTTTAAGGTTGCTGCTTACCATAACCCCCAAGTCCTTTTCGCAATCTGTATGGCTAAGTTCTACATTATTTAACTTATAAGTGCTAGGGTTATGGACACTCCCGAGCTTCAGAACCTTGCATTTATCTACATTGAACTGCATCTGCCACTTTTCTGACCAAGAGTAGAGTTTGTCTAAATCCTCCTGAAGTTCCCTAACATCTACGTTTGAATCAATTATCCTACCTATCTTCGTGTCATCGGCGAATTTGCTCATATCACTAGTAATTCCTTCATCAAGATCATTGATATATATTATAAACAACAACGGGCCCAAGACTGATCCCTGTGGAACGCCACTTGTTACAGATCCCCACTCGGATTTAACCCCATTTATGGACACTCTCTGCTTCCTGTCAGTGAGCCATGACTCGATCCACGAGAGCACCGTTCCCCCAATGCCATGAGCTGCTACTTTCTTTAACAGTCTTTGGTGCGGAACTCTATCAAATGCCTTACTAAAATCTAAGAAAATAATATCAAATTCTTTATCGTGGTCAACAGCCTCAAAAGCTTTACTGAAGAAAGTTAATAAATTAGTTAGACAAGACAGTTAAATAACCATGCCCCATATAAACTAAATAATGTAGATCTTAATACTACCGATTGCGAAAAGGATTTAGGAGTTCTGGTTAGCAGTAATCTAAAACCAAGACAACAGTGCATTAGTGTTCGCAATAAAGCTAACAGAATTCTTGGCTTCATATCAAGAGGCCATCCATGTGTTGCAGTGTCTGACAAGATGAACATCAATAATAAATAATAGAAGTCCTCAGGTTGTTCTTCAACTCTATATATCCTTGGTAGGTAAGACACATAGGCAACAGTTAGGCAACTTTATTCCGAAACGTTTCGCCTACACAGTAGGCTTCTTCAGTCGAATACAGAAAGTTGGCAGGGACAGTAGAGATGTGAAGACGATGTAATCAGTCCATCACCCTTGAAGTCGTGGAATTTGAGGTTGTCAGTCCCTCGGCCTGGAGAAGTTCAGTTCAGGCCGAGGGACTGACAACCTCAAATTCTACGACTTCAAGGGTGATGGACTGATTACATCGTCTTCACATCTCTACTGTTCCTGCCAACTTTCTGTATTCGACTGAAGAAGCCTACTGTGTAGGCGAAACGTTTCGGAATAAAGTTGCCTAACTGTTGCCTATGTGTCTTACCTACCAACCTGTCGGTATTGTATACCATTTTTGATGTTCATCTTGTCGGACACTGCAACACATGGCCTCTTGGTACAGAAAACGCCTTAGACAACCCTTTCAAGTGAGAACTGTTGGATCTGAGAGGGACCTGACCTCTCAGTGGCTACATTCTCACTACTACTTCTACTCTGCACCTCTTCTTCCGACAGTATTTAAGTCGTTAGGTAAGACACATATGCAACAGTTAGGTATCTTTATTTCGAAACGATTTGCCTACACAGTAGGTTTCTTCAGTCGAGTACAGAAAAGTTGATAGAAGCAGAAGATACTTGAAGACGATGTAATCAGTCCATCACCCTTAAAGTTTTGAGGTGGTCATTTGAGGTGGAGCATTGTTCCGTTGTCTGAAACAATATTGTTTCAGACAACGGAACAATGCTCTTCTCCAGACTGAGGGACTGACCACCTCAAAACTTTAAGGGTGATGGACTGATTACATCGTCTTCAAGTCTCTTCTGCTTCTATCAACTTTTCTGTACTCGACTGAAGAAGCCTACTGTGTAGGCAAATCGTTTCGAAATAAAGATACCTAACTGTTGCATATGTGTCTTATCTAACAATCTGTCGGTATTTTATACCATTTTAATGTTCAGTATTTAAGTCTCCGCACTGTCGCTTGATCTTCAGATAGTTCCTGACTATGGAACTGAACTTCTCCAGGCCGAGGGACTGACAACCTCAAATTCTACGACTTTAAGGGTGATGGACTGATTACATCGTCTTCACATCTCTTCTGTTCCTGCCTACTTTCTGTATTCGACTGAAGAAGCCTACTGTGTAGGCGAAACGTTTCGGAATAAAGTTGTCTAACTGTTGCATATGTGTCTTACCTATATATCCTTGGTTAGGCCTCATTTAGAGTATGCTGCTCAGTTCTGGTCACCGTATTACAGATTGGATATAAATGCTCTGGAAAACGTACAAAGGAGGATGACAAAGATGATCCCATGTATCAGAAATCTTCCCTATGAGGATAGGCTGAGGGCCCTGAATCTGCACTCTCTCGAAAGGCGTAGAATTAGGGGGGATATGATCGAGGTGTATAAATGGAAAACAGGAATAAATAAAGGGGATGTAAATAGTGTGCCGAAAATTTCCAGCCAAGACAGGACTCGCAGCAATGGTTTCAAGTTGGAAAAATTCAGATTCAGGAAGGATATAGGAAAGCACTGATTTGGTAACAGAGTTGTGGATGAGTGGAACAAGCTCCCGAGTACAGTTATTGAGGCTAAAACGTTGTGTAGTTTTAAAAATAGGTTAGATAAATACACGAGTGGGTGTGGGTGGGTGTGAGTTGGACCTGACTAGCTTTGCTGCTGGGTCTGGTACAGTGCTCCATCCTTGAGTGGGGATGACCAGACTGGGTGGGTCATTGAATAATCCGGGGGGTGGGTCATTGGTCTAATCTGGGGGCGGGGACATGGACCTTCTCCGCATGGGTCAGTAGGTCTGTTGCAGTGTTCCTTCTTTCTTATGTTTTTAAGTTCTTATGATTGCTCCCTGGCAGACTTAGAAGCGAGAAACGAGGGACAGAGGTGAAGCCCTTGGGAGACACTGACAAGATAGTTCTCAGGTAAGACACATATGCAACAGTTAGGTATCTTTATTTCGAAACGTTTCGCCTACACAGTAGGCTTCTTCAGTCGAGTACAGAAAAGTTGATAGAAGCAGAAGAGACTTGAAGACGATGTAATCAGTCCATTACCCTTAAAGTTTTGAGGTGGTCAGTCCCTCAGTCTGGAGAAGAGCATTGTCCCATAGTCTGAAACAATATGGAGTTGAAGTGACAGGATGGAGCCTTATATAGCGCCAGGAGGTGAGACGTAGGTCACTAGTAGAAGTAAGAACGCAGATGTTGGGAGGTCAGGTCCCTCTCAAATCCAGCCGTTCTCACTAGTAGAGGTTGTCGAAGTTGATTGCAGGTCTGTACCAAGATACCCTTGTGTTGCAGTGTCTGACAGATTGAACATTAAAATGGTATAAAATACCGACAGGTTGTTAGGTAAGACACATATGCAACAGTTAGGTATCTTTATTTCGAAACGTTTCGCCTACACAGTAGGCTTCTTCAGTCGAGTACAGAAAAGTTGATAGAAGCAGAAGAGACTTGAAGACGATGTAATCAGTCCATCACCCTTAAAGTTTTGAGGTGGTCAGTCCCTCAGTCTGGAGAAGAACATTGTCCCATAGTCTATGGGACAATGCTCTTCTCCAGACTGAGGGACTGACCACCTCAAAACTTTAAGGGTGATGGGCTGATTACATCGTCTTCAAGTCTCTTCTGCTTCTATCAACTTTTCTGTACTCGACTGAAGAAGCCTACTGTGTAGGCGAAACGTTTCGAAATAAAGATACCTAACTGTTGCATATGTGTCTTACCTAACAACCTGTCGGTATTTTATACCATTTTAATGTTCAAGATAGTTCTCGATTTCCATGGCAACCTTGAGAGATTCCACAACACTAGCACCAGCAACCCACAAAACGGGAGCTGGGTCCGGAGTGTATTTACCTAACAACTTCCGTACCTTCCTCCAAACAGCACACACAGGGAAAGTCGAGGTAACAGTAGAAATGTAGTTCTGCCAACAAGTGTGTTTAGCGTTGCGTATGATGTGGCACCACGTTTCAAACGCACTGAATGGGCACACGTAGGAGACCATCATGATAAGCACGCACATCTGAGAATGCCTGGCTGAGGTTTGAGGAATAGAACGTGATGCTGCAATCAAAACTAAGGTTGAAAACTGGTGCATCAGCTCAACAATAGAGGGCGAAGAAGGGTCCTCACAAAAAGCAGTAAGATGAGAGTATAAGTCTTAATTCGCTCGTCCAGATTGCCAACAGGAGCTACGAGGCTGTCGGGAATACGTAGTAGAAGTAAGAATATTAGGAAAGTGATCACTGTCGTGCAAATCCGGGAGAACAGAGTAAGTGTAATGAAAGGCAATTGACAAGGAAGAGATAAAAAGATCGATGCAAGAGATAGAGTGCATGAGTCAAAATAGGTGGGAGCCCCCGTATTTAAAACATGAAGAGGATGAGAAGTGAGAAGAGTCTCCAACTGATCACCACGAAAGTCACAGTGGGACCCTCCCCAAAGATGATGATGAGCGTGAAAATCGCCTAACAACAAAATGGGCGGCGACAGAGAAGAGATCGAGAATGCAACATCCGAGATACAGAATGTGCAGGAAGGGTAGAGATATAGAGAGCAAACTGTATACAACCTGTGCAAATAAATACGGTCTGTAGTACAATGCAGCTGAGAACGAACAAAGCCCTTTTGCAACGGTATACCAATGCACACAAGAATGCAATAGCACACAGCCTGAAATGGGACATATAATTCCTGAAAGAACTTGAGAGCAACACCTGGAGCTCTCCCCGATTACCCCTGAGGCCACGAATATTCCGTTGTAAATAAGTCATTATTCAGAAAGACAGGTATGCTAACAATGAGAAGCGATAAAATCTGCAGACTAGTAGGGGCAGTGAAGTCAATGTGTGGAGGCAACGGAAAGCTTGTAAGCATGGAGGAATCAGAATGCTGTGAAGGATAAGATTGCTGTGAGGGTTGTAAAAAATAAGAAGGGGCATAAGGAGGTGCACTGGTGTCCATCGAGGGTTTCGTCTCCGCAGTATAATTGGAGATAGCATCAAGTGTTTCAGCAGACATGGAAGACGCCGATACCATGACTTCAGAGACAGGCGAGGTAGAGCAAGTAGAAATCAGGGAGACTATGGAAGGAACCAAAGAGGTCTGAGATGGGAGGGGAGTATGAACCTGGAGAGATGTGCTGGCGGGGACAGAAGAGTCCTGCATTGGAGCAGGAGAGGAAGGAGGCTGGAAAGGGACTGGGAAAGAGGTCTGGGGGGGGGAACAGGAGAAGAGGGGACCACATGAGGTGGGGTGAACCTCCACCTTCGTGTGAGAGTTATAAAGGGGGTGTGAACTAGACACCGAGGCCGAAAAGGAGAACTGTTGGGAATGTGAAGAGATTTGGGCTTAGGAGACAGGTTCAACTTCGCAGGTGATAGGCATGAAGAAGGTGCAGGTGTGTGAGGCCTCACAGACTGAGAAGCTAGCAGGCGAGATGAGGAAGTAGAATTAGGAAGACATGGCACCAGAGGAGCTGGTAGGCAGAGCCGTGAGACTGCAGTAGCATAAGTAAGGCCTTCGCTCTCCTTTAGACAACAGATTTCTCATTCATTAAGATAGACCTGACATCGGTGGGAAAAAGAAGGACGAGTTTCATTGCAATTAAGACAAGTGGAGGGAGACTGCAGGATGTATTGGCATGATCTGTGGCACCACAGACTGGGCACTCTGCCGCAGACCTGCAGTATTTAGCAGGATGTCCGAAGAGCCAGCAATTTCGACACTGTTGGGGTGTAGGGACCACTTTGCAGACCCCTAGGCGATGGCCCATGATATGAACAGAGGACGGGAGCTCAAGGCAATCAAAAGTTAAGTGGGCGATGTTACTGGGAAAGTGCTTCCGCCAATGAGTGGGCAGGATATACATATCCACTTTAAGAATCAGAAGGTCCTGAAGGGTTAATGGCTCCAAAATATCATAATTGCATGAAAGAAAATCACACTGTACAATGGTATGCGGTAAAACCACCGTACCACTGCAAGAATTGAGAGTAGTATGCTTGGTAACTGTGATAGGAACGTTATCAATGAAAGTAAGATGAAAAAGATCATGAACTTGTTCTGCGTTCTGAACTGTAACGATGTATTCACCACTCTGAAGAGCGTGAAAGGACATATTTTGGCCAACGTGTCAAAAAAGAGCTTTATGAATACTGAGGTTTGAAAGATAATCAGTTGGAGATGTCAGTTGTAGGGAAAAGAATTTGGTCCACTCTGTACTTGTAAACACGGTGCATAAAGGAAGTGGGTGTCAAGTAGGTCGTTTCTGGGTGGAATGAGCAGAAATCAAAGAACCATCGTCAGTAAATGGTCTGGAGTGTTTAGGCGTAGGACTGCAGGCGGCCCGACCTGAGGCAGGTGGGCGATCCGAAACCGAATACAGTAGTACTTGGGAAAGCCGGATGCATACTTAAAGGTGTGCAAGAAGCAGAAGCACTAGAAGAAATGGGCAGAGCCTCAGCACCTGGAGCAGGTGATGAAGTATCACCAACAGAAGGTATAGGGGTATGGGAAAAGTCTGGAGAATGGTCCAATAATGAAGCTGGGTCAGAACAGGATGCGGTAACAAAAAGGAATTGGGAGGAGGAGGGGGGGGGGGTCATGGAACGAAGACTCCACGATGGTGGCACTTCTCTCATATTGTTTCTTTTAGGAAAAAAAAGAAAGAAGGAAAGGAAAAAAAAAAGAAAGGGACAGTGGAGGGACAGTTACTAAAAGGCAGGGAAGGGCTGGAAGTTCCTTCCTTCATCCAAGAGGACCTGGAAGCCGCCAGCAGTGCAGATGCAGCATGGAACCCGTCCCATACCCTACCCTTCACACCAGTAATCCAGCGCTCTTGGATAGCAACCTCACATCCATTGAGCCACCTCAGAGGACAAAGGAGAGGGCGGTCGGACACCCGCCTCGAAGCCTAACTCTCTCGGCTTCCACCTCCCAGAACCGACAGGAACCCTGCAGAGATATTCCCGTCACCTGCAGGACACCATGACATACCTCCTGGAAAACCGGGAAGGGAGCAGGGCACCTCCAGATGATCCCCATTCCACGGCAAACTACACTACCCCCGGGAAACCCCACGGAGTGGGATGAACTGCAGCACACTTCCCCCTACCTAGGAACCGTAATGCCAAAGGAAAGACCCCAGAGGCTACAAATGGGATGGGGAAAAGGGAGGTTAGGGAGGGGGGAGGAATGGGAAAAGGAGGACGGGGAGGATGGGATAGGGAAGGCGGGATTGGGAGGTAATTAGGTTCGGTCTGAGGAAGAAGACCAAAAGGTTTAATTCCTCAGACCAAGAGTCTCTTCACCACGACCAGGCACCCCCTCCCTGGAAGAGGTCGACAAATAAAGATACCCAGATGTTAATCATGTCTTTAATTCTTCAAAGAATGACATTCCCCAGGTAATGGCAGGTGATCAGGCTTGATCTGAGGAAAGTACGGCAGCTCCAACTCCTTGAAACAAGAGCCCTTTGCCAGCATCGAAGCATCCCTCTGGAAGGGAAAGTGTCAAGTCTACAAACACGTAAACAAACATGAGGACATATTTATTAGAAAACATTTCGTTCCTAGGATCTTGATCACTCCTCATCAGAAGACATTTCGGTCCTAGTGTTTACTCACCTATATTTTTAAAGCAATTATCGGAATCATATTCAAAGGTTTCTACTGAGGTGTTACAAGACAAACAAATTACGTTCCTTTTACCAAGTAAGTCTAACAAAATAAATTACAGGATCTGGTAAGGTGTCAAATACCGAACAATTAGGTTTTCGTAAAAGTCTGTAATATATGCAGAAAGTTCGACTACATTTGCAACTGTCAGCTGCGATAGCTCATGTTCCACTGGCTTCAGGTCTTTATTTCAATGCCAAAACAAAACCTGTGACGCATGGAGCTGATATATTGTTTATGAGTGATTGACCAATAAATAAAAAAGCCTTATTAACGTAGCTGTTAAATGTACAGTGAGTGAATAAATATTACAACAAACATTAACTATTATAAATTTTAGGTCTGTTTAACAACAGATATCTTCAATATTAATTCTGATATAAATACACAGACACACACACACACACATAAACAAAATTATATATATATATAAAATTATATATATATATATTTTATATATATATAAAATATATATATATATATATAATATATATTATATATATATATATATATTATATATATATATATATATATATATATATATATATAATTGTTTTACATGATGGTAGGATTGCTGGTGTCTTTTGTCTGTCTCATAAATATGCAAGATTACAGGTACGTTTTGCTACTTCTACTTACACTTAGGTCACACTACACGTTTATTTATACACACTCATCTTAGTTTTCTTTGATTTTATCTTAGTTCTTGTTCTAATTGCTTTTCCTTTTATATGCATGGGGAAGTGGAATAAGAATTTTTCCTCCGTAAGCCATGCGTGTTGTAAAAGTCAAACTAAAATGCCGGGGAACAATGGGCTTTGTAACCCCTTTTCCTGTAATAATTACTAAAAAGAATAAGAAAAAGAAAATTGTCAAAGTGGGAAGTCTGAATGTGCGTGGATGTTGTGCAAATGATAAGAAAGAGATGATTGTGGATGTTATGAATGAGAAGAAGCTGGATGTCCTGGCTTTAAGTGAAACAAAACTGAAGGGGGTGGGCGAGTTTCAGTGGAGAGGAATAAATGGGATTAGGTCAGGGGTTTCCAATAGAGTTAGAGCTAAAGAAGGAGTAGCAATAATGTTGAAGGATAAACTATGGCGGAAAAAAGGGACTTTTAAATGTATTAATTCAATGATTTTTGTGGAGTAAAATAAAGGTTGGATGTGAGAAGTGGTTGTAGTAAGCGTATAGGCACCTGGGAAGACAGAGTATAGAGGAGAGAGAGAGATTTTGGGAAAAAGTTGAATGAATGTGTGGGAGTTTTGAACCAAGGTGAGAGTAATGGTGGTTGGGGATTTTAATGCTAAAGTGGGCAAAAATTTGTGGAGGGAGTAGTAGGTAAATTTGGGGTGCCAGGGGTTAAATGAAAATGGGAAAACCTTTAATTGAGCTATGTGTAGAAAGAGGTTTGTAATAAGTTATACATATTTTATGAAAAAGAGGATAAATAATATACAAGGTATGATGTAGAACTTAATGAAAGTAGTTTGTTAGATTATGTATTGGTGGATAAAAGGTGATGGGTAGGCTCCGGATGTACACGTTTATAGAGAGGCAACTGATATATCGGATCATTATCTAGTTGTAGCTACAGTTAGAGTAAGAGATAGATGGGGATAAGAGGAATATGGCAACAACAAGTAAGACGGAGGTGACAGTGTATAAACTAAGGAGGAGGGAAAATTCGGGTGAAATATAAGCAACTTTGGCAGAAAGGTGGGCGGTGCAGGTATGAGTAGTAGGGGGGTTGAAGTGGGTTGGAATAGTTTTTAAAAATGCCCGTATTAGAATGTGGGGCAGAAGTTTGTGGTTATAGGAGGGTGGTGCAGGAGGAAAGAGGAGTGATTGGTGGAATGATGAAGCAAAGGGTGTGATAAAAAAGAAAAAGGTAGCTTATGAGAGGTATTTACAAGCAAAAAGTGTTATAAGAAGAGCAGAGTATATGGAGGTAAAAGAAAAGGTGAAAAGAGTGGTGAGAGGTGCAAAGGGATAGCGGATGGTAGAGTGGGAGAGGTACTGTCAAGAAATTTTAATTTAAAATAAGAAAAGAATTTGGAGTGAGTTAAGTTAAGAAAGCCTAGGGAACCAATTGATTTGTCAGTAAAAACAGAGTAGGGGAGGTTAGTAGATGGGAGATGGAGGTTTTGGGTAGATGGCGAGAATATTTTGAGGAACTTTTAAATGTCGACGAAGAAAGGGAGGCGGGAATTTCATGCACTGGCCATGGGGGGTATACCATCTTTAGGAGTAAAGAAGAGCAGGATGTGAGTGTGGGGGAGGTGCATGAGGCATTACGTAGAATGAAAGGGGGGTTTAAAGCAGCTGGAACTGACGGGATCATGACAGAAATGTTTAAAGCAGGGGGGAATGTGTTGGAAAAGGTTGGTATTTTTGTTTAATAAATTTATGAAAGAGGGGAAGGTACCTAGGGATGGCGGAGAGCTTTTACAGTCCCTTTATATAAAGGGAAAGGGGAAAAAAGAGATTGTAAAAATTATAGAGGAATAAGTTTACTGAGTATACCAGGAAAAGTGTACGCTAGGGTTATTATTGAAAGAATAAGAGGTAAGACAGAATGCAGAATTGCAGATGAGCAAGGTTTTAGAGTGGGTAGGGGATGTAGATCAAGTGTTTACATTGAAGCATATATGTGAGCAGTATTTAGATAAAGGTAGGGAAGTTTTATTGCATTTATGGATTTAGAAAAGGCATATGATAGAGTGGATAAGGAAGCAATGTGGCAGATGTTGCAAGTATATGGAATAGGTGGTAAATTACTAAATGCTGTAAAGAGTTTTTTATGAGGATAGTGAGGCTCAGGTTAGGGTGTAGAAGAGAGGGAGACTATTTCCCGGTAAAAGTAGGTCTTAGACAGGGATGTGTAATGTCCACCATGGTTGTTTAATATATTTATAGATGGGGTTGTAAAAAAAGTAAATGCTAGGGTGTTCGGGAGAGGGGTGGGATTCAATTATGGGGAATTAAATACAAAATGGGAAGTGACACAGTTACTTTTTGCTGATGATACTGTGCTTATGGGAGATTCTAAAGAAAAATTGCAAAGGTTAGTGGACGAATTTGGGAGTGTGTGTAAAGGTAGAAAGTTGAAAGTGAATATAGAAAAAAGTAAGGTGATGAGAGTATCAAATGATTTAGATGAAGAAAAATTGAATATCAAATTGGGGAGGAGGAGTATGGAAGAAGTGAATGTTTTTTTCAGATATGTGGGAGTTGACGTGTCAGCGGATGGATTTATGAAGGATGAGGTTAATCATAGAGTTAATGAAGGAAAAAAGGTGAGTGGTGCATTGAGGTATATGTGGAGGCAAAAAATGTTATCTATTGAGACAAAGAAGGGAATGTATGAAAGTACAGTAGTGCCAACACTCTTATATGGGTGTGAAGCTTGGGTTGTAAATGCTGCAACGAGGAGGCGGTTGAAGGCAGTGGAGATGTCCTGTCTAAGGGCAATGTGTGGTGTAAATATTATGCAGAAAATTCGGAGTGTGGAAATTAGGAGAAGGTGTGGAGTTAATAAAAGTATTAGTCAGAGGACTGAAGAGGGTTTGTTGAGGTGGTTTGGTCATTTAGAGAGAATGGATCAAAGTGAGAATAACATGGAGAGCGTAATAAATCTGTAGGGGAAGGGAAAGGGGGGGTAGGGGTCGTCCTCGAAAGGTTGGAGGGGGGGGGTGGGT